>CM052323.1:5751686-5878181 GCA_028455615.1 Lasioglossum zephyrum | reverse complement strand
GTACTTTATGTCATATATATAATTCCTTTTATTGTAGTAGCTGATGTACTATGTTTTTATCATTATGAAGAATAAAATTTGATATGTATTATTGATGAAGTTAAAGTGGGTTCGTTTAGATATAAAATTATAAGAATAATAA
This sequence comes from Lasioglossum zephyrum, assembly GCA_028455615.1. Lineage (NCBI taxonomy): Eukaryota > Metazoa > Arthropoda > Insecta > Hymenoptera > Halictidae > Lasioglossum > Lasioglossum zephyrum. The sequence continues at coordinate 5,878,039 of CM052323.1, read as the reverse complement.
ATAATAATTAAAATCATTGGAAACTTTGTGTGTCCAATATCCGTTATTTATCTTATACTAAATATATATATATATTCAATACATAAGTATAATTTGAATACAGTATATATAATTAAAAATGTATTTATTGGAGTACTTAAATTATTTGTAATACGTAAAATTTTGGTATAAATAAAATATCGCCAATGATTGGGCAAAATAATTTAATGAAAGTACTAGAAAATATTAAGTTCGTTATTAATTTAAGATGTGCTTAAACTTCGTTATGTCAATCATGGAAAGATCATTATTATTAGACTGCGGATCTTTATGCATTTATGGTTTTTGAAAATTTTCAAACAGTCCTTGAATGTGAAATTCGATGTACTTTAGTACGTTTTTTATTTATTTTGGATTTACGAATGGCTATTGCCGCTAGAAATAAGATTACGTTCGATCCCGCTTCCTTCGAATTTGTCTGCAAAAATTGAAAATTGCATAAACATCCGCAGTTTAATATTTGACGAAAACGTCGTACACCGTCTGAAATTTTAAAACTGTCAGATCTAAATACAATGAATTCCTTGGATGCACCACAGGAGGGTTTCAAGAAGTGGGATAAGGAGTAAGGGTGGGGAAGTTAAGGAGAGGGGAAGCATAGAAATCTGCGACGACGCTTCGTAAGCAGACTCATTTGGTTTTCAGTCACGTATTCTTGATTCGTCAGTTCGTTTATGGGTCGTTTATACGTTTGTAATCACGCATAGATATTTCGAGTACGCGTCGAATTTATGTCTCACTTAAACTTAAATGATTGAGAATCGGAATGCCACAAGGAAAGTAATGAACAAGCAGGTGTATTAAAATAAATAAAGATAGATTACGGTGTGAGGTTGTTAAGAGGCATCGAGCCAATTACTAGAGAATCAAGCTCAATTAAAAGGCGAGCAACAATCGCTACGATGACTGCTACTTATACGAACGATCTCATAACCCAGGAACAACACGCAGAAAAGAAGATCAGCACAACAGTTAATAATGAAACACTGTGCAACAAGAAAGAGCAAACAGCGTGCGAGGAAAATACCGAAATTGGTTCTGTGGAAAAAATCGATCTCGTAACAGGTGGCCAATGTCAAAAGGAAATCTCCATTGATCAGGAAAAATCGCCGCTTTCTACACCGATTAATACTCCAATTCTTGACAAAGAAAACGATGAAGCTATCCTGAAATGTGAGACGTCTTCCGAAATGACGAAAGTTCTCGAGGAAAACGAAGATACTGTAATTAAACTGGTCGAAAGCGATTTGCTTCTAAGCACAGCTGACATGGAACATATTGATGTGTCTTTCGATGGTGAATCAATTGTCGTGAAACCAATACCTTTCGATACGATCATATCGCCAAGACTCAACGCGATTTTCAATCATCTTAGTAAAAGTTATACTCAAAGTACAATCTTGGAAACACGTGGAAATGATTCGGCCACGAAGAATAATTTTCAAATGGAAGAATTACAAGACTGTATTAAAAGTGTTACAAGCAGTACAAACGTTTCAAATGATCCTGAAATTCCGAATGGGTTGTTAGAAGGAGCGGATTTTCAGAATATTTCTGAAGAAGTATACGATCCAGAAAGTGAACTGAATTTCCACGAGGCTGTGCGTGCCGGAGACGCTAAGTGCATTGCGGCGCTTCTCGCAAGGGACTCTATACAAAATCTGGACGAACCGGATTGGAATGTTTCAGGTGATCCGCCCTTATTAGTGGCCGCTACCAATCATTGTTTGCCTGTCCTCGGGTAAGAAATTTCAATAACCAAATATATACTTGCACTGTAGAACATTGTTTCGTCTGATAAATCATTTGTTTAACGAATATTTTTAAAACAGACTATTTTTCTTAAACAATCGCAAATGCTCAACTGATGTTTCATGTATCAAATTATTTTTTCAACGAGTCTCTTTAAAACGAAATACTTTTCATAAACGATCGGAAATGTTAAACTTTTCGATACATTTTCTGCATGTATATTTATTATTTAGAAAATCATTGCAGTTTATTTTAAAAGGAAGAAGTATCTTGTGTGTTTATTAATATTTTCTACCAGTATATAAAATTTTTAAATTCCACCAAAATTGGTATCGTTGTTAGTAGACTGTAAATTGAAAGAAAATTGAATTAAGTAGAATCTTATTTTCAGTAGTGGTAGCCTTTGTAGATCTGGAATAAATGAAAATCGTACCATATTCTATCGAATCTTAGATTACATTTTTTTAAAGATTTTCAGATGCCATAAATCCGCAGTCTAGTTATTAGATTATATTCAAACAGTCATGGATTTTAATATTTCTACTATATTAAAATTTTGGAGTTTTTAGGAAAAGATAACATGACATCTACATTTTATAAAATATCGTTCATTCCTAACTAAAACAATCAATATGAATTTTAATTTTGGTTTCTTCATGTCAGTAAGTAGTTTTAAAACGTTACGAAAAAGAATATCCGAATGTCAATATGTGTCAATTTTTCACGCTAAATCTTCTATTGAAATATAAAACATCTGAACAACATTTGTGGAAACCATCCTTGCTTCCACACTTTGGTATACTTTTCTCAACATATTGTAACCAGATGTTCAAAGGCGTACTCTTCTCGAAAGAATCTCTGGTTCTTACTTTACAAATTTACACACAGAGATAATACATCGACGCTTCGATAACGAGAGTAAAACAATCTATTTTATATACATGTTAATTTAAAAAAAGAAAAATATAACATACAAAAATAACTGCAGCTTTCTCCGATATTGTATATCGTTGTAGCGCGAAATGATTATTCATTTAGTGTTACTTATTTTTTCATTCGGACAAAAACTTCAGTTTTACAGAAGATTTCCACTATAAAAATCGAAAAAATGAAATGTAGTAAACGAAAATTTATGGTTTTATAGTTTACTGCTTGCGAAAGGATGCGATCCAGCTGTTCGTTCCCCTCGCGGCGAGACGGCGCTTCACAGAGTAATCTTGAATGGTGGCCCAGGAAATGTATTGCAATTTGTAGGAGAACTTCTGAAGTATGGTTGTCCGTCGGGCGTCAAAGAAGCTGGCGGTGGATTGACCGCGTTACACATATTAACGCGGCAGTTAGCGCATGCACAAGGGTCGAAGAACCTTCATCACAATTTTGAGGCGGCTCTAAAAACTCTCGATTTATTAGCACGTGCTGGTCCTGTTAACGCGAAAGATCATCAAGGCCGTAGCGCACTTCATATTTTGGCCTCATCAACAATATTCGGTATAGTCGCTGATGCAATTAGAAAATATATCATTTTAAATTCTATATTTTCACCTCCTTACATGTGCAAGCAAAAGAAAAGTGAACAATTTTTGAATTGTTTTAACAAATTTTAAATGAATCGTACACTCGTTCAAAACAAAATTTCGGTTAAGTTACAATCTTTTCTTTGAATCCGTTGAACACACAAATGTTACCACATTGCAAGAATCAGACACATATATTAGCATGAATTACCTTAAAGTAAAAAAGTCAAATACATGTTCTCTTTTTATAATTTTCTAATATCTAATGATAAATATTATGCTTCATAATAACAACTAAAGTAGACACAATTATATGAAACGAATTCTTTGACTCTTATAAATAAGAGTATATTTATATCTACAAAAGTAATTAATTGTCTTTTGTGACACATTCGTACAAGAATTTATGTTCTTTCCAATCTATTTTATTTTTCTATACAAATTAACGAATTTATATATTTACCTATGTACCTATGATTTTCCAATGCTTACACACAATTTATGGGGAGGATCATCAATCGAATTTTCTATTATAAATTTTCGTTTCCTTTTTTTATAAGTTATTTCATTAAAGTACAACTTTTTCTTACAGATAACAATCATAGAACAGAAATTGAGTCGTTAATTGGAATCCTATTAGCTGCTGGCGCTGATCCATCGTTGAAGAATGATCGTGGAGAAACTCCCTTACACGAATGTCTTGAGTGTGGTGCTTTGAACACAGCGCTTTTACTTGTACCACACACTTTAACTGGTATTATGTCACGTTATGGTGAAACACCATTACACATTGCCTGCAGAAAGAATTATCCTGATATGGTGGCAAAATTATTAGAACAAGGAGAAGATCCCAGTGTACAAGATGCTGGTGGCAATACACCATTACATTTAGCTTCTGCAAGGGGATTCCATCAAATAGTTTCTTTATTAGTTACATCCCCTCTTGCACAATTAGAAAAACTTAATAGCGAAGGTTTAACCGCTCTCCAAGTAGCTGCGGAAAGTGGTTTTGTTAATGCAGTAAAACTGCTGTTGAAAGCAGGTGCTGATCCAAGTCAGACAATACATTATTGCACCACTACTCTACATCGTCATCCTGATATTTCCGTTTTAATAGATCATGAATTAAGTAGACGTCGTCAACTCGCTGCCTGATCATTTCTCTACACTGTTTTAGTGAGAGAAACACTTAATTTTAGTAGAATTGATCAGTACTCATTTTTTCATATTCAATAAAAATCAATGTCATTGTTCAGTGAACTGCATTGAAAAAATCATGTATGGAAATTATACGAATTTTAGAGACTCACATGGATAACAATGTTTCAATTGTTTATTGGTATCATAATTTAAAATTAATTTCTACGTAAGATACTAAATGAAACACATTTAGGTAGGATTAATCAAATTCAACGAAATCATGATATAAGTTTTGTTTAAAAAAATAGCTTATATATATAATTCCAAATTTTTAAGACAACATATTTTACTCTTACAGTAATTTTATAGATATTGGTGTAATAATTAATCTGTTAAAACGTTGTTGATAATTAATGATTCTTCGTGTTGAATTTTTATAACTCTAAATTCCTTTGAAAGCATTTCACAAATGTGTGTAATTCCAATACTACAATCTAGAAAATTTAGAAAAGATTAGCTCAAACTTTGTTAATTTTTTTTATGTCTTTCTTTGTTGTTAAGTTTCGGTGTTTTAGTATGTTGCATAGGAAAATAGTATATTTCTTTTTCAGGTATTGATAATCATAATGTCGATATACTTATTTTTACAAAAAGTGACTAGAATTGATAAAACTTGTTGGAACAACATGAAGATCTTGTGGGGTTTATACTACCTAAAAAATTTTGAGATTTTACTACATATATATATATATATTGCCATTTAATTTGGCCACTGTTATTGTACTAATAAACACATTTGTTCGTTGCTCAATACTGTCTGGTATTCAATCATTTGAAACTCTGCAGAAATCGTTAAAACTGCACAAATGATTCTATAATTTCTGGCTGTGGATAAAACTACACTTCAAAGACTGTGTAATACTAAAATATGCGTTTTGAACGAATGAACATTATTGATTTAAGTATTATATGTTACTGTATGTGTTTATACACATTATGTTTAATTAATATTAATTATGTTTTGTAATATTTTTCTAAGAGAAATAAATACATATATTAATCAATTTAGATAACATTTTTTTATATTCTTCTACTACATTTCAATCGTCATAAGGAGAAATAATAATATTTTTAGTTAATTCGATAAAAATAATTTGAAAATCATTTTAATTCAAATATAAATATGTATGTAGGTACTGTGACATGACACATGTAAATAATGGTTATATGTATAAGATCTTTAAATATTTATCTTTCAATGTACAAAACATATACAAAACCTTTCATGTATTTTGCAATATAATTATTATGTCTGCTAATCGTTGATATTCAAAGAAGTACAGAAACCAGCATTTATAGTTTCAGTAATGTTACAGTATGTTCATTAATCACTTCTTCGACTACCATTCTTTCATCCTGCGACAATGGATAAATTTGGAGACACAGTGGTAACAGAAAATATAATTGAACATGCTATATTTCATCTAGTATTTTATATGCATTTGCGAGTCCATTCTTAAAAAAGTGTATATATACACTGTATATTATATACAAGTGTATATATCCAGCTTTGCCTGTCGAGAGTAATTTGCATTGTTCGGTAGCGTAATTTTAATTATATGGAAGCATACAACTGCGCATGTAACTATTTTCATAAACCTGCAACAGCTACAAGCTGTCAAATAATAAATATTACGCTTTGAAAATATAGAAGTAGGACACTTTGGGAAGCTTGCGCACTGGATTGATCTTTTATATCGCTCGTTTGATTAATAAAAAACCCTGTCTTTGTATTATGGAGAAATAAGAAGGCACATCCCGCACCCTTGCAATTCTTGAAAAATCTACCTCCTTAATTTAAGTCAATTTCCCGGATCTGGCGACTTTGACCTGACGTTCGATTTCATTCAGAGATAGCAATTCCTGTTCAAATACGATACGCTTCATTACAAATCAAAAAACATTTTGCATATTTATAATTGTTCTCCTTCAAGATCTCCCATCACACACTCTATAATATTTCTATATATAGTACAATATTCTGTACAGATGTGAAATGATGGTAGTGAATATGCCAATATATTGAAATAACATTTCATTGAACTTACAATTTCTGTCCATAACTTTTTTTAATATCAAATTACAACAATACATATGTATTTCTAATTGTACTGATGCATGCAATATTTGTTTCTAAAAATAAACATAGTTATATGTTTAATAATGGATCAAGTTTTTCATATTATCACTTAAGAGCATTAAAGTGGTTTCTCTAAGACTATTATAAAACATGATCGTAACCGCATAAAAAATTAATAAGAATGATTATCATACTTTCAATAATATTCAATATTAAAAAAATCATTCTTAATATTATACACTCTTGACAATGTACCATATATGTTACTTTATTTTGATTGTCCCTTATCTAAACATTAGTTAATGGTTCTGTTCAGAAAAAGGCTAACAAAATTCAGTAGTAAATAATATGGTACAATGCAAGATTAAAAGTTAAACTAATTGCATATACATATAACAATAGATATTAATATACAAGTTTTATAATAATTTTCATTATATATTAACATCATAAAATTTGTTTACTAATTCAGTATTCAAATTTAATCTGTAAACAACAGTATTATAGTAATAATAGTAATAATAATATACAAAGAAGAACAAGAAGAAGTAATAATCATGAAGGAAATGGTATACAAGCAGGCTGACAGATCCAGAAATATATAAATGCAAATACAAAAACCAAAAGAAGAAAGTTACAAGAGAAGATGGTAAAAAAATGAAATATGGATGTGCAACATAAAGAAGTAAGATAAAATGGATCTAGAAAGGAAAAGAAACACTGAAGATATTCAAATACTTATTATATATGAAAAAACTAAACATGAGATCATAGAAAAGAAATGTTAGAATTTAGTAAGATTATTACTTCTTTTGAAATAGGATTTTATTTCATGCCACTTTCTTAAAATTTGTCTATAAAAATTAAAAATTACATAAACATCCGCAGTTAATGATGACACCATTTAGAAAATAGAACAGCAGAAGTTTAAGTTACTATTAATCTAAACATAGAAAGTAGATCTTAGGTTTTAACACAACACGAACAGATCTTTTACCAAATCTGTTTATAAAAAGCAGACGAAAAAAATTAAGAATATAGAATTGCAATACAATATGATGAGAAAATAAAAATACAACTTAAGATACAAAAAAGAAATGACTGTGAAGACATTTTTTAGTGTAAAAAGAGGGGAAGAGCGGATAGAAAAATATGAATGATAAACTTTCGATACAGAAATTAAGAGTTTGAAAACAAACATGAATACGAAAATAGTTACTTGAACATGTTGCGATGAATTGCAAAAGAGCTCGGCAGGTCAGGGAGATATGGAGGACTGAATGAAAGTTATACTTGAAAAGAAACAAGAGTAATGCGAAGAATATATAAACACACACAAAATATATAATGCAATGTAATGAAATCATTTATAATAACGAAACGCAAAGAATAAATAAATACTACTACTACTACTATAATAACAATCATTGCAGATCAAAAGTTACATTAAATAAATGCTACAGTATGTATGAGCATGATATAAAAATTCTTGAAAAAAGTACTAAAACTCTGATTTGCAAAATATCTTAATCGTTGGATTAATTACTAAGTTTCAATCATACTGTATAAGTATATTGTATGTTCCATAAATGATATTCTTCATTAAGGAGTATTAATTGTCTATAAAAATGTTAATATTTTTATCTAATATAGGTGAATTCATGTTTTTCCAGTTATGTTAGGAGCTATTGGAAGAAAAAGTTGCCTAAATTAATAAAGTCTGATAAAAATTACTGATGATAGAGTGTTGCAAGCTGTCTTTCTTACATTCTCAGAATATAATGAAGATATCGAATTGATTTTTTTTAATTAAGTGGTTAAGGTGGGCTAATATTTTAGTATGTATTATATTTTTGGGGGGACAAGGTGGAGCCTGTCAACATTATTTTTAATGGAAAGTATTATTGATATTTTGTTATTGTGATACCTCTCACTAAATTCAATAGAAAATATAATATTATCACTAGACTGCGAATTTTTATGCAAAGTAAACAATGTTTGCATTGATTACAAGACACAGGAGCCAAATAAAAATGTATTACTTCTTTTAATTATCTTATTAAGATGAAACTAATACACTGATGGCGTTAAATCTTTTAAATATGTCCACTGTTTCAAATTGTACATACTCGTTTTTTTGTCATAAATGCATAAAATCCGCAGTCTAATTATCACATGCTACATTTTATTAAATGTAAAATGTTTTCAAAATGATGCTCTTGTACTTTTAAGCAACTTGACAGTCATCTTTTCTTCGTCCTCGGATTACCAAGTTGTATGTACATACTTAGCTAGCTGTTAGGTTGCTTACCTTGCCCATAAACATATTTGCAAAATCAATTTGTAATTATGTGCAATAAACAAAAACGTTCAAGTAAATCATATTGTGCGAGGTACAATACTTTCCATTTAAAAAAATGTCGGGGCCTCCCCTTTCTCCCCCAAAAGTTTAATACATACTAAAATATTAGCCCTCCTTAACCATTTAATTTAGGAGAAAAAAAATTAATTCGATATCTTTATTAGATTCCGAGAAAACAGCTTGTAACATTTTATCTGATACACTCTGTATATAAAAACATAACAAATAGCATGTATCAATATTGTAAAATTTATTTTAAAGCTTTTATGTTAGCTTTATAGTTGCTAAACAAGTTAGAGTTACCATATATAGCTACTATATTTCCCAAAATATGTATTGAAAAACTTCTGTATGTCTAAGATTTATACATATGTATAGAATAAAATCTATAAAATAAGACTTTCTTTGGAATAATCTGAACTGCAACACAGCTGTAGTTGATGTTCGCGTACCTCCGTTAGAGGCATAATTTAACCTTTGGTTAAGTCAAATCATTAGAGTGGCTTAATTAGTATTATTAGTATTATTATTATTATATGTATTGCCTGTCAGACAGTAATTTCCTTTGAGCAAGTTAAAATCACATATCTTTTCAAATACACATGAATTGACAAATTAAAATGAGGATAGTCAATGATCTGTTGTTATGCAGCTGTCAATATTTCGTGTAAAATTACAAATTTACAATTGATACAGTAACTGTATTTTGTGATCGTTAGCCTTGTATATTGTTTCCTTGACACTGCAGAAAATAATGATTTCATACAATATTTATAAATAACTCTAAAGAGAAAAAGAATGACAACAATATTTTGCTGTACACAAATATAGGGAACCAGGACAGGCAACAAATGCAAATACGACTGATCTTTTTGAAAATTAGATGAGTTTCTTAACCCTTGGATGGTAAAACTTGAGTTCATTTCAAGTCAAAGAATAAATATCGTTATTTTACTAACCAATTTCTAATAAATCATTGGAATTGGTAGCTATCCCATTAGGAGCAATAGAAAGACTGGTGTGTTTAGAGAAAGTGTTGTGACAAATATGTTTGAAAATATTGGCAAATGATACTATAAATGGTCTTGAGGAATATCAATCTTGTAGCTAAGAAAATTTTCCACCATCCGTAGGTTAATGGCAATGAACATGCACTTCTTGATATTATCATATGTAGAATAGCATTATGTTTGATAATAGAGACATAAAATAGAACTCACTTTCAAATTATAATTAACTGCTTATACATGTATATGTAATCTAATTCTTCTTAACCCACCAATTATGGTTCTATGCTTTCGTTATGGAGACAGTTCGAACAGATTTTACTACCAAAGACTTGAGGACAGAAAATGTAACTATGTACATCATTTTTAAATGAAATGATGCGTAACTGTATGAATAAGAAAATAATAGAGTTACTTAACCAGTATGTGATCTCTTGGAGATCACATTATTTACTTAGTATGTAATTATTATATCTCTTGTATGAAAAATAAGTTTCACATACATTGTAGCGTGAAATATTTTCCCTAATACATCATTGTAGGAATGATTAATAGACTCGATAGTGAAATATACACTGTAGCAAATGCATTGTAATACTTCTATATAAATTTTACATAGTAATCGAGTTATAACACGATTGGCTAGTACTATAATTATAATAAGTCTACTGTGAACACAGGAGTTAATACAAAACGTGTGCATAAATTTGATCCGAAGACTAATTTGAAAAAATAATTAGTGGCTCGAAAGGTTTCCCTGTGTATGTGTGTGTGTAAAAGGTATATTATGATCTTATAATATTAGAATATTTGATATTAGAGTTGAAGAATATTATATATACTTCCTCTCTAAAAAATAGAATTGAGGCTTTTCAGTTTTCAACTCTTCATAAAAAAGACTTTATTTTAATTATGTCTGTATCACATCTCAACAACACTTTGAAGAAAACTTATTCTTTAAAAATACTGTGATGCATCATATACATTTGTATATCTTACAAAACTTAAAAGCTAACTGGTAATATGAAGAATATATTGTAGAATAATTCTTACTAAATATGACAAAAAACAAAGTATTTCAATCAAGATACACTGCTTCGCACAGAACACATTTTAGTATAATCAATATTATCAATATTATTATATATAAAAGATTTGCAAACTAACTCGATGTCTTTGGCTTTGCATTAGTTTGAATTTAAAGAAATTGTAAAGCGCATTGTCATTCTATAAAATGCTATTCATTATGTAAGCATAATTATAATGTATAAAATGGATCATTCACTTACAGATGAGCTACGTCTACAAGGTGCGGTTAAATCACTAATCGTGGAATTGTGGCGCGTTTTCCTTGAACCCTCATTATCATTTACAAGGTTTGGATTGACAGAATGCGAAAGAGCAACTGTCTTATTAAAATCTATTGTAGCATACCCTTTTTGTAACTTATTTGGTGACTCTGGAGGAGATGCGGATAAATTTGAAGGACCTTCCAACGATGAATTGATTGGTACGTCCTTTGTGTCCAGATCTAATACAGCATAATTTACTTCTCTAATTGGACCACCTGTAGGAGTCGATGGAGTCAAAGGAGACTTTTCTGCTACAGATACACCAGAAAATCTTTTTCTTAAACTTTCAATTTCGTTCGCTTCCAAGTTAGCGTAACAATGTCTCGTTGCTTCTTCCACATCCGGTTGAATAGATGGCAAAGGCGATGGTCGTCCTCTTGTAACAAATAATTCTGTACACTCTTCGCCTGGACTGATATTCATGTAAGCATGCCCAGATTCGTTATTTTCATTTTTGTCTTCTCTAAATTGTATTGTTTCAGGCACACTATGAGTTGGTGAAAGTGAACTAATATCATTAATAATGTCTACGTTCATGTAAGCTGCAGTTGTCGAAAGTGGTGATTTATTTTGAGTAGCTGCGTTTATATTTTTATAGGTAGACGTGAATTCCAATGATACCGAGCCATTATCAGATACCGAATTACTCATTGTACAAGATCTGTAAAATAATACAAATTTATTAATTCGATATATTATAACACAGTCGAACATCGACAACTCGAACACCTGTATAAAACGAAAATTTTGTTCATTCTCTTCTGCTGCGTTTTAGAAACCTCTATAAATTGAAATAAAACTTTCTTCAACTCGAATTATTTTCCACAGGCGTGGAAACCAAACAAGCCGAAACAGCAGTAAATGTTTCACAAAGTTTTGCACAAAGATGTGATGATATTGAAGAAAATGTATTTTGAATGCTGAATGCTGAATAAAATCAGATTTCTTTAATATGAAATAGTAATATGTAAGAGCCCCATCTCCAAAAATTGAACTTTTCTTTCTTTAAAACAGTTATAGTCAGCAAATTATTAACTCCTGTAACAAACCCCCTATAACTTGAATTTTCATAAACTTCTCTTACTCGAAGACTTCGACAACTCGAACATTTTAGTTCTTCCCTCGAGATTCAAGTTATCGAAGTTCGACTGTATTAGCAACAGAACGATCAGAAAGTTTCTTTACCTTTGTATTGCTCTTCTAGGACTTTTGTTATTATTATGTTCCATTTCTAATGATAAAGGTGACAATACTTCTTCATTGGCATACAACGAGGACGGATGTGGTTGAGGAAAAGGTGGCGGAGGTGGTGGTAGCCCGGGAGGTGGAGAAGGTGAACCTATGGTTCCTTGTGGCGATATAAGACCAGTGCTACTTCCCATACTACCTAATCTTCCAATTCCATTTTGTTGAGTGTGACCAAGTCTCTGAACCATACAATTACTAGTTCTACTTGGTATTGGATCCAAGTAATTAGGCTCAACCGGTATTGTCACTCTTGTTGCTGTTGGACCAGAATGAGAAGCAATTGGAAATTCTCTGGACATCGCATCGTCCCCACTGTTATTACAAACCTAAAAAGGAATTTAAATGAAGTATTCAAGTTATTTTGATATATGTATTATCGCTTGAAAGTTTGTTATTTCGAAATTCAACCCTTTGAACTCAAAGCTATTTTAACTTGAAAATTAAACACTTCTTCCAACCTAAAAGTATTTCCATTTTCTATGATTATTTTAAATTTGGTGAATAAGAAATTGATATAATACCTCACACATTGATTAGATACCAACATATTTAATAATGTAAAACAATATTTTAAATAATGGTACAGCAATTTTCAGTAGCACCTTGGAGTCACCACTCGAGTGCTAAGGGTTAATATAGTTTAACCCTTTGCACTCCTTTATCGAGTGACTTGACATCAAAAATGCGAATAAAATGGGTTCTTATATGTGCTTGGTTCTTCCTTTATTTATTTAATTGTCTTATTTTTTAGTTAAAACAAATATAAATTCTACAAATATAAATTACAACAAAGTTTGGGACCTATATCTAATATAATTAGTAAACAAGATTGTTTGAAATAAGTAGCTATCGAGGAACTGTCCTTTGAAGTAAACTTCAATCAAAACACTTCAAGTAGAGGGGAGTTGTTGACAACAAAATTGAAAAATAACTCGGAGTGCAAAGGGTTAATGGATATATAGATATTTAATTATCCTAAGGACATATTTAAGGAAGAATAAATCGATTAGAAATGTTTAGATTTCATGTACTTAAGAATACATACCTGAATATTTGATTGGACTAAATGAAATATATGTGCAGCTTTATGACATTTAAAAGCATAAATGCCTGGACCCGTGGGACATCTTCTACCAGATTCAAAACTAAATATTTCAGCATCATAACCGTACCGACGTAAACAACGCAAGGGCCATTGTATAGGCTCTTTACCACGTTGATAAAGCACTATCTCGGTTTCAGTAAGTTCTAAGCGTCCAGGAATAACTAAATTACCTGAATCATCTACATTCATCACTTGAAATTCATTTGGATGTAAATCATTAGTATCTGTCCGACTATTGACACAACCCATTCTTTTTTACTCTAGAATAAAAAATCAAGTACATGATCAGTTTCGACGATGACATATTTATTACTACATTACTATACATATGCTTCTTTAAATTTATATACAATTAATTAATATTAATGTGTACCATTATTATAAGGGACATTAATATTAACTTGTGCAGTATGATGAGTCCCCTAAAATAATGATTACTTTTTAAAAGAACGTAGGAATTCCATAGAAAAGAAGTTTAAATAAATTTTTTTCTTTGTATATGCATCATTAAACACGCTGGAAATGAATTTGGTAAATTCAAATAAACACTTAGTTCAGAAAAAATTCAGTACGGAAAACTTAATGGCAGTTTTTGGTAAATGTAATTACATAAAACAACTCGAAGATATAGAAAAGTTACATTGTTAATACTTGGGTACGTACCACATGCGACATATCCAAAACATTCAACCTTATTTTTTAAATAAAATTATGTATCCTTTTGCGAACAACACACCACACATCACATACACCAATGAACAATATAGTAGTTATCCATCCCACTTCTATTTATCTCAATCACGGTATAATTCTTCTTACACCGTGATCTCGATTCTCGAGAAAAACACTACGAAAGACGGCATTCCCATCTATTACTACATCACAGTTGGTACTCGCTTCATCTCATACACTATCCACCATTTTGAATTATCTCGAATCGAGGCTTGTGGGCACCAGATAATTTTGGATCTCGTCACCCCCGCATCGTATGAAAAAGTTTAAATGGACGATGGTGGCGCCACTTGCAGCAATATATCGAAACTTGTTAGCAATTAGTTCCGGAATCGACCTTAGATGATAGCATCACTACGTGGAATGGCGGAATATTCAAATAATTTTTCGTCATTTTTTAGGGACTCGTTTTTCCAGGATTGCACGGGTACCAGATGCACTTACTCCATCTCAATTACACAAAAGCGCTAGATAAGAGATCAATCCATGACGCGATCGCCCTCATAAGTCCTATTTTTATGTTTTCGAGCCGTAATTTGCATTATTTGGAAGTATGCAGTTGCGAATGTAGCTATTTTTATAAAGTTACGACAGCTACATGCTGCCGAATAATGAAAATTACGCCTCGTGAAAGTAGAAATATGACTTTTGCATTATCGCATTCCGCACCCTTGCAATCTTGGAAACGAGACTGTTGACAAAGTGGTAGAAGGGTAACATGGAAAATAAAAGTTGCTGTACAAGTTGGCTTTTAACGCATTGACTTTATTTTGATGTTTTTTTTTTAAATCTCTTCGATATAAAATTTGTGTCTAACGATGCCACGCACTCAACTATCTCACAGTTAAGGATCGTTCCGTCCTTCGTTTCTCTTATATACACGACTAGGTCTAAGGCCGTAATTCAACGTGTCTTTCTCAATACCATAGCATCTGAAAGTATTTGTATACATGTCGGAAGTACATATTTAATTGTTTCAATAATTTTGAATCTTTACTACAACGCATTACCAATAGTTTACGCATCAAATTTGAACTCTCGTATTATTAATAGTTTATACTGTTCAACAGAGTAACAAATTAGAAGTTAAGAGCTTCGTCTGTGCAAATCATACATGGTCGTAAGTTTTTGTAAAAGTATGTATCGACAATCTCAAATAGAATCCGATTAGAGTACAGTTTTCTTCATAATTGTTTTTCATCTATTCCAAGAAAGATGCAAACGTGGCGATGCCACGTTGAATATTATTGTATGCGCGTGTGTAATATCAGAATTTTGCGTTAAAGACCTCCGAGCGAATAATAATTAAATGTGTAGTATGGGAAGATCACCTCTCTGAACACGTACACAGATGCTTTTTGTCACAATTGATCGTTTTTAACGACATGATTTGTCGGATCTCTCTCTTTCTTTCTTTCCTTCTTACGTTTTCCTTAATTCATCTTAGTTTCTGCTTCGAGCATCTCGCGCATCAATATCATATAACAAAATCCGTTGTTCACAAATACGCGAAATTTGTAACTGTCTGTTAGTTCTCTCACCATCGTTTTGTTAAACATCGCATAACTAAATGCAATTCATTTGAATTTAGAAGAATCGTGTCAATCTATTTCCATGCTTTCCATCCATTACAGTGAGTCGTCATGTATGAAAGCGCGAGCAGAAAAATATGCCATGTACTCTTCTCTCTCATTTATACCGTTTCGATAATGGTTTGGCGTAAAAAAAGAATTTTTTTACTTGGAGTACTTGGATCTTCGGAGGTACGTGCAACACCAGCCTAGTAAATAGCACTCTGCACCAACCTTTACAGATTGTATTTTGGCTTAACAAGTGTTTACAAAGTCATGCGAGCTATTGTGGTTGTAATGTTTCTCAATTTTGTAATAGTACAGTCCCTCTTATACCTTTCCGTGATATATCGTGTAATATTGTATAAGCCCAACCGGTCAATATACTCTCTCGATGTATACGCGGTTGCCAATCTTCTATTCACATTTTGCTTTTTTTTACTATAAATCGATCTTTAAAATCGCGTTTATTCATCTCTTTGTTCCGTTTAAATATTATATTAAAATTAGTAACTCATAGCCTTGGAGGATGATAAGTTGCAACGAAGCACGCTTCGTGACCATGCTTTGCATTAGATTAGGATTCAAACATAATATTCGAGGGACGAAAAATCACTGTGGACAGATTGTGATCAACTGTCTCGTTCGAAAGAAAAAGAAAAAGGTCACTTTCAAGATGAACAGCACTTTGCGTTTCGTGTCAACGTGTCTCGATCTTCTCGTGAAAGCTGTTCTCGATCGAATAAGCGTTCTTTACTTGAATTCGTTTGAAAGGATGCGGCGTTATTTTCCGTTGGAAGAGTTGAAACGCCGTTTATCGAGAAAAGAAATACGTAGTATACATACGGATGTTGATAGAATGGATACGCAACTTGCACAGCTACTCGTTAATGTATTCTCAATCGATGTTGACTGCAAGCGATAAGTGATAAGCTTCGTTCAAGTGCCTAACGCCATCGTGAAAGTAACTCGAATTTGTAAACCTTAGTCTATTTCTGCAGAATACTAGTAGTTCTTTCTTCCTTTGTCCATATTAGATCACAACTACTGATTGTGCGGCAAAAGTATAGTTTGTTGCGCTCCGGGAGGTGGCTGCGGTGGTAGATATGGCATGTGCTGTGGCGGTATTGGTATATGAGGAGGAATTATAGGGCACATTATTGGATAACTTGGTGCGTGACCTTGAGGAGGTGGCGGTGGATACGAGGGTTGTGGAGTACCAGGAGGGTTGTAGGTACCCGGTGTGTGAGGTGGATTGGGATTGGCTGGAGAGGGTGTTTGACTCGGTGGTTGTTGAGCGACATGCGGATGAGGATGCGTATGGGGACCCATATACTGAATGCCAGGAGCCTGCGGTCCGGGCGAGTCGTGGTGATGATATGGTGTCGCCATGTGAGGCGGTGGCGGCGGTGCCTGAACCATGCGTACCATTTGTTGATACGTTGGCTGGCCATGATAAGGTACCTGGAATGGTGGGTGTAGAGGAGCCGGCGCCATCAATGGCTGTCCAGTCGCTGCTACTACTTGCATTTGAGAAGCTATGTCTTGCGCGCGATGTTGCGCGTGCATCACTGGCACTGAAATAATCAGAACAAGAACTCAACGTATATTACTGACATTTCCCGAAAATTAGATGTAGAAATCAGCTCTTTCCGATGTTGCGTTGCGTGTAATCGAGAATATGAACGCAACAAACTTGTCGCCATTCCATCTTTAGGCCGCTACAATGATTACACGTCGCTCGACAAATAATTACACGTTTCAAATCAATTAATGGTCTCGATTCCACCGGAACATTGATCACAGTACATTTCTACACCTAATCAAATTCACGTGTTTTCTATGGTATCACGAAAAAATGTGAATTAAGGCAAATTAAAGAGATTAAACAAGATGCGGATACCTAGATACTGACCCTTCCGGAACCTTGTCACAGGTTGAGCTGGAGGTTGACTGAACGCAGTGGGTGGTTGGCTGGTCATAACGTATGCCGGCATGACTACGGTCGCAGGCATTGCTGCACCGGTGTATTGTGGTGTTTGTGGGGTATGCGGCCTGCTGGGTGTCGGTGTGCTTGGCGAACGCTGAAAATGTTCATTAACATGTATATTGCTGCTAACTACTTTAACTACTCCCTCCATTCTGCATTGTTTCACTCTTTTATTTTTCTCTTGTAATAAAGATCAATTGGCTTACCGGTGTGAATGGCTTAGTATTTGGATTAAATTCTTTAGCGTTTGGATTTAGAGTCGACTTCTTGAAAGCCGTCGTAATTTTTTCAACTGCGGGTTCTGGTGGAGATTGCGCTGCAACCGGTGTATTTGTCGTAGTTTGTTGTTGTTGTTGTTGTTGCTGCTGCTGCTGTTGTGGCTGCTGCTGCGTTGATTGTGGTGGACTCGATGATCTTACGGGTAATGGTCCTGGCGGTGGCTTACTAGTGACTACACTTTCTTCTTGAACTGTTTGACTTTGATGTTGCTGCTGCGGGCTCGGATGTTGTTGTTGCGGTTGTGGTTGCTGTTGCGACTGTTGTTGTGTCGAGTGTTGATGAGACGGTTGGTGATGTGTTTGCGTAATTTGCGACGAAGAGTGAGAATCCTGTTGATGTTGATGTTGTTGTTTCCTCGTAACCGGTGGCGTATCTTGTGCTTGCGTCTCTGCCAATTTAAAATCTGTGACGAACTGCCGCAATTCCGTATGCTGATCGTCTCTGGTGCGTGGCGTTGGGACCTTGAACGATCAGAAGCAATTTCAGTAAAGTCGGAAGATTAATTCTTCAATATTAACCCCTTGCCCTGCAATACCGTGTCAGACTCACAATGAAGATTCAGAACAGAGTGTAATAAATAGACCGCGGATCTTCATGCAAATAAAAATTGTCTGCATCGATTGCAACAAATAGAAATCAAATTCAATGTTATTTTTTCCCTTAACAATTTTCATTGAGGAAACATCATATATCGACATCATCAATTCTCAAAATTTTTCAACGATTTTGACTTTTATCCACTCAATTTTGCTATAAATGCATAAAAATCCGCAGTCTACTAATTAATATGTATGTTATTAATTACCTTTAAACCGAGATAAAATTCTATTTCGTTTTTATTAATGTATAGTTATTGGAGAGCATATAGGCATGCAATAGATATAAATTTTACCGAAACCGTAAAATAAATCGTACGGCAAGGGGTTAATAGAGCGAAGATTCAATTACCTTCCGGTGATCGGGTTTGTGTGAAACAATGTCGCATCGTTGTCCCTCGACTGAATTTTGCTGTTGCAGCTGAACGTGTTGCTGATGCGACGATTGCTGTTGTTGATGAGACGCAGCGACGTTCGCTTGGGGAAACGGTGCTGGCGGCGCTTTGTCTGCTTGATAGACTTGTTGTCTGCCAGGACGTTCGCGTTTTTCTGTATTCATTTTAGACGACGACGTTTGCTGCTGTTGCGATGGAAAGTTCACTTGTGGTATAGAAGGGGTAGGTTGAGATTGTTGTTGCGTCTGTTGCATCACAGGCACTGGAAATACACCAAATACAACATGAGCGATCATTTCACGAATACTATACGTAGACTCATCTAGTAACAAGAGTCTACCTACTTAATGATAAATCTTTTTGCGAATCTTATTCTTTGGTACCTGGAGGTGGTGGTTGTGTTGCCGGCGGAGGTACAAACGGTGGCGGAGGATTATTGTATGTGACTACCACTCCACTCGGTGGCAATCCCATATTTAAAGACACCGGATGTTGAACAGAAGGATGAGCGCTTTGCATTCCGATAGGAAGATTCGAAGCTGGGGAAATGTTTACATTTACGTTGGACGGAGGTTGCTGATTAAAAATATTTTTGTTGGTTGCCGCTGGTCCTGGCGAAGGCGGTGGTTCATTCGATCTCATCATTTTCCCGCTATTTCCATTTTTCTTTTTTAACGGAGGAGGAATATATTTACCCTCATTCGGTCTTACCTAAAAGTATATCCGATTAATCGAATGTAGCTAAACACATGTTTAGTTGGACAATGACGACAATAAAAATAAACTGCACCACAGCTGCAAATCTCTCCTCTTCATCGCCGTTTTCAAGTTCCAGCCTTGCTTTGTGATTCGGTTGCGATTCTATTTCGTTCGCTATTTCCGCTGCTTTTTGTTCTTGTTCTTTGTAATCCTTCGTATCTTTCCTTTGAAGCGGTAAAGTATAAGCGGCCAGAGTTGGTTCGTACGTTGTCTGAACTCCGTATTTTTGTTCGTTCTTACGAAACATATCGTTGGCATCCCATCCGTTCTAAGAGAAATAATTTATACAAAATTTAAACGGGTAACATTCATCCATCAAATGTATTCTGGTTTTCCTGTTAGAATACTTACGGTAGTACCATCCAATTCTAAATCGTCACCATTCATAGTTACCGGAGGAGCGTCCCAAGGCTCCAACTCTTTTTCGCCGATCACACCATTGTATTTACTAATAGCAGTATCTGTCTGAAAAGTATCGCGTATAGCATATTCTAGATCGACATCCTTGGCAGACATGGTAATAATATCTTGAGGTTTAAAAATCAACTTTTCTACTATGCTTTCTACACTTATTTTGCCAGAATCTTCTACTCGATGCGCCATCTCTAAGACAACGTCGAATTGGCTGGAGAAGGTGCGAAAAATACCTTCGTATACAGAACCGTTTAGCGTTTGAATCTGTAGTAATAGAAATCTATGTACACAAAACCTACTCACAAGATACGCGTCTTTCTTAGCTGATGTTACCGTTACCATACCTGTACAATGTTGCCCACGTGACTAGTTATCGCGTGCATGAAATGAGCATTATTATATACACCTTCCGCGGCAACGCATCTCTCCTGTGGACCACGGGCACGCGGGGATCTAAAATGAACCGAAGTTTTATCTAAAACATTGGAAAACAAAAGTCCAGGATATAGAGTGATTCACGAGCGAACCGACAAATATTGACCATGTATTTGAAAGGTTGGCTTCGAACGAACACTCAAGGATAATTTAAGTAGCTTAAACATGTCCAATTATTTGCAATCTATACCGATGCACTTTTGCAAAGAACAACATATGTAACAATTCTTGTTACAACGGGTACAATGAAACCTTATCTGTTCGATCGTGAAACATTTTGCACGTAGTCTCGAGGATGCTCTCCAAGGGGAAACGCAAGATATTATTAAGAACAGAGAAATGCAAGAGTTAGAAAAGGTTGGAAAAAATTAGAGAAGTAAGAGGTAGAAAGAAAATGATAAAGAAGCAATAGAGAGAGAGAGAGGGAGAGAGGGGGAGAGAGAGAGAGAGAAAGAGATAGATAGATAGATAGAGAGAGAGAGATAGAAACTGATAAAAAGGAAGAAAGAAGGTGGGTACCTATTAGTATTAGAACGGTTCTTTCTTTTGCTATTCATTTTGCCAGCAGACGAGGACTCTTCGCCACTGGTTGGTGGATTTCTGCCGCCGATTTGTTGCGGGCCTTCTCGTTTCCTAGTGGGGACCGGAATTTTGACTAATTTCCCGGTGACCGCTCAACGTCAAAAAAATATGATTTCGCTCGAACACGAACACGTCCCGCTACGGGAGGAGAATTGTTGCGCGCGTGTGTTTGTTTGTTGAAAGTCTCCTCGTTAAATACGGGAAACCAGAATTCGAAATCTTGCTCGACCCCGGGACAATTGACAGGAGGCCGTACTGGCCGTAACAACTATCAACATTCACGATCGTTTTTAGGTTTTTGAGTCACGACCGTTTTCTAGGTTATGCGCGAACGGTACGGTTACCTAAACACTGGTTCGCGAAAGTGTAGCGCGTGCGTGACTTTCGAGTTCAGACAGACACGAGAATGCGAGCAAAGAAAGCAGGAACACTTGGCATTCGTGGAGACGTACGGAGTACGGGGGAACACGGTGTCTACCCGACACGACACGACACGACACCACACGATATCTTGCTAACGCGTGACGTAACTCCGTTCTTCTTACGTAGAGAATCACCTTTATGGAATTTCGCGTCTACGGAGTTTACAAACGAGCGCTGCTAGCCTCGAACAATGATTTTGGCAACGATACAGTATTTTTATTTAATTAATCAACATGTGGTAAACGATAAAACTTAGCACAAGTCGCCCGATCAACCTGATCCCGGTGACTGTCGGATACAGTCGCCACCTGGCGAGAAACCAATGGACGTTGCGATAAAGATCATCCGCAATACTTTGTCCCTGCGTCTGTACGTCCGTGCGTCTCTTTTGCGACTGTACTTCTGTGCTTCTGTGCAATGCTGAGAATGTAGGCGCTTTTCACGCGCATGCGCGAGTTTCGTCAGGAACGTATCTACGTCTCTATGTCCGAAATTTGTGAGGCACTATTGGGGGGAAAGTAGTGGGAGACGGGAACGTCTAGTAGACAGTGCTTCCAATTGGACGCTTTTCGCGCGCATGCGCGAGTTTCGTCAGGGACGTCTCTACGTCCGAAGTTTGTGAGGCACTATTTTGATTTTTTACAAGCAGGATTTTCACTTTAAAAATCTGAAACCGCAAAGTATGTATTTGGGTTCTTGACATGTGTCAGATTTTTTTCAGAATTTCTAAACATCATTAACTAGGGAAAATAGGCCAAAAACTGATTTTTCGATTTTACCTCATAACTACCCTCTGGATCGAGATACAGGGTTGAAACTTTGCACAGTGTGTTTTTTCTTGGTGCTCTATCGAATGGTACATCGTCGATAAAATTCGATTCAAGGGCATTTTTGACTATCTTATCCGGCTATATCCTTTTGCGAAATTAACGGGGCGGTCAAGATACCCGATCTTCGTATACGTACTTGACTGAGGCCTTTTGAGGCTAGAATTGTCCCGAAAAGCGCCCCAGTTGGAAGCACTGCAAGCAGAGTCCGTTACGACCGTTACGAGGTGCGGAAAGAGAGCGGGCTGAAAGTTATTTTAGTACCCTTCCCTTCCTTATTGCCAAAATAAAGAAAACGGGTAAGTTATATTATATTGTATATACATAAATATTATATATTTATATTTTATATATTCTGTGTACGTATGTAATGTTATACATTCATTTTTCAAAATCAAATCATAATAAATTTTGCGAAATTAGAGGGGCGGCCAAGATACCCGATCTTCGTACTTGACTGAGGTCTTTTGAGGCTAGAATCGTCGAGCATGCGCGTGAAAAGCGCCAACATTCTCAGCACTGTGTGCATCTGCCTCTCCTCTGCATCTGCCTCTCTCTTTCTGTACCTACCTATTTACTTACTTGTGATTGTGCCACAGCATTTTCATCGCGCGTCGACGCTACCGCCGTCTACATTTTCCTTTCATATGAAAATGAATCTTTAGCTCACCAATTGACTATAGCGTTCGGGGCTCCGGCTCAACATACGTTCAAACTTTGCCCGTAAAGCTGTAAATCATGTTGTAAACCGTTAGCCGTAAAGCGATTTCGGTACTGGCACAAGCATTTTATTCTAACAGTATTACAACGTTGTCGATTATAATAGTTCTTCGAATTTTCGAACAATATATACACGTTTCGATCAGACTTTCGCAGAATCGTTTTTAATTTCGACCCGGCTGGGTTCTTTGTTTACGTACACGTATTTACATACACTATCGCTCAAAAGTATCCGGACACTTCCTTCTTCTCTACAAAACGTAGTTTCGGTAGGAAAAATATTTAAAGAAACATTTTATAATTATTCTTGTTATGTACATATATTGTAGTATGGTAACACAATAGAATTTATTTTTTTTCTGTACAAATTACTTATATAATGAAAATGCAACGATATCATTTCTATTCTCAAACACGATATCTAGTTGAACGGTGCTCGAAAGGATTTCAAGTTTCGCTTTGTTTCTAAGGTGCAGAGCGAATTCGGAGAATTTTTCGATACAAATATTAATAATAAAATACTAATAGCGATCAATGGAAGCGGTAATATCTAGACCGCGGATCTTTACGCATTCATGAAGAAACTAACTGGATGAAATATGAAACAGTGAAAAATATGAAACATCTATCAATATTGTTACGTTGTTCTGCACGTAGAAAAACTATTAAGGAGCGAAATGAATTTTTATCTAACTACTGGTTCCCACAATAGATGTACAGTATTTTTATTTTGTACGAATATCCGCGAATATATCTAATCGCGGTGGATACGTCGACGAATCTCGTATTTATTCTAATATTGGTAAATTTCCACATAGATACATCTAGGTACACACGGTAGTGCACCAGCCAAGTTCTCACACTACCTCCTTTTACACGAAACAACTTAGCCGTGTTTTAGAGGCTTGTAACTCCAAACTGGAGACAGATGGAGAGATGTAATTTCGCGCACCTGTTACATGCTATCATGTCTCAAGATTGACAAAACATTAATCTTCCAACTAAGCTAACGAACTTGGCCGTATTTTGTTCGATCTCACAACTTTTTACGGCCATAGAGAACTTGGTTCCTGTTTACAGGATGTTTTTGTTGGGATAGTTAGCTTAAAATGTTGGATATTCCATAAGAAAGTAATAAAGATCATGTTTCATCTCGAGTTTATGCGCTACTATTACAACATCTCGCAAGTAGCCGGATACTTTTGACCGGTAGTGTACACGCATTCGTACGTTTAAACACGATTACACACGTACACGACTACGGATACAAATATTTTGAACTTGCTAATCGAACGGCTCATTTTCGAAAAGCGTATTCTTCGTTGGATCGAAGAAAGATCAATGTCGTCGTCGGTCGGAAGTATTTGGCGGGTCCTTATGGTCCTCGCGATACATTGCGTGCAGTTTCTGAACGATATTTTTCGTTCGATCGGAAACGAAATTGTCTACCCGACCCAACACGTTTACGCATCGAACCATCATATCGAAACCTTTGTTCACTCTTTCTGCTCGATCGGTACGAGCAATCGATTTATCGGACTTATTTTTCCAGAGCGGTCTTCCCAAGATGCCATCACGTTCCTTTCCTTGCACCGGTTCGGCTATCCTCGCAATCGTCTGGTAAAAGGTTTCGTTAAAGTTTTGTGAAATGGAGACTAAAGAAACTCACTGGACTCACCATCGAGACGACGAACATAACTGGTAATAGCGTCGCTACGTACATTTCAGTTCATTTCAAATACATATATGCTTATGTACATTATACACGCAGGATATACATATGTATATGCATGTTTACAGGATAGTACTTTTCAAACGAGTAAATTACCGGCAACACTACGATCGAAACATTGACATTGATTGCTGCGGCTTGACCGTTGGTTCGTATTCACTGAGCAAATATATGTACCCTTATGCGTACACACGTGCGCTCATCGGAATGGTATGCGCTGACGCGGTACGCAAAATGCTTCGATCAAAATCGCAAAGCAATCTGGAACATTGAGCAATACCGCCGATATGTATAATCAATGTTGAAACGATTCTTTTGCAGTGTTGACAATAATTAGTACAAGCAGAATCGCGTTGCCACTTACAATTAGTACATCAACGCGCAACGATTTCGCGAGCATATTTCGATATCCGAATGTCGACGTCTTCTCGATCTTTCCTCGTTCGAACATCGACGCACTGTGGTCGGATATCGCTGAATCGTGGCAAAATAGGAAGGAGTATTTAAATTTAGTTCAAAACCTCTGGGATTTTTTGGGTCGTTTATTAAAAAATTAAATACGTTTAATAATCAATTGAATACGAATTTAATAATGCAACAAGTATTTTGAATAATGGTATAACCACCCCTAGCTGTGGATAGGGAGCCAGATTGTCTGTCTCCTAACGTCCTGACGGGACTTACGTTTGTCTTTACCTCGAACTCACCCCCTTAGGTATTAGGGACACTCCAAAGCGACCGCGTGATCCCGCATTTACTAAGCCCGGTGAGGCGTTGTAGACCTGGTTCAGGTACAGTGTTGTAAATCTTGTTGTAAATCTTGGATTAGTCGTTGCCGTTATTGCTAGTGCTATTAGAAAGATGGCAAACTCAAGATAGACCGAAGTCTGCTGTCCAGATGTTTTGCAAGTAATAAAACATCTGTTTCGTTTTGGGACGCAACGTATATTTTATTTTATTACACTCGTTCTTTTTTACTCGACTCTTGTTAGCTGAAATATGGTCAACTCACTTTGTCAATTATAGTCTAGAAAAAGTTAAATTTCCATTGTATCTCATAAATGAAATATTAATTAACAAGGTAATTAACAAAGGTAATTTTAATTGTGGTTGAAAATTCCGATTTTTTGAAACTACCAACTTGGTACTTGCGTATCTCCAACAGAAGTACGTATTAAATATTAGTTGTAACAAAACAAAGTATTCTGGCAGTTTATAGATAAAGTGCTACTGCACAGATTTTTAAACTATGGAAAACAATTTTGTTACTGTTGGCCACGATTTCGAACAACCTATACTATGTATTATTTATTAAAACAGATTACGATTTCGCAAGACATCCTCGATAATAGTGCGTTACACGCTTTTCGAATGGTAAAGGGGACCAATAAAAGATCGATTGTTGAGTCGATTACACCATATATATTACTTTTATTGCATACTATACTATATATTACAGAGAAGTAAGCAAACGTATCGCATGATTGGCTTACGGCTTACAAGGTGGAAACATACGTAAGTGTGCAACTTCGAGAAATGTCACTCGATATGTGTAACGACACTGATTACGTGGAACGAAGAAACGAGGGATTTAGTTATTCTTTTTTCGGTGTGGTAGCGGCTTGCTGGAGCAGGGTGTTCAGATTCTGCGTCGCTTCTACGGTCAAGTCGACCGCCTGTTTCGTGAACTTGGCAATCTCCTCCTGAATCTTGGTCGAGTGCTGGTTCAGATTCTTCGCAGTATTATCGGATTCTGTGAGCACCGTCTGAACACCTTGCTTGAATTTCGCTTCCAAATCGGCTAGCTGTTGGGTCGTATTTGCACTGGTAACAACCTCCAGACCTTTCGCGATTTTACCTTTCACGTCGTTCCATACCGATTCCAACTCGGGGCTTTTGCTTTGAACCTGAAACAACGATCACCGAGTTCCTTTAATTCGTGCTTCATATGTATACTTCACCCGAATATGCGCACACGAAGGATGCCTTCGGTTTAGGAATTCTCCTGAAAGCCAATCCTCCCAATAGCTTTAAGGGGGTATAGTATCGTTTCCAGGATTGCGATCAGAGTTCAGCAAAAATTTGATCTAAATAACAATTTTGCCCAACTCTGATTGCGATAAGGCATGCAAAACTCCTATTCTTACATTTACAAGACGTAATTTGCATTATTCGGAATCATAAAGCTGCGGCAGCTATACATCGTCGGCCGCATATGAAAAATTTCCTAAGTCCAAAAAAATAAATATTGCAGAAGGCGAAAAAGAATGGTTGAAGCGAAACTATTTTGCTTTGCACGGACATTTTTTCAAACTATTTTTACATTTAGACAGTAATTAATCCTCTGAAGACGGGCTGCAATCCATTGCAGCGGGCTTCTCGAGAGCGGTGCCGCACACATTGACAAAATGTCACGTAGCCGCTGATGGTAGATACGCGGGACGGCACAGAACAGCGGAAACGCACTTTTCGCTTTGTGTGTGTGTAAATTATGGTTGGGATCTCCAGCGTACCTGGCGCAGATCGTTATATCTAGGTACTCAGAGGGTAAAAGCAGCTGACAAACAGAAAATACCCTCAAACCGTAGAAGTATTTAACAAGGCAAAGCTGAAAACCCAATTGTCATAAAAGGATGGACTTAGACAGTTATATGGGGTCCCCTGGAAATCACCGAAAATATTTCCCCGACACAGTTTTCACCGAAAATAATTCCCCGAAAATATTTCACCGAAAATATTTCACTGAAAATATTTCACCGACTCCAGATTTGACCGACAACGAATTTAACCGACAGCGGATTTGATCGACACAAATTTGACCGACAATGATTTTAGATTCGTTGTCGGTCAAATCCGCTGTCAGTTAAAGGCGTTGTCAGTCAAATCTGGAGTCGGTGAACTGTTGTCGGAGAAAACTGTGTCGGGGAAATCTGTGTCGATGATTTCCACGGGACCCGTTATATGAGGCCGAGGATATGCTGCCGAATAATGCAAATTCCAAATTACGCCTCGTAAACGTAAAAGGAGGACTTAAAATTTTAGCGGTTATCGCTACTAGAAAACCCCATCTTCGAGTCCACCCCCCTTAATCCCTAGCCATATCATTTTCTTCACAGTTACATCGATTAAAACGTCTTCATCCCCAAAAATGTCGTAGAAGAGAAAAGCAAAATTTCAAATTTGATTACATTTAAGAAAAAAGGCGAAACATTCACATTCGGTTAGACTTCGTTTAAATTCTTCGTGACGAGTGTGCCTCGTCAGAATACGGCAAGGGGTGTAGCAGAAGCAAGAGATCGGAATAGCAACAGGTTGCATCCTGAACGTGTTAATGGGTTAGTTCGAGTCGATATCACTTCCGCGTTTTCGTGCGAAAAGAGAAAGGAAAAGTTAGAAGATGAATGGAAAATATGTGTACCTCTGCGGTGACGTTCTTCAAGTACGCTTCGAAATTGTTCGCGAAGGTGTTCGTTTGTTCTTTGACGTTCTGGACGAGAGTCTCCTGGTCGGGAATGTTCAGTTTCTCCTGGATTTGTTTGCCGAGATCGTTGATGCTGGTCTGAGCTTGAATAATAAGATCGCTCAACTGGTTCACGACGGATGGCTGGGCATCGGTGGTGCTGGGAGTGGTACCGACGGCTTTAGCATCCGTTGCTGCCACGACTGCCAATGCTAACGCGATCGCGAGAATACTCTTCATTTTTCTTTGGTTTCGTTCGTTTTCGATCTGACGCAACTAGACAACTAGGTACCACCGACTGATGCGCCGGCTGCGCGAGTTACCACTTTTATAGCCGATTCTTATCGGGGGTGCACGAGGGCACGGTTTCTTATCGCGCGACCACCAGGACCCGCGATGTCCAAGACGACTATGAATCACGGATTCGAATCACGAATTCGTAGCACATGCGCTTCGAGAACAGTTTGCATCCCTCTCGTGCGCATCTTGTCTTCCAAAGTGAACTCAACGGTGAGACGTTCTCGATAAATCTTGTTAACAAACGGATCGCAGGGACGATATAATGTATCGGTAAGAAAAATTGATCAGACATTTCTTGTGGTATTGCGTATATTGCATGTATCTATGGTAAAGTCTTGGTCTAAGCCGGATGAAGCTCTACGATCTTAGAACTGTATTTGAGAAGTGTATAAATACATACCGCGTTTTCAAAGTTGGGCAAAAATTTTATTTAACACGTTCGCCAGAGCGCGTGACCACTTTATGGTAGTGGTAATATTTCGTGGGTTTTAAACTCACTTTATTCGGAATTTTGATTTAAATAAAATTTTTGCCCAACTCTGCGCGTCATCCGATACGGAGCATGGTACGTCGTTGTGAACCACTAACTAATCCAAATGCCATACTTTATTTTTCCTTATTCTTTGAGCGGACTTTCATCAACTTATTTGTGGCATTCTTCTTATTTGAACGACACTAAACACAGTATAATTTCAATGCAGGATGTTTTCGTCCGCGCGGTCCATGTTTACACGCGCTGTCCTTTTCTACGTTCAGTGAGTCCGTGAGGTCACAAAACAATAGTCGGACCCCGAACCCGAGGATCCGGCTTACAATTAGATCACTTTACTGTAAAGAAAGTTATATCGGTAACTGACAAATATTTACTATTAAATGCAGGCTTTATATTTTCAATATCGACACGGATAAAAATTTGTAGAATTCTTTCCATGATTCTGAGCAATTGCAATTAAAAAAATTTCACGTCACCTAATAAACTAGTACTTCTAATGTCTCATAAAACTCAAGCTGTTCGGTCCAATTTTGAGAAAATTAATCGGTTTTACAAGGTGCAAGAGCACTTTGTATAACCACTGTAATTTTTACATTTTCAATACAGGCACGGATAAAAAGTTGTAAAATTTTCTCAGCGATACTGACGAATTGCAATTAAAAAAAAATTTTCACGTCAAGATAATATTTCTAACATCCCGAAAAAAATTCATGTCGTTCGGTCCAATCTTAAAAGAGTTATCGTGTTTTCGAAAGTATCCGAGAATTACTATGAATCACCGTATACATATGTATGTACATACATATGAATCCGTGTCGCAAGTTGGTTACACGGTCCACGGCAGACCTGTGTAAAAAAAAAACACTTAAACTAAGAAATACAAATATTTGCAAATACTATTTCTCGCGACTATAAAACTCTAACATTTTAAACGGCATATCTAGTGCACATTATCTACTTACAGCACTTATAGAATTCAAGAAAGGAAGGTGCAATAAATCTCTAACATTTTAAATGGGATATCTATTTCTCGCAACTGTGCTCTCTCTCTCTCTCTCTCTCTCTCTCTCTCTCTCTCTCTCTCTAAACTAACTAATCTAATACTCAAATTAAAGTAAACCAATACTAAATTACTGTTTCGAACGGAAACATATGTAACACAGTTGTGAGGAATAGTATTTGCAAATATTTATGTTTCTTAGTTGAAATATTTTTTACCCAGGTCTGGTTCACGGTAATCGCCGGATAAAAATATCGAATAGTGTATACTGATCGCGTTCAAGTTTCGAACACTCGATCTCGGTCTGATACTCGGAAGTCAGAGGTGAAGGCCTCATCGGAATTATCTGTAATTTCGAATCATCGTTTTTTTTTTTCTGAAAATCAATTTGTAAACCGATGCTGGCGAATATGTTTCGAGAATTGGCGTTTCATGCTGGAAGACGATTACGCGCTTATAATGAGCAACGAAGACGACGACAACACGTTAGTCGGTCTTTTCGTTATTTATTCGGTAAATACAAAATACTAAATACGATTCTGTTGGCAAGATATGTATATACGTCAAGGGGGCAAGGTCCCGAAGGAAAGTCTGCACCGTTGCATTCGTTGGTCACGTTTGCCAGTACACGCATAATGCGCTCCTCGTTTATTATATGTAAGTACGATTAGGTCGACAAATATTATGTTCGAGTTAGGAACGATGAAATCAATTTCAACAACGGGAAATTTATTGGAAAAAAAACGTGGCAATTATTGGATCGTTGGATGGTTTCAATGAAAGCGAGGCTTTGTATTACAAAGGATTTCTTTTGTGTTCGATATTATTCGAGATTTAACCCTTTGCAGTCGGAGCTATTTTAACTCTAAAATTAAATTTTTTTCATTTCATAGATATGAAATTGATGCAACACCTCCTCGAAGTGTTTAGTAATCGATTAGATACCAACATATTTAATAATCCAAACAAGTGATAGTGGTGACTCTGAGTTGCCACTCGAGTGCTAATGTTTAAAGATAATTTGACTAAGGATACAGACGAAGACTTAGAAAAAAGTGATCCGTTGGATTCAATAATTTTAGAAATATAAGATATGTGTGCAGATCTATCTAATCTTATCTAATAATTACATTCCTTAAGAATTAAATAAAATTTTTAAATAGAAAAATTGATCATCAACCCTCGATAGACCACTTGGACCTGCGTTAGAAACTCCTGACCTAAACCAACAAAGCCTCGCAACGAATCCTACCTGTAGATACTATTTACGTGTATAGATATGAAAATATATATCATCAATGTGTCATAACGTTCCTGTCGATAATAGCACGACCAACGGATACAAAACAGACGGACAAAGTAATCGTGAACTCAGCAGTAATTGCATAATGTCGATTAGACATAATTTTTCTTTATAAAACTGATAAAGAATGCTCATTCGAAGAATGTATTCTCCAAGAAGAATGAGCAGCAGTCTCGTCGAGATGCTATGTATCAGTTTCGCGATGCTCATCGTACGTATACGATTACCTTGAAAGTTTCAACTCAGTTGAAACGCAACCGATTGTTACGGATGACGTGTCGCGTAGCATTGCATCGGATCGCATAATTTTTTTAGGCTTCGGTACTCCGGATTTTTACGCGTATATGCTAAAAAAAGAAGGGGGAAAAGATTTGGTTGTGCTATGCTTGGGGAAAAATATCTTGGACTTTTAAATATAATTGAGGGATTTTCGAATCGGACAAACATAATCTGACATCATGCTTCGATGCTCGCGTTTTATTCTGCGAAATGGTTTGACAAGCGCTTTACATAACGACGATCATCGATTAATCATGCGACGCGGCGGCGTGCAATTCGTATTTTGATAAACTAAAGAAACATTTCTTTTATCTCGATGTCCGATGTCAAAGTTGACGACGTTTTCAACTCGGGAATCACGTTGGTAGTGGTATATACACGCATGTTTTGGATGCAACAGAAATGACGCAATAACACGTACAATTTCCTAGCAGCGTCCTCGAAAAGCAGGGGGAAAATTTGTAATCTCTATCGAATCGTAGGACTAAAGAATATACATATATATTTAGAGTACAATTTGTGCAAATTTAACAAAAGTAGAGTGTAGGTTAGTAGGCGTTGTCCATATATTGTAATTATTGTCCGCGTGGATACAAGTGTAACATGGTGTAATAACGTACGATAATTATATTATAATATCGTTATAAACGATGAATTAGTCGTGAAGCTTTTCACCAATCTTCTCCGCTTCCTTGTGAATTTGTTCGCCAGCTTGTTTCAAATATGTTTTCGCTTTCTCGAGGGCGTCGTTGAAGTTGGTCTCGTTCATCCATTGGCCCATTCTCTCGTTAAACGTGTCTGACGCGCTGTTCCAAGCTTTCTTCACCTGGTCCGCGAAATTTTCCAATCCGCTGGGCGTAGATTGCTGCGTATCTTCCGGCACTGGAGTCGCCTAAACGATCGTACGATTAATAAAGAATGATCAGGTGAAGAGTTATTTTTCTTTCTGTCAGGAAGAATTTCAACGATTTCTTCGACAGGCCCGTGAATAGATTTTCAACGATCGTGCTAGGCGCATTTGAAACAATCTAAGTTCATCTAAGTATCGGAGTCAATAATAATGATTAAAATATATCGAGAAATCCCTACTTATCGGAAGGACATGTATCATAAATAAATAAATGAATAAAAATTATAAAAAAATAATTAAAAAAAATAAAAATTATAAATTAGAAGAATAAATAGAAAGAAAATAATCTTCTAAAGATTAGAAGAATAAAATTATAAAAAAATAAATGAATAAATCCGTCCGATAGTTTCGGTGTAAAAAAAAGAAGCTAAGAAATAGTAAATACCTGGAAGACGTAGAACAGGCAGACCATCAAAACGGCCGTGAACAGAAGACGAGACATGGTTCGCGCGATTTTTTCGTCGGGACGTTAGAACGTTAGAAATTAGATCGTTAGATCGTTAAAACGTTAGAACGTTAGGGTAACGGTGCGATAGTTTTCGTCGGAGAGACGGCGGTAAACTGCTTTGGTGGAAGCGGCACGACTGAGTACGGCACGGCGTGACAAACGAGCGTTGCCACTATCAAACGAATTAAGATCAAAGATCACTCGGCAATAATCAACGACTGGAGCCTCTGTGCTCTCGCGAGATCCGTCCACCGCTTTTGTAGTTGCTCTTTGTTGGACATGACACGACCGAACACGACTAGACACGACTAGACACGATACGATCGCATCTAGTCCCGTGTTGCAAACGTGTTTTCAAACTGACAATGAAATCAATTGCTTGCCAACGAAACAGCCGCTTTTATCGGAACTAATTATTCCACTTCGCGGCATGAATTGCGTTTTCCGCGTCGCATTCTATTCTTCGAGTCCCCGGAAATTGTATAATCTGCATGCCCCGCGCCCTTTTATCTCGTACCCTGATTTTCTTTACAAATTATGTTGTTTCATGGAAAGTTTCGTTTTTCCGAAAACAGTTCTGAGCTCTCGGATTCGATCGTGTAGACTTCGAAAGTGTCCACGAAGGTTTCCTTTGCAATATCTCTCTCTCTCTCTCTCTCTCTCTCTCTCTCTCTCTCATTATATTGAGAATTCAATGTAAATTGAACATACGAATTTTTTGTTATTCTGAACACCACCGAACATTAGCAGTTTGTATCGCTTCCCAGTTTGTATCGCATAAAAATTATTGTCACTATAAAAGCCACAATTGAGCTCATTATATTGAGAATTCATCTCTCTCTCCCTTTCTCTCTGACTATGAGCTGGTGTACGAACGAGGCCGGAAACTTTTCCTTAGTTTCTCATTGTTCGGTCAAAGGTGGAACGTGAATCATTGTATACAGTCTTCCCCCGCGTAGTGTTGCTTTTTACCACGTTTTTTTATCATTTACCGACTACAAATTGTGCCGGATATACATTGTTTTATGCAAATTACAAGACCGAACTCATTTAGTTTCTTCAGAATTTTTATAATAACACGTTATTAAACAAAGAAATTTATTGATTAATTTCTGGTGGGGGAGCATCTTTATAATTTCAATAATTAAAAAATCAAAGATGTGAAACCGGTCATTTACAGATAGTGTTAAGCATTCGATAACAGTAGAAGACGAGTCTGTTTTCAAGAACGTTCGTAAGTGGTAGTATGGAATCTCCTGTATACTGCTGGGAATGGAAGATTATCTGTTTCGTTGTTTGTAGAGTGAGGAAGAAGCGGCGAAGAAGCCGCGTAAGATGTACTCGAAGATGGAGACACCATGGATAGTAGGCTGGTTACTTCTCTTTCTTCTGTTTCTTCGGCAGTAGTAACCGTATCGGAAGTGCTGAGAACATGATCGGAGATGCTAGTACGTGTAGGGAAAGCGGTAGGAGAAGGGTTGGATTCGATGCTAATGGTGGAACTCGAGGAATTACCGACGAAAATTGATAGAGGAGGAAAAATCATCGACTCCGGAGTCGAAGAGGAGTAGTCCGATTGGAATGACCTCCGAGCAACCCTCGGAGAAACATCGTACGAAATGGGAGACAAGGATTCGCCCAACACCGTCGAAACTGGATGAAAAATCGTAGCAACCAGATGTTGTCCGTCGCCGAGGATTCTGCTCGCAGATGGAATTTCTCGAACGTCCTCTAGAGAAGTTGAAATGAAATTTCTTACCGGAGCAATTATACGGTCCTGAAAGCCGGACGCGTGGAACCCTCGATATAAGTCCTGAAAAGTGTCGGCGGCTTCCTTGAAGACGGGGAAGTACCGATGAAACGACCCCGACTCGAGAAATCGATCGAACAACCATTCTACGAAAGATACGATTTTCTCGAGCTGGTTTCCTTCGATACCATTCGATAAATGTCCGTGAATGAAACGCAATACTTCTTCTTTCGCGCTCAAGATCTCGTCTCGCAGTTGGGTCGCAAAGTCCGCGTCTATACCGATATGTAGATCGGGATGCGACCAGACGCGCTCCACGATTCGATCGACCAAATTCTCGATGGCCATTTCCAGTCGATCCCAAGTTTCTTGAATCTCGGCTACAGGGACAGAGTTTTGAACAGCGATGGTCAAATATTCAAGGTATTCGGGATTCGTCAGGAACCTCTGGAACCGTGTCAAATAATATTCCACGACTTCGGAGAGACTTTTGCCCGAGAGCAGACGTTCCAGCGAGATCAAGCGTTTCCCTTGGGTTTCCGCATCGAGTAGTTCATCCAGTCCAACTTCGTACTTCAAGTTTTGAACAGAGATCCACGCGTAATGCAGCAACTTGTCCACCTCGCAAAAAATCTCGTGCGCTGCCAGTACCGTCGCGCCGATCTCGCGATCATGACCAAACTTTGAAGCTTCCGCCACGCAGGAACGTCTTCGCAGGTGTCTCCGTATTAAAGTCGACGTTTCCGTGGGATCCGTTTCAGAAAGCGGATCTGTTTCCGCCGTCCAATCGACGATATGTCGCTTCGGTAGTACGCGCGATCCGTCTGCGATCTTCTGAAAACAATCGATCGTTCTTTCTATCTTAAAGTGGGGACTCCGTTGCGCGTCTGGGCGCAGCGTTTTGTTATTTTTTATACGCCATTCGTCATACTACGTGAGAACTACGTCTATTACGAGCCACTGAGGCTAGATGCGTGCGTCTACGTCAAGAAATATAATAATATGAAATTATCTTTTGAGGAATATTCTAGAATATTCATTTGTTTAGATTCTAAACTTTAGAAGATTCGTAAATTTGAATCGGCCCACGGTGGTCCGAATCGAAAAATTTAGAAACATTCGACCAAAAAGTCGACTTTTCGAAATTGAAAAGTAATGAATTTGTATTGCTTTGTAAGCGTCTATGGGCCTCGAAAATGAAGAAAGTAATGGAATTGAATAAATATTTTAGTTACTACGATCAATTAAAGCTGAGAGTTTTGGAAGTAGCATAGTTCACCAGGCAAAATTGCTTAACTTCTTTGCGATATCCTGATCGTTTCGTCCCATATTTTCTCTTAGTATTTTTTGTATAAAGTAGACTCTACATCTGCCGAAAGTTGCGGACAATCCGCGACAATAGATTAGTTACCCATAGTTTGGCCGTCGATTCCTCTTGATTTCGTTCATGCGTTGGATAATCGTGCGAGTTCTCGTTGGCGAGAGTCAGGATAACGGAAATTATCAGTCCGAAGAACGAAAGAATAAACGAACGTCCGGTCTTCATACTTCCCATCGAAGGAAGACTTTTCGCTTTCGGCCAGTGATGGTCCGTACACCAACATATATATGTACTCTGTTGTCGCGCGTATATCAGGCCAGCACGTATATCGTGCAGAATTTCGACAACAAAGAAAATTGTTACTCTACGTTTACGGGAATCTCGATGCGATATCGTCGATCGAAACAAGATCCGATGTGATCCGATCGTTGAAAATTACTTTTCCATTATCAGCTGAACGATACATTTAATATTTGAATTTGAAATAAATCCTTGGTTAATGAAAAGGCAGACAAATAAGGGAGGAAAGGGAAGAAGACGAAGAGAAGACATATTTTCGACGAGCATTATATTTTCTTGATATGACACGATTTGATAAGAATCGATAAGTGTGTAGCTTAATATCCGCACGAGGATGAAACTTCGCAAGCAGGAACAAGTACCCTGTCGATTCGCGTGGAGAGTCCCCTCAATCGTTGGACGTATCTGCTTGGAGCTTCTTCGGGGATTATTCTAAACTCGGAGAAAAGAAAGACAGAGAGAATTACGGTCGATCGGTGGACCGGTCTTATGCGTGAAACTTACTCTTGTTTGAAGATTGGGACGCTAACGTCGAAATTATACTGTTTGAACGGGAAAAATGTATTGCTGACAGGAGGGACGTAGGTGTTGTACGCGTAACTTCTTCCTCGCAAAGTGTCTTCTTCTTGGACGATTTCTGCTCTCGACGATGGCGGTGGCAATGGCACGTCTATCGCGATCGGGTATTCGAGACGTCGCGGACTCGGATTCACGTACATATCCGAAATTACTCTAAAGTCCATCGTCAACGGTATTCGTTGTTCTTCCACAGGTGGTTTTGGTCCCTGTAATGAATTCATTTCGCTCTGTGTTTTATCTGTTTCTCTTCTGTTTACTCCTTTTTTGTCTTTATCTGATAATATAGGTACTACGGTGGCTCTTATTGTGACTTTGGAATTTCTTGTATGGCACCCCGCACAATTCTTCCAAATAATTAAAAAAAATCTGTGCAAAGTTTTAGTGGCCACAGATATCGGACGACCTTCCCCAATCGAATTAAACATTAAAACACGTAATTTCATGCTTACAAATTGTTTCTCTCGAATATCTTCTCTTTATAAGACTAACCCTTGAGAAAGTGGAACCCAAAAATTTTTAGGACTTAAAGAAAAATATATGTAATTAATAAAAAATAAGTTCTGCAAGAGAGAGAGAGAGAGAGAGAGAGTTAAAAAAAAACAAAGAACACAATTTTCGCTAATGTTTATCGATGTGAAAGATACTGAAACCACACTTCAATTTACAAATTTTAGAAAAGAAAATTTGTATTTTGGTTTCAATATACTCGAAAACCGTTTGCTTTACGGGAAAAAGTAATACGACATAAAATACGCAAGCTGTCCAGATCTACAGATTTCGTTGAACATACTTTTTGACGCGGTAAATAGCTTAGAAGATATTCAAGAGAAACGATTTTATGAGCATTAAATGAATTGGTTTAATGTTTAATCGTTTTGGAGCACGTTCTCCCGTTTCCGATCGGGCTGAAACTTTGCACATATTTTTTTTTAAATTATTTGCTGTAAAAGAAATTTTTGATAAGAGTAGATAAGAGCCACCCTAATAGGTACATAATAAGGTTTGCTCTATAGCATCAGTACATGGACTTTTACCTCGATCATGATTGGATGTTGGCGCGAAGCGACGCATGGCTCACCGTACGTCACTATTTTCGGTCTGTCGTGTCCGTAGACTTGACTCTGACAACGGTTCAAACAAACTCCGATAAACAACCAGATCAAAGTTTCCGAACGCATGACGACCACCGAAACTTCGAATCGAGATTACAATGGCACTGCGGACAAGACGATCGTGCGCGCACTTAATATACAGCCGGTCGAAAACAATTCATCTTCCTGTTTTTCGTACGACCATGCGCTTAGATGTTTTCCATTTCGCAATAATTACTCTCGAATTCGAGTACGCGTGCATGTTGCACGTCTAGAAATTTCACGGGTCCTGGAACGTGCTCGCGGAAAACATTCACCGGGCAAACGTCCTCCGCGGAAGTTGTGAGATTCCAAGCACGGACGTGTTTATGAAAAAGAAGATGAAACGCACGTACTTCGGTGGACGATGCGAGATTTGGAACACGCGTTCAAGATTCCGTGTTTAGAGGTTTATTCTTCACCTCTAATTTGCGTATTGTACACAACAAATATAGAGATAATGGTAATGGTACCAGTTGGTAATGGTACAAAAAAACTTTCTAGAAATTAGTAAATATAACTCGAAGTACGTAATGTAATTATTTTTCAAAATGAAATTAATGTTTTCCCTTCGTATATAAATCTAAAGTATTACAATAATTTTTGTTGAAGAGATAGAAAACATTAGTTGAAAATATTATTGCCCGAGACAACGCAATTATTTGTAAAAATAAATTACAGAATGCCTTCAAATTAATGAGAAACGGTAACTTTACCTTACATATGCCCATAATTATGAAAGTGGTCTATTAAAAGATATATTAACACTAAATGAATTTCATATAATGTTGAAACAACAAGCACTATCTAACTAAAATTTTGACAATATCGTGCAAAGTACATTGAATTAATTTAGTTTTCAAATAATGTGATATGGGATAACTGATAAACTCATTTTTTTTAAATTTTCGGTGTTTGCGAGGGGTTACAAACACTGAAAACCGTCCGTGTAAAAAGTTAATTTAACGCAACCGTATTTGGACGAAATATGCCAGGTGTGCTTCTTCTTATGGTTTATGAAATGTAGGAGGATTGAAACAATGTCGTAATCTTGGCTTAGCAATTTTTATTTCGTTGAATAAATTGCTTGGATTTCACCCAATTTATCTGAGCGCTCTGTAAAATCCGTCCGTTAAAGGTCACCCCCTTGGAAATCATTAGGACACTGCATATAACGGGAGTGGAGATAGGCCGCAGAATAATCTCAGTGGTGGGGTTTTAGTGAGTATGCAATCGCCTCTAGTTTTTATCAGGCATGGTGAGCCCCACACTATACTTCCCCGACTAACATCAAGAAGGGGGGTGTGCGTAACATGCATTTACCCACCGACCTTACACAAAAAAGAACACTATAACGGGTAGGTACCATTAACATTAAAACAAATTATTTATGAAAACGTGTTCAGTATCTTAATCACGTGTCAGACATGATATTGTAAGGCAAGCGGTCAATAGGAACATAGATTTCCTATTACGTAGACTGTTTTGTTCGATCCAGCGGAAGTAAAATCGCTTACATTACAGAACTATTGAAAAAAACTTGAAAAAGTCCTTGGTCGACCATCATGCTCGATAGAGTCGCAAGAACCAAGTCAACCAATTTTCCGCGTGATTCCTCGATCAAACTCGCGATATCCGTCGATTCTTGTAATTAGTAAACCTGGTTGGCCATATGTTTGTACGAAAGAAATAGCTTTCGTCTGTGCTTGAAAGCATGATTTATGAAGCGTTGACACGTTCGCTTAAAGTTTAAACCATCGAAGGCGTAACCGAACACATAACCGTTACGTGGGGGCGTCGTAAATCTCGATGTAGATATAGCAACACTTACGAACGTTTTATCTGTGCTCTACGCTACTCTATCTTACACTTGAAATTGCGAAAAGGAAGTTGTATACAATTTCCATGGATATAAGATGATGAAGAACATGTTTCACCTTATACTTATTCGACCGTGTATTAATTTTCTCTTTTTTTTACGTTGCCTACGTAACTCGATTGTATGCTACACAAGATATACATATGGGGATAATTCCGGATGAATCATGCACTTGGAGAATCAAAAGGAGAAGATTCTCATCGAGAACAAGATGTTTGCACGTTTACACTCCAAATTGTGAGAAGATTGTGATTTTTCATCCTTTACTTATTCGTTTTATTAATTTTTTTGTTTTACATTGCCTACGTAACTCGATTGTGTATGTTGCACAAGATATACATATGGGGATAATTCACAATGTACCGTGCAATCGTAGAATCGTAGAATGAAAAGGAAAAGGTTCTCATCTCTGCAATAAAGGAAAACAAGACGTTTGCCCGTTTGAAAGAATTTATTTCTCACGACTAATGAACGGATGTACAGAAGATGATAAATAATAAGTTAGTTGGGGCACGGTCCGGGCCTCGTGTTGCCGATTTCTCCGATACCAGAGTTCGCAAAATTATCTTGGGTCATTTGTTGCTGAACGATCACCGAGCCTGGAATGTAATCCGGTATAGGTGGACCTAAGGGACCGCAAGGTTCTTCCATGCTTTCGTTAATTTCTCCGTTGATTATTCCGCTGTAGCTTCGCGGATTTGCGTAGATCGATCCCACTGGCGCGTAACCTAGATCCCTGTAAATAATGAATGCACTTGTTAATCGGCATGCGCGCACGGAAATATAGAAATAGATGAAATGGTAGTTACTTGTAGGTGAGCAAACCCTCTGCGACTCGATCGACGGCCTCTTCTTGCGTTATACTCTCGCGTTCGATCGCTTCGAGCTCGGCGAGTTTCGCCTCCTCTCGTTCGTCGTACGAACCGATCACAACGGTCCTCGGGGGCGCAACCTTTAATTCGACGACAGGTTTGTCAACGGTGACGAGTCTCTCCTCTGGAATGTCTGCGATCTTCCTTTCGTTGTTTACGTCGTTCGGAACCGTCCGGTGACCAAACGATAACTTATCTTCCGGTACAAATTGTTTTCCTTGTCTGTAAATTACGTTCGGCGCTCGAAGATTTTTGTACGCAAGAGTAAGAGACACCGCGTCCGCCGGCATCTGCGGATACGAGTAATCTACCGGAACTTCGTCTGAAAATCAGAATTCGGCAATCTCAGTATCGTGGTCGATGTAAAGTATGGGTACCTATTTCATGTATCCGCATTTTAATTCGTATTAATTTTTAACAAACCTGTGTCGTCGTCGAAACAGCTCGAGGATCCGCTACCTGCAACAACTGTCCTTCCAAATTGGTTCTGTACATTCGGTATTTGAGCGGTATTCGCACTCGGGCCGGAGAACGGGAAAGAGGGCACGCCGTATGCTTGGGAATTCGATTGACCGAAAGCACCAGAGCTCGAGCTGCTATATTTTCCGAATCCAAATCCACCGAACGCTCCGGAATTTGCATTTCCAAACAGTCCTGATCTCGATGCGCCAAAAGCTCCAGAAGACGATCCACTGAACGCATTAGTTCCGCTTTGTACATTGCCAAAAGCTCCAGAAGTCGATCCACTGAACGCATTAGTTCCGCTTTGTACATTGCCAAAAGCTCCAGAAGCCGATCCACTAAACGCATTAGTTCCGCTTTGTACATTGCCAAAAGCTCCAGAAGCCGATCCACTGGACGTACTAGTACCGCTTTGTACATTGCCAAAAGCTCCCGTTTGGGATCTGGTTCCGCTAAATGCTCCACTGTATGCGGACGACGATCCATCGAATACTCCAGAATTCACGTTTCCCAGCGCTCCCAATCTGGATCCCGATCCTGATATTCCAAATGTACCTGTATTCTCTGTCGGCAGCGGATTCCCAATGCTCGGTATCCCAAACGATGCAGAATCGGATCCGATCGTTGTTCCGGACAGCATTCTGCTAGTAGTTTCTCCGCTATGAGTGTTTATACAAATTTCATATGGTGCTGCAGGATTGCAGGTGCTGCACACAATTTTCCCAGGATAAGCTGGAGTCACTCTAGTTTTTACGATCAGTTTGCCACTGCGGGAATCGATCGGAAGCGGATAGCACAAGTCGCCGATCGGTGTGAAGCTATGTGTGCGTGCGTGCATGAAAAAGAAAAACGTGTATGTATATTCATGTACGAAGAATCGATCGTTTCAGTTAGAAACCTATTGATTATTTATTATACCTGGGTACAATGTTGACATTCGAATCCGTCGAATCGTCTAGGTCCAGAGATGTCGAGATTTGTTTGCTACAGCCACAGCCGGAATTGCTGTTGACAGAAGTGTCGGAAGTGGTAACAGCAGCATAGTTAACGGGCGAGTTGTTATTGGTAATTGTGATTATATCGCTGTTGGAATTGCTATTACTGTTGCTGTACGCATCAGAATCGCTGCTGCTGTACGCGACGACACCACCGTTGCTATACGCGGCGGAATTACCGTCGCTGTATACGTTAGAATCGCCGTTGCTGTATAAGTTTGAACTACCACCGCTATATGCATTGGTATCGGTGTTACCACTGATATAA
The DNA here is from genome assembly GCA_028455615.1 of Lasioglossum zephyrum. Taxonomy (NCBI): domain Eukaryota; kingdom Metazoa; phylum Arthropoda; class Insecta; order Hymenoptera; family Halictidae; genus Lasioglossum; species Lasioglossum zephyrum. Next base: position 5,835,176 of record CM052323.1, on the reverse strand, counting down.
GTGCTTGCTTGTACATTTGCATTGGCATCATTAGAATACATAACAGGATTCGTATTGCCGGTGCTTGGCAAATTGGACAAAACACTTGGAGACGAACTACCCGGTATGATTATACTGCTTCGTGCAGCTGCGGCGTCGTTGATTTCTTCAGGCGTAGCGTAAACCGTTGGTTTCGGCAATTTTGCAGCTTTCACGACGGTCTCGCTGCAAGTGCAAGGATTTGTACCTGCAACAAACAAGAATTGTAAGATTGGAAAATTGAAACTGGATGATTTGGTCGGTGATGGAGCGTACCTGATCCTAGATTTCCACACGTGCACGCCAGGGGTACTCCCTGAACGAGCAAGGAGCACGCCACCGTCGCCACCAAAGCACCGAGTAAAGCCGACGATCTCATGTTGTCGAGGATTTGCCTGTTCTGCTCTCATCGTCGTTCCAATTGCTTTATATAGTCGAAAATATTGCGGAAGTATTGATAAGTTGCGAGTTACGCGATCCGTGTCATTGTTAATCGTCTACTTCCTGTTGTACTCGAAGGAACCTTCCTCGAAGTATTCTCGTGTCCGAGCTCGGAACCAACGAGTTGAATTATTGTCGCACGGCGAAGGTGTTTGTTGAATTATTTGCGCAAACACAATCGGATGCGTATCCGTTTCCGCCAAACAGTTCCTCGTGATACAATGTCGTGTCGTAAAGGAATCGGACGTAGCTCGCGTACGACCGCCTCTTCCGCGTTTCGTCCGTATTGTTGATGTTATTGTTATTCTTATTATCATTATCGTTCTCGATGCGACCGAGCGTCGACTAAACGTTGATTGCGCAAGAGAACTTTCGTCCAATAACGGTTTACTTTCCGATTGACAAACGTTTTATTATAAAATATTATTTTACAGTATAAATCTTCGATACTTATTATTAGAAAGTAAGTTGGTAGCTTTCGTATCATTCGTACCATTCAACAATGGTAAGCAATAACGTATTTACATCGGCATAGAATGCACGGTGGTCAAGTAATAATTGATCGTTTTGTTGGATGCTTTATTTGTTGAAGAAATCCGCTGCTCTTTGTCTCTGTAGAGGCAGATTCAGTAGATTGTCGGTGAGAACCGGTTCCTGTGATCGGGTGCTGTTATTTTCGCTTTCAGGACGATTCTCGGGTTTCGATGGCGCGTGTATTCGCGGTGTGCCCGGTGTTCTAATTCCTATCGTCGGTGTTCTAGACGACGAAACTCTCTCTCTCCGAGGAGTCGGTGTTGTCGCGATACGAAGCTTTTGCGTAGCTAATCTTCTGGCTGCCGGAGACATGGTACTCAAACGATCTATGGTTGATCTTGGTGAAGGTCTGTAAACGGATCGATTAATATATTAGATGCGTGTAACGAAATAATCGGGATAAAGTAACATTAAAAACAAACTCACGTCGCTAACGATCTTCTGGCTGCTTCCAACGCTTTGGTTTTCCTGTCCCTGTGTCTTTCTCCTGCTTTCTCCGCTAGCTGCAAGGCCAGTTGCTCTCTCTTCGGTGGTTCCGCCATTCGAAACGATGGCCCTTGACTTGTCCTTAATAGAGGAGTATCTCCGCCATCCAATCTGAACGGCGTACCCTCTATTTGACCCCATGTCATCAAAGGGCTCTCACATTCTCCAGGTCTCGGACTTGGAGTTGCCACGAAGCTGAACCCATTCACTCTGGGAGTAGGGTTCCTAACAATCTCCTTACCGTCTACGCCAATTTTTCCATCGTTGGCTTTCGACTGATTTTTCGCTAGTTCGTTGATGGTTTCCTTATTTTGCTGTTCGTTAAATGGATTTGTTCGAAGCCTTGTATTCTCATGTACCACCAGTTGTTTCTTCTTGGCCATGTCAATCCTTTCGTCTGGAGTCAGTTCGACTCCATCGGGAACGTACATGATATAATTCTTATTTTTATAACTCCAACTATCCAATTGACTGGGCCTTGCATCGCCGTTTTCTATAGCCAAGACGTCCTCCGTGTTGGTCAACGCTAAGGATGTCTTTTCCGCCTCATACAGCCAAGCGAATTTCAGCTTGAGTCTCCTCTCTGCTTCTACCATCATCTCTTCAAAGCTTGCATTATCCTCGCTGGTATGAGTACTCAAATAAGCGTCCAATCCACTCTTACATTCTTCCCTGTCCTTCTCTTTTGGACTATCCGTAACAGGAACATCTTTAGGAGTTTTCGAACCTTTCAACTGTTCGTCCTCTGATTCCGTTTTATTCATAGGAGTCTCGAACGTGGCAGGACTGGCTGGTCTTTCCGTGGTGGGTCGACCAGAACTATACTTCTCGTAGAGCTCTCTCATTCTTTTCACATCGTTTTGTTCCAACGCGTCCAAGTATTGATTCTGAGCTTGCAGCTTGTTCAAATGAGGAAAAAAGTCTCTTTGAATGATTTCGCTCATCTTTTTCACATAAGAATCCTCGTCTAGAATCTTTGGCTGTAGCTTTTTATATCGCTTCGCAACTCCATGCGGCTTTTTAAATATTGCCGTGTCTTTCATGTTTTTAACAGTCTCCAAAGCCTGAGATCCTGGGGAATTCATCGTGTAACCTGCAAAAGTTATAGAGCTTGTAAACATCCGGATAAACTGGGTGTTGAGATCGTTGCGATCGCTAAAAACACTGTGAACGCTAAACTATCTGTGGTTGTAAGGAAAAATGCTGCATGTCACAATTACAAAAAGTATGAGTTTATGCATTAATTGAGCTGTAGAGTATAGGATTCACGTATGTACCAGAAAAAAATCATGAAAACAAATTCCAAAGGCTCTAAAAAATAATGCAACTTAATCAAAGTCCTATGTCAAAGCAATAGCTATCGAAACTTTAAACGGCAATATCTCGAAAGTGAATTATATGCTCTCGAAGAATGACAAGTTGTAGAAACTGGTTGCTCTTTACGTTACGTTTTATGGAGAAGTCAGATTATGCGTGCAAAGAAACGCTTTTCAGATCTAATTCTTTCTCTCCATGGATATTACGGTGTTAGGGTCCCATTAGATCTTTTCTTCGGCAAACTAGCTTGACAATCTGTGCGAGTAGCCACTGTACTCGCAAATATAGGATGTATGGCATTTGTTCGAACGAAAACTTTGTTAGACAAATATTAGGCGCAATACATAACCAACGTAAGGTAATCGTCGCTGGCGCTGTCACCGTTAGCGCCGTGTAGCGTCGCTCTGCGACAATCGTAGGAACTAGAACTCGTCGTTGGTTGTTACGTAGTAATTTATTTAACTACAAACAGATTTAAATCGTTGATCGACGTCTGTGCTTACGCGCGATCATTTACCAATCGGTCCGAAGAAAGCGATAATGTTTTCAAGAGTTTCTTTCTATTGTTACAAAACCTTTTTACCACGTTTTTATTTTTTGGACAAATTAAGTGTACAGAAAGAAATTTCTTTTATAAAAACGTACACCTATGTTGTTTATAAGGTTTCAGAGAATATTTTAACACAAAAATTATCGGAAATTATTGCTTCTTCGCTTCACGAAGTTTTTGTAAGTTCAACGAAAAATCAAGTAGAAATGTTTTTCTCTCTGTCACTGCTCTGTATGAGAGACAAGGATCGAAGGATCTCTCGTAGTTCATCTCTATGCCGATAGAGGTATCAGTTCCGCACCTGCGCATATTTAAATATGTTTGAAAGTTTTATGAAAAGTTGGAAACTAAATACGTAGATATAAAAGATCCTGTCGATAGTTGCTGTCGAGAGTAGTCTCAATTTGCGTATCCGTTTCAGAATATTTCAGAAATATTTTGTTCTCGGAGATTGACGTGTGAATCAACTCTCGGAAAGTCCTCTCAGGTATGTGGTCATTTGAATTTCATGCGTGGAGCTCTCAGATTAATTTCGATAGTTATAAAAACACTCGTGGACGGAATGGACACACCAAAGTTAGCTACTATTGTTGCAATGTACTTAATAAGAAAAAAGAAATATTCCAAAAAGAGCGAATACTAGACCAGCTAATGAGTGCATTGTACAAACAATAATACTATTCCTGCAGTCTAATTTCTATATATTTAACTATATATAATAATAATAATAATTTGGTCAATTAATTTTTTAATAGAAATTGAAAAATCACTGTCGATATATAAATATTTCCTAATTCAGGATTCTCTGACTTCTGCGTCAGACCATACTTTCCCGCCCAATGTTCGATTCAAAAAGAATCAACTTCAAAAACGTATAACTTGTTCGAAATTGGTCCGAAGGATTTCAATCTTTCTAATTACGTATATTACCATGGCCGGTAATAAGAAACTTTGATAAATACATTAGTAAACTTGCATTAAACTAAACATTAGGCACACGATATGCTACTCGATCATTACTAGACTGCGGATTTTTGTGCATTTATCAATAAATTTGCTGGGTGAAGTATAAAACAGTAAAGGATCAGAAAAATTTAAGAACACAGCAACGTTGGTTTCAATGCGACAATATCGTTAAGGGATGAAATAATTTTTTATTTTGCTCCTGCTTCCCCAAACAATGCAAAAAACATTTTTACTTTGCATAAAGATGCGCAGTCTAATCGTTACTAATTGGAATGCAAACGCGCGAATAATCGAACACGTAATGTAGCTTTTCAGCGGAGAAGAAGTCAACAGGTCAGAAATGAGGGGAAAAAAGGAGAGAAGGAAAGAAGAAAAGAAGAAGTATCGGATAAAGAGAGGATGATTTTGATGGAATAAGAGGATGGACAATGACGAATCAAGTCGAGGGAAATCGAGGCAAGCCGAGGCAAGTGAAGCCACGGCCCTGGCTTCAGCCACTCGGTAAGTAGTCGAAACGATATTTTGGTCGAGTCGAGACAGTGGGATGGGATATGATTGCTTCTCGTATTGCCATGCCTCTCGCCGGAAAAGAGGAAGAGAGACCGAGCAAAATGATCCGGGAGGCTGCGCGAGGTGTTGGAAAGCCACGATGAAAGACATATGAGGATTCCAGCGGCGAGATAGGATATGCCTGCTGACTATGTTACAGCGAAAATCTTTTGAAGCCCGCCTCGCGTTTACAATTTTTCTTTTTTTCCTCTTTCTCTTTCTGCGCGATCGCTGAAAAATTCAAAATCCTATATCGATTTATTTGTGATCGTAAGAATTGCCCGAGGAAGCAACACACAGGAAAAGTTTACTAGTGTATACAATAAACCGTGTTTACATATACATACATAAACATAAATGAAATTGTCTGTAATTTTATACTATTCAAACGAATATTACGATTTTTCGAAATCGAGAGGAAGAATCGATTCTTTTTTAAATACTGAAATAAGGTACGGAAAAGAAATTTCAGTATTTTATATTTCCAATTCAACGAAGTTTTACGTTATGTACAGAAAACCTAACGTAATTTTAAATGTACGGTTATATGCAGATATTTTTATGCACATTATGTGTAATTGATGTATTTAAAAAAGACTAATTCAATCGAGATGAAAAATGCATGTTAGACGAGATGCACGTTATGTGTAATTGATGTATTTAAAAAAGACTACATTAATCGAGACGAATAATGAGGATGATAGTGAACAGCTTTTAGTTTGGATTAAAAAATCACTTCGTTCGACGAATCACTGTGAAAAATCACCGTGATCGGGATAGAACGATTTGGAACCATCCCTAATTATTACATGGAATGGAAATTGTGAAAAGCGACTCGAATTCGACGATTTTGATTCGATAATTCACTCGCGCATTCCTGTTTGCGTTCGCGGAGCACGTGGCAACGTCTACCGACTTTGGAAAGCTTCGCGAGTCAAGAAAGACGTTTCGTCCCCTCTATTTACGACATAAGGTAAACTTCTTTTAGGTCTCGTAGTTCACGGTCAATGTCTGTCTTCGGATACTTGGCTTGCTTGGACAGTTTTCGTGGCGTTAACAGACACGTCCGTCTTTCTCTACGCCCCCTCTCTCCACCCTATTTTATCGTTTCCACCGTGGCAGAGGCGCGGTGTCGATATCAATCCGATTCTACGGTTCCTCGACGGATTTTCAACAAAGTGAACGCGCATTTCGCTGGTTCGATCCAGGAAACGAATTGTATCCAGAAGAATAAAGGAGCACGGTCGTTTGCCACCAACGTTTTTGGCACCGACCGAAATTCTCGCGAAATCCAATTTTAAATCATATTTGTTCCAAGTCGCTTTTCGTCGTGCAATTAAGAAGGATGATTCGACGCGCGCTAATTTTCAGCCACTTTGTTGTTATTAATAAGGTTCAAGTACGAATAACGACGATGCACTTATATATTTATATGTGTGTGTCTGTATACATATACATATATGTACAGGAGTTATATCGGTCAGCCGCGGTTTCCCTCGCTTTTCTTGGCGAGTAAGCGCGCTCGGTATCGTTTCCATCGGTTCTAGAATTTTTGTTTAACTAAATGGTCCTGCGAAAAGTAAATTCGAACAAATCACGATCCGATAAGTTTCCAGGGAAAGGACATCGTGGACGAGGACGAGGATGACCACGAGGAGGATAAAGACTGCTAGGAGAGGAACGATGAAGAATAAAAAAAGGTTTGAGAAGTTAGACGGGGACGAAGGTTGCGGACGTAAAGCATAAACAGTCGAGGTGCGATTTGACGCGCACTCCGGCCATCCAAAGCGTATCTCTTTCTCTCTCGTTAAGCGTACGCTTTAAGAATCTCGAAGAAGCGAGCAGCCCGATGGCTGGAATCTGTAAATCTGTCATTGCAGCCATATTCGTGCGGCTGGTACCGCAGGATATGAACTTCTGCTCGTCGTATGCGTTACCGACGTAGATCTGCCCGCTCCTCTTCTTTCGAGATCTTTACACCGAAACGGAAGCCTCTCGCTCTTCCCTTTCTCTGTCTATTTCGCCTTCCATCTGTCTCTGTATCTCGAAATAACGAACGTTTTCTTCCTCTTCTTCTTATAGAAAATCTACCGATTCCGAAAAGAGTTACACGGCATTAAATCGCCTATGAGCCTCGACTCATCACGAGAAAACAGTTTCGTTTTCTGCCGACTTACGATCCTTTGTCTTCATCTGGAGGGCAGTCGAGAGGAACATTGGTAATTATTTACATTAGGGGCTTCCCCACCGATTTCGATGACCTTGAAATATGTTGTTTTAATTAGCTAATACTGTATTGAATTTTCTCTCTTGGATTTTCGTGTATCAGCATAGGCGATTGCTTAACGGCGTTTTCTAATCAAACACAAAATTAATAATACAGGTATACAATATACAAAATATATATAAAAGCATTTTCGTATGCTCTACACCCCCTCCACGCCCTAACCACAGCTCATTCTATTCGTATGATTTTTCCATTACTAGTTCAAATTCCAGATGACTTCTGCAATGCAAAAGTTATGCGATCAGAATGAGTTGTGGTTAGTTTGTGGAGACGAATAGCATAGGAAATTAAAAGGATCACAACGTATTTAGAAGAAAAAGGTAAACAGACGCCGCGCCTGAGCAGTCTTACGTTGCCACGGTGCGTGCTAGAATACGGAAAATTCAGAACAGTATTAGTGATAGCTTTTTGCGAATATCTTGAAAACTAAAATCGAGCGGCGGTTTGTATAGGAAAAAGTTGTTCACAATGATGACCTTGACAACATATTTCAAGGTAATCAAAATCGGTGAGGAAGCCGCTAATGTAAATAATTACCGGAACATTTTCTCCGACAGCTCGTCCGTTTCTTCTTCAGGTTGTTGCGCATGGTTCAGACGCATTGCGTTGATCGCGATTCACAATTACTAAAGTAGACTTGCCACCAAATAAGAAGGAACCTGACAATTCACGAATTTAACAAATTACAAATTGTTTGTCTCCTGGTATATTAATATTCGTGCGGTTGTAGATGATCAAGCGGGTAAGCAGAGACTGTACAACAACGAGATGCGCGAAACAGGTTCCTTTTTATTTGGCGCGAAGTATAGTTAATTTCCTGTATCGGATTCGATCGAGCGTCGTTTGAAATTCCAGTCGACGGAGAGCGAAGGACGGTGTCGGTGGAAGGTTCAAAAACCGCACGGTGGCGCGAGGCTGCGTGAAAACTATAAAAGCTCCGGTACTCGTCACACCGTATACCCGCGGTATTTCCTTTGGTAGCTAACGATGACAGATTCACGGCTCGTAGGATAACGCAATACCTCACCCCCGAGATGTTTCAGTTTACGGATACACGCGGCCGTTTGCGTCCGCATTTACGTTTGCGTTCGCGTTTGAATTTCTGCATGCTCGCGCATTCCCGCTCGCACGCCCGTTCCTCCTCGCACGCACTCGCCCCATTCTTTTTCCTCTATTTATCGCGACAGTTTTTTCTTCTGTTTAGCAAACGGTCCATTTGTCGGTCTTTGATTGTCTTTGATCCATAACCATCAGACTTCCAGCGGAAACTTAGAGAGATTTATTAACGCGCCCCTGCGCTCCGAAATGCTATCTGTCTTCGCGCTGTCGCTGGCGAGTTTCGCGTCGATTCGCGCCTACGATTCGTGATAACGAATTCTTGTTTTACTCGCTTTCCCCGAGAAGATAAAACAGGTTCAAAATCTCTTTGATCCTAGATATTTCGGAGAGGAGATTTTTTCTTGACAACCCTTCGAATTGGCGGTTCAATTAGGCTGGAAGTGGAGTATGCTACATCCTCTCGAGACTCCGATAGAGAAACGAGCTGCGCGACAGGACGGTTAAACATTCCAGATGCATCTTTGGAGGTCCTGGGGTCGTGCAGTCGGTGGTGTGGTGGTCGCACGACACTACACGACACTTGAGAGGGTTCGTCTTCCGAGTTTCCGTCGAATCCCCGATTTCAAAGCAGACGGAAATTCCAAAACTAAAGGGTCTTCCAATAAGAGCGATATACAATCTTTTAATTGTCACAGACGCTATGTTCGTTATTCAATTGTTAGTGTCACATGTTATTTGTTACATGTTATAGATTGTTATTGTTATTGTACATGTTAAAGATACTCAGTTGCTGAACGCGTTGAAATTATTCAAATTTATCACTTTACCGAAGATAGGATCATACACCGAGATAATGCGGCTGTCAATTGGCCTCCAAGATCTTGCGACTTGACGCCATTAGACTTTTTCTTATTTATTCCAATAAACCACAAACATGATTCGTGTTATCGATGAAATACGACCTGATTTATGCGTCAGACTTATCGAAAATTTGGTTTGTCGTGTTCCCTCCGCCAAACGCAATCATAGTGGTTATTTATTTAAAATAAACCAGTGAGTACTTATTTCTATTATTTTATTATTTATTCTATTATTATTATTATTCTATTCTATCTTCTTATTCTATTATTGTACTAATTTCATTTCAATTCAAAGTTCTAACGCTTTTATTGAACGATACCGTATCACGGTCGTTTCCAAGATGTCTCCGTTTGGAACGTCGACTCGGCCGTCTCGTGTCGCTTGTCAGAGTTCATTCTTGTCGGTTATCGAGAAAACGCGTTTCTCACCGCGTGAAAAAAGCATCGGTAGGTTCTTTGAGACAAGCCGATTCCCGCGAACAGAAGTACCACCGGCGGCGTTGACTTCGAAAGACCTAACCCCGTGAAAAGGTCAAGTTTCGCAGGGGCGCGTTGCAAGTTGTTTCGCTGGCACCTACGAGAAAGATGAAAGACGAAAGACGAAAGTACGAGCGAAGACGAGGGCCGTCGACCGTTTTTATTGCCGGCGCCGTCACGCCTCACCGAAGCGCGTGGTCTCTCTGTTCCCTATACCGATTGCGGTTCCTTCGAACCTTCCTAATGTTCCTTTTCTCCTTGAACATTGTTTCTGTCCTCGATTCCATGCACACCTCGCTCGACAAATTCATTCGTTCGACCTGTCCGACGTACCGTGCGAACATCTCGCCGATTACCGTAGCCATTATACCTTTCAACGGAATCATCCGACATGTCCTTTAGAAGAAACGTTTACACATCCGATTCGTCTTGTCTACTGATCTCGATTTGCCGCCGCACGTCTACAAATTAGAGCTCAGACTTTTACCCGGGTATATGAGATACCCGGGTACCCGAGTACCGATGAGATACCCGGGTATCTCATGAGATAGCCGAGTATCCGGGTACCCGGGTATCTCATAAGACATAAGTCATAAATGATTTCGTGCAATTTAAAACAATAATGAAATTAAAAGAACGTTGATATATTAATTTAAATTTATTCAAATCGTTCAAGAGAATAAGTAATCGTAATATGTCGTCTGCTTTTTCCTGTTGATGCAAACGATTTTTATTTTGCATAAAGATCCGCAGTTTATTCATGAGATACCCGGATACTCGGGTAATTTTTGTTTACCCGAATACCCAGATATCCGGGTAATGCTGCTTACCCGAGTACCCGGGTATCTCATAAGTCACAGCTCTACTACAAATACGAAATGAAATTCTCGCGAAAACCGATCCCGAACGACCGGACGGCAAACCGACGCGGTTTCTTTTGTTATTTCTGTTGGTCGCGACAACGAGGTTGCACCTTCGCGAACGTAACGTCTGCGAGAAAATCTTCACCGGGAGTCATTAAGGGTACGTTCATAATATGTTTACACAACGGGTTCTCTCGCAGTGGCCATCAATCACGAGTCACGTCGGTTTATCCGTTCTGCTGCGCGCAGCCACCGACGGAGTCGTGTCTACTCTCGTCTCGTCTCGTCTCATCTCGTCCCGTCTCGTCCCGCGCCCAGTCAAATCTTTCGGTTCTGTGTCGCTTCGTTGGCATTACCTCGTCGTGTTCAACGATACAAATGCTGCACGGAGGGTATCGTTTACTGATTCGATCGTTTAGCAACTGCACCATGAAATTGTTGCCGCTATTCGAGCTGATAGAAAACAGGCCAGGCTGTTTACCTCGGAACGCGATTATTCGTGAGAGAATCGGTGAGGCAGAGTGGAAACGAGAGAGGGGGGTAAGGACAAGAGCTTAGAAGTTAAGTTTTGGTCGGGGAAAAAAAAAGTTTCGAGACGCAATGACACACGATACTCGGAGAATAATTTATTAAGGCACTTAGTAGCCAAGCTTCTCTTATGGGTTGTCACGGTGCGTTTACTTTCCCGACTTGGCTCGAGAGCGTTTTAGGCTCGTTTGGCATTTCAGACACCCTGTATAAATAGATGCACTTTGCTCCTACAAAAGGCACTTTCTTTTTCGACCGTCGAGCCACGGACCTACGACACGTACGCTGCGATTTGTATCGCGCGACTCAATGATCGCGAACACACCAGAGTCTCTCCTCTCTCTTTCATTTCGTCTCCGTGAGACCTCTCGTTAATTAACGTTTCTAAAACTATCTTTGATAAACGACGTCGATACCGAACAGTTCTCCCAGTACGACGATCTATCAAAAATAAGCATTTACTTCGAATAAATAATACATGCGACGCTCGATGTTACCGAACATTTGTCTCGCGACACTTCTATCATGTTTTGCACAAACTCTGATCATCTTCTGATAATTTAATCGATTCTGTGTTACACATTACACGGTAAAATCGAACCGTCGGCATTCCTGTGCAGCGGGTATAGCTTCGCGAAATACCTCGACAGCTTCTCTCACTGTCGGCTTCTCTTTCGGGATGTGCCTTCTCATTTCTCTCGATATTGCAATGGCGGGGGTTTTCAGTAGTCAGAAGCTCTTGATGAAAGACCAATCTAGGCCGTGATCGCCCTTGAAAGTCCTATTTTTACGTATACGAGGCGTGATTTTCATTATTCGCCAGTGAAATTTGCTCTATCCTACATTCTGTAGCATTTGATTGGTAAGAAAGTTCGTTACGTCCTCAAATTAAGAGTCGATGTTAAAATAGACAAAAAGTAATAGAATAGAATAAAAAGCATGTTATTGAATAAACATTTGAATTTTACTTTTAATTTGTAGGGTTGATGCGTGTATTGCACGCATGTGTGTACAACCCTGTATATGATTGAATTTGTGATAGCGGAGAATCGAAAATAACAGTAGAGTCATAGAATTACGATCGCCGTATCGCAAGAAGAAGATCAGATCTACGTTTTGTAGATCTGTGTCAATTATATGCTCTGCGAAGGTTTCATCGAAATCGGTTGATGCGGAAAAAACGACATTTACTGCAGTTATAGGTCGAAAATCGTGAAAATCTGAAATTTTTAACATCTTTTGGAATATGTTTAATTGACACAGATCTACGAAACATAGTTTTTAAATTTCCAATATATGCCCGCATAAAAATGTTGTAAAATGCAACTTTTAGTATCTTTTCTACAATTCCGATCAATCGCAATTTTTGACAAAAGTTTTATTTTCACATCCCGCAGAAAACTAATTGCTCTAGCTACCCAGAAAAGTTCAAATCGTGTAGTACAATATCAAAAAAGTTATCATCTTTTTAAGAGTGTCCGAATGTTAGTGGGATTCACTGTGCAGGGTGTATAAAAATTATATGCCACGACTGCCATAGCGTGATTCTACACCTCATGATCGGTGAAGATCAGTTAAGAAAACTTCCCGCGAAATTGTCCTTGACTGACTTTTTTAAGGTTTTAAAGGTCAAACTTTTTTAATGATTGGTCGGAAAAAGGACACAGGTCGGAACTCAAACACTTTTTATCCTCTCGATGAGTAGAACACGATGCAATCATAAAAACAAATTTGACCTTCAAAACTTTAAAAAAGTCAGTCAAGGACAATTTTGCGGGAACCTTTTCTAACAGATCTTCATCGATCATGAGGTGTAGAATCACGTTATGGTGGTCGTGAGATATAATTTTTATACACCCTGTACATGCTGCAGAATAATGCAACTTACGCCTCGTCAACGTAAAAGTAGTACTTTCGGGGGCGATTGCAGCCTGAACTGATTTGTCACCTATCGTTTTCGACTACTGAAAAATGAGAAGGCGTATCCCGCACCCTTACAGTCCTAGAAACGAGTCTACCCCCTTAAGGAGTGGGGTAATGGTTATCGTGGCCCGTACAGAGATGCTCCCGAAGTATGCGAATGTGGATGGGCATGAGGATGAGAATGGGGGTGAGAATGAGGGTGAGGATGCGCATGAGGATGGGGATGGGTGTGAGGATGAGTGTGAGGATGAGGATGCGAATGTGGATGTGCATGTGGATGCGAATGTGGGAGTGGATGCGGATGCGGATGTGGATGCGCGGGATAATGAACGGAATTGACATGTGCGGTTGGTTGGCCATGATGCGTCGAATAGGTCCATGCTCCTGCAGCGGTGGATCCGTAGAATTGATGATGTTCTTGGCCGGATATGCTTGGTATTTGCACGGCTGGTATAGGGTTGACGAAACTGGAGGACAAGCTACTGGTGGTTCCGGCGGCTGGTCTCTTCGCTGGATTCTGTGCGGTGGATAACGCCACCGAGTCGCACTCGTCCGACTCGCAGTCGCGAAACCCTTTCGCGAACGGATTGCTGGCGATCTTAAGCTGCGTGATCAGATGATTTTGATAAGCGGTCACCGCCGTGAATCTTGTCTCCGGGAAGGCGAACGTTTTGAAGTTCTCCGTGCGGGGATCCGGACCGGAGCCAGGCGGCGACGGCGCTACGACCACGTGGCAGCGGGGCTGATACCGATGCATGGAATTCAAGATTATCTGGAACGCGAAACGCAGAGCCAGTTAGCGGTGGATCGCGTACCGTGAACACAGAGTTAGACGAAAATGTTTATTTGAATAAAAATTTCGAATAAAGTGGGTTTAGAAACTACTTGGAGAAGACCCACTTTATTCGAAATTTTTATTTAACCCTAGTACGCTCCTCGAAAATAGCTGCACAAAAGAGTCACATTTTAAAGAAATACATCTCTTAGAGTTACTCTAGAAATACATCATTTGACTGTATATGAAAATATTGAATGAGTGAATTTTCACCCCGAGGTACGTATGAGGGTTATAACATTTTTCCCAACTCTGCGTGTACCAATGAAAACTGGTCCCATGAAAACCACCGACACAGTTCTCACCGGCGCGGCACCAGATTCGATCGACAATTACTTTGCCCTTTATCCGATATTAACCCATTGCACTCGGAACTATTTCAACTCGAAAATTAAACATTTCGTCCATTCTACAATATTTCCCTATGATTCTTTCAATTCTACGGATATTAAATTGGTATAATACCTCATGCAATACACACCAATATATTTAATAAAGTAAAGTGCGAAGGGTGCTTTTCATCACTTGGCAACAATGTCAACCGACTGCGTCTAACTTCTTATAGCGTAATAATAATATTTTAATACAAAAGTAGAAGTGTCAGAATAGTTGAAGAATAAAATGTCAGTACCATCTTTACAAACGGTATTGCTATCGGATAATACTGTCATCGTCTGAAATTAAAGTTATTACATATGAAATCAAAGTTATTGTCAGTGAAATTTGGAGTCGGTGAAATCTGTTTCGGTGATTTTCGTGGGACCCAATGGAAACACGTGACGTATGCGAGTCGATCACGGAGGACGTCGTTCGCGGTAAACAACGAGACCCAAACAAATGAAGAACGCCAGACGCTAAGGGGGAACCGAAGGCAAAATACGGTTTCAGGCTGCTCATCTGAAAGCGGAATGAAAAAAAAAGTATACACGCGAGAGGACCTTCTTCCTTGTATCGAAGGAAGAACCACCACGGGGGGGGCGCGGTCACAATGTTTGACAGCCAGGAGAGACTCGGTGACTAATTAGTGTAAAAACTAACCCCCGAGCCTCTCTGGCAACCCGACACTCTCGTCCTTCCTCTTGCACGCACTTACGAGCATATGCCGGCCGAGGCATGTGTCTTTTTGGCTACACGAAAAGAACAGAACAGTGCCGAATAGCTGTAAACGGGGGGTGGGGGAACATAGCCAGGAAAAAGAAGAGCCGTCATTCTCGCTACGTAGTCACCGAGTCGCGCGCGTGTGTTGTCTGTGAGTGTCGTCCGTGAGCGTGGGTGCGAGGGCGAGGACACGTGCGAGCGATAGTGTTAGTCGGAACGTAAATGTTGGTGTGGGTGGTCGGAGTTGGCAACCACATTCTTCGACACAAGATTTTCCTACACTTTTCCCTTACAAAAGAGCGGTTTGTCGATGAAATGTAACGCGGACGGAGAACAGTGTAGAGTTTTCTCACCTACGTAGACCGTTCGATCGCGAAATTTTGCCAGGTTTCTCGGCGAGCGAAGCGCGTTCCTTCAGCCACGATTGCGAGCATCTAATTAAGAAGGTTGGAACGTCGAGAGGTTTTTTTTTTCTCAAAGCCACTTGATACCGCCTGTCTAAGTCTCTAAGCGCAATTAAACGAACAAACTACTCGACGGCACGCGAAACAAGCTAGAACTCCCCACCGCACCGGTCAAAATTCTTTCCGCTCGAGAGACAAAGATTAATTGTCAACAACGAAATCTAAACTCGTCTAGCGAACGGGGAGACCCGCTCTCGAGAAACAAAGTACGTTCAACATATTCCAAGTAGCTATTAGGGTTGCCACTTTTCCGAAGCTTCGACTCCTCGAAGATTCGAAGGAACGAAGGGAAGGAACTTCGAAGTATTGAAGCTTGAGAGCCTTCGAAGTGTCCGAAGTTACGAAATCTTCGAACTGCGCGAAGTTTGGAAGTCTTCGAATCGTATGAAGTTGTAACTGATGAGTTTCGTGTTAAGCCATGATTTTTGACAAATAGAAATATGAATAAAAAATTTGACAGAAGTTTCACAGAATATAAAAAATAAAAGAAACTTTAATTCGAAGTTTCGAAGCTTTAATGATCTTCGACGTTCAAAGAAAAGTGACAGCCCTAGTGGTAATCATTTACTCGGGTGTATCATGGATTGTTTGCAAACCTCGAAGAGTGTCGTTAACGCCTGAACGATCGCTATCGAAAGAGCTTATCGGCGAAAATGGTTGAATCCTGCTCGTGGTATTGGACGACACGGAGCCGCGCGAGAACGTGACTGTTCAGATTTTGAAAGAGACGAACGAGAAGCAAAGATAGCCAAATAAAAATCAATTGGAAAAATTCGAATCGCGGTGGCATTGCTTCGAGAAACTTCGAAAACCCGATTAATCGGAGCGCGACGAAAACTGAGAACTGAGAACGGTTGAAAGGACGATCGAGAGAGGGCCGAACCCGCACCATCCTCCTTCCAATTCTTGACTGGCCTATTCGATTCGTTCGAATCGTATCGAATCCGTCCCGTCCCCGATCGAAAGAAATTGACCGATCTCGACCGATCTTGGTAGCACGTTGGTAAGCCCCTACGCCGAATCCTTCGATTCGCAATGGTGGCTGACGCGCCGAATTTGGCACGAGCACGTAGGGACGATTATTTTTGGAGCAACCGCGGGTGCATTAGGACACAATGAGGAGAAACCGAATCAAAAGATTCGCCAAGTTCGACGTACGAAATAAACCGTAACAAATCGCAAGCTGAAACGAATTCGACGATTCGATGTTTTTCTGTCGTCGCGTCACTGAACAACGCTACATTTCAAAACCCCAAAGTTCGTTGAAAATGCGGCTTGCAATCCCGCAGGATCTCGCGTCATTTTTTGGTCCCGCATTCCTTAAATGGATGATGCGAAATCTCACAAACTTTGCGCGACACTGTGCGCGTAATCAGAATTGCGCGAATAACGACGCGCGAGATAAACTACATGTCCTTGCTGCATTGATACTAACTATTCGACCTAAAAGTGTAGAGATACTTTGTAATTATTTGAGAGAAGCAACCTAGAAGATACAACAATTAATAGTCTTCGTTTTTACGATCATACTTTCAAAGTTCTACAAATTAACATTTTGTTTCACAATTTGAGTTATATTTACAGATAGCTCGTTTACGTATACTTTGTTCTAAACAATTGTCGTTAATAATTTAAAAAACGAAGCCTAATTGTAGTTCACATAAAAAAATTTAATTTGTTTCAATTATAGTTTGTTTTCCAAGAAGAGATTTATTTTAATTGAAAGTGTAGATTTTTCGATTTCGTTTGTGCTTTGTTGCTGAATTTTCATCGCTATGATTAAGGATGATTATTTCGTTAAGTAAAATTTGTTTCTTTGTTAAATATAATGTATATTAGGCTGAAGAACGTTTGCTCATCGTTCGATCTGATCTAAGATATTGGAGCTATCGGAACGAAGAGTTTAGAATTCTTTCGGGCTGGTAATTCTTTCGAGAAAACATAAACGCATCGTTCTAGCCTTCCGTCATCTTTCCCAGGCTTCCAGAGGTTGGTTTATACTTGATACTACGTGTGTTTACGTTAGTCGCGTTACGCTCGGTGTAGATTCTGTCGGGTGTTCTTCGTGGCGACAGGAGAGCGGGATTAGTAAAACCGTGGACAAGATAAGATTCAGAAAATATACGCGCGCGCGCGAAGCGAGCCAGTGATAGCTTACAATACGAGTAAGCATCGACTGCTCCTCGAATCTAGAAGATACGGCGATCGCGGATTGACTTTCGATCACTCGAAGAAACGATGCTATGGACGAGATATGTCGTGTATCTTGATCATTAATATATGAAGTGTTTTATTTGAAAATTTTACACCAACGATCGATTTTTAACCCTCACCCTCAGTGGTAGAAGATAAAATAACAAGGTGAACACTTGTTTTTCGATGTTGTCGCATAGAAATTAATGAGTTAACGTGTACATCTTAGGTTTTTCGATTATTATCTGTTTCGCATTAAGAAATAAAAGTCACGCAATTTCGGGTGAAACCTACAACAGAACAGTATAATTTATTTCGGAAAAACTTAAGACGTGGATCATCGTTGGTTGAAGATGCTTAAAGATGATAAGAACAAAACACTCCATATTTTGCACAATTTAAGTTTTGATTGTTTATTTCGTATGGAATGAAGAGTGATAGTTGTAATCTACGTAGAAGATCTAATATAAAAAAAACTAGAACCCACAGAAGAAAAACCGTATCAAACAATAGAATGTGTAGTTTCCAAAAATTAATGACCGACTGAAGAAAACCAGATATTCCTACAACAATTGCTCCGTCACGTTATACGGTCCACCAAGCATTCCATACAGAATATCTAATAAAAATTTTAATCTTTAAATTCTTTCCACCAATGACATGTCTTAAAAATCGATTAGTTATGTCAAATTCACAATGAAAACACTTCATACCAGTAATAAAGATACACGAGATACTATCTCGTCCATAGCATCGTTTCTTCGGCATCGTGGAAGCGAGATATATATCTCGTCCATGGTAGCGAAAAGGTTAGCAACGAATAAAGGATACGGGGGATAAGGAAGCATCCCTTAGAATGAACCCGATGATTGCTTCGCGGAACGAGGAAATAGAAGATGTTCTTCTAGGGGATGAACGTCTTGAATTTCTCAGACGAGATAGGCTCGTATCTCAGGTCAATTAAGGCGAACTCGTCCGTAAACGACAAACACGTGGAACGAGACGCGCAACAGCGTGCGTGTCACCCTCCGCGCTCTACTTTATCGCGTAGGTGGTTCCCAGTGTTCACATCTCGCCGCGTTCGAAATGAATCGTACGCACCGCGACCGGTGAGCTTGATTTTTTCCCCCGAAGATCTATTTCCGCGAGAAAGAACTTTGGTAGCGCGTCACTCGTAACTCACAACTCGTAGCCTGATTAGGGGTGTGCGGGTACCAGAGCCTCGGGTCGAGTCGAACAATGATCAAGTTGCGTTGGCTCGGGATCCCGAAAGTTTACAATGTCCGGGTACTCGAAGTTAAAGTTGAGACGTTTGTGCGATTAAATCAGCGTTTAGTAAACAGTGTTTACTACAAATCGAAATATTACGACCGCGTGGATCCCCGGGATACTATAGAGCCCCGAGTTTTAAAGAAATTTATTTAATGTGTAACAGAAGAGTTTTCGGTAATTATATAAAAAAGGTCTGCGTACTCCGATTTTGATGAAATTTTAATATGTTATGCAGCAACACATTATGAACAACTTTTTCCTTTTCCAATATAGGGAGGTCGCTTTTAGTTTTCGAGATATTTGCAAAAAACTATCCCTAATACTGTATTGAATTTTTCGTATTCCTGCATGCTTCGCGGCAACGTAAACCTGGTCCGGGGTCGCATCTGTTTATTTTTTGTTTGTAAACACGTTGTGGAGATGAAAAGCGACAATACCACACGCACCTAGTGTTTCTAAAAGGATGGTTCTCACAGCATACAATATAAAATATAAAATGTACTAAAACCAATACCAATTTGTTTTACAATTAAATGCGATAATATAATACATGTATGCTGTATTGGTCTCAGTTGATTTTATATCGTATAATGTGAAAACTTTCTTTTTAGAAACACTAAGTACGTGTTAAACACTGGGTGTGTGTGTGTGGTATTGTCGAAAAAATAATAAGATTTTAATTAATATTCAATTCATCTTTTTATTTATAATTTTAAATATTACACTAAACATTAGCAATTGGATTAGTAATTAGTCTGTCGTCTGAATAAAAATTCTCTCTCATCTCCACAGCGTCAAAATGTAAACAAACGCCGCACCGGGACAGGCTTACGTTACCGCGGAGCGTGCAGGAATATGAAAAATTCAATACAGTATTCGCGATAGTTTTTTGCAAATATCTCAAAAACTAAAAGCGACCCCCCTATATTGGAACAGGAAAAAGTTGTTCAGAATGTGTTGCTGCATAACATATTAAAATTTCATCAAAATCGGAGTACGCAGACCTTTTTTTATATAATTACCGAGTTTTCTTGCAACTCCCATTTCTAGCTTGAGTCGTGAGGGCCCCAAAATTTTGACCGTTCGGGTCATCCACTTGACTTGAGCCGCACTGATTAGACATCTGAGTATGCACAGAGTTATTTATCGCCTATTTGATCGCAGACTTGCCCCAACTTTTCAAGTATCCGAATATTGCAAACTTTCGAGATCCCGAGCCGATCTCGAAATTTCGAGTACTCGCACACCCCTAAGCCCCATACGTTCCGTAACGCTTGGTGAAAATAATTGAGATATTTCAAAAAATCTATAAACTACCCGACGATTGTCGGCTGTCGACAGTTATCGAGGATTAAATGCGATGCGACTTACGTGTCCGTTGTCGTCCAGCTGATTGTTCGTCAGCTTCAACTTGTCGAAGGAGACCGGTTGTTTCATCCAGTGTGTACCACTAGCAGGACTATCGGGATGCACGTGAATCCTGGGAGGTGAGACTGGATCCGCGCGACCGGCAACTACCCAGGCGCTGCTGTGGAACGCGTATCGATACCGTTTGTCGTCGCAAGGTACGAAATCCATCACCAGCAGATAATCCGTGTTCGGATCCAATCCGAAGAATCGGCACTGCAAACCGATCGAAACAATCGATTTTCAACGGTTTCAAGCCGCCACAACACATTGGCCCGGATCGAGCAATTCAGTGACAATCGAAATAAAAATTGTACGCATCGATTGTGGGAAACAGAAACTAAATTGAATGCTATTTCTTCCCCTATTGATTTTAATAGAGGCGAAATCATATATTGGCATTTCCAATTTTTCAATTTTCGAATAATTTTCAATCTCATCTACTCAATCGTTTTATAAATGCATAAAGATCCGCAGTCTTGGTATAACTGTTTGATCATTATTTCGGAAATAGTCATTTTCAACTACTTTTTACATTCGTTAAACAATATTTTTAAATTAATTTTCGCATTGATATATTTTCATTCTAAAATTTTCCCTTTTATCTTGATACCTCTAATCACTCTAAAGGTTAGAGAGTCACATTTTCCAATCCAATAATCATTCATAGTATACAAAGTGATCAGCGGCGGGAAATGATTCTTGTGGGATTGTCTAAAGGAAGGTGTACTACAAATATTCCAATTTACTAGAAAGCTAGAATCGGCTAAACCTTCAAGATATACTCTCTTGAATAGAAAGAACTTGACTTTTTCTTACTGCATTGAGCATTATTTTTCAAATAGAGTATTTACATTAATCGATAATAGAAGATATGACTTTCTTATCACTAAAGTCTGCTCTTCAATTTTAAAAAAATCAATAGAAAATATTAAATAGGATCGTCAAGGCATCGCGTTAAAGTGAATCAATATTTATTAAATTGTACTAATCCGTATACTTCATTTGCGAAAGCAATGTTTATTCGGACTGAAAATGTCAGTGAATTTCAAGATCCGGACCACGGTACGCCAGTACGATCGTCGTACTTGACAAATGAATTTGCAAAATGATTTATCGGTTACCTGAAACGTTGGGAACATTCTTCTTCCGGCTTTGGTCACGATCATTTCCGTGCCCAGCTGATGAAACTCTTCCCAAAGAGGTTTCGCCTCGAGAGCTGCTCCGGCACCAACCAATGCGGGATGAAGTGGTCTCTTCGGAGAAAGCTCGTCCGTCGCGTTCCCAGCATTATCGCTCGGATGATGATCGCCGTGTTGCCGATTGTTATTATTGCTATCGTTGCGAGCATCCACGGAACTCGAGGACGGTATCGAGGAAGGTATCGAGGACGGTATCGAGGACGGTATCGAGGACGCTATCGACGACGATGACACCGACGACGCGGAAGCGCGCGGCGTTGGCGCGCTTTTCGACGAGTTCGAGTTTGAGTTCGCGTTCAAGTTCGGGCTGCGGGATCGTTTCACCCTTCCCGCGGTCTGCAAACACGCTGAAATCACAGTAAAATCCTTTTCTGGACATTCGTAGATACCGACGAGAACACGTGATTCGCATCTAACACTCGCTTCTACTCTCTTCAAAACAATTAGTTTCTACCCCCATTGTCGCAACACACACACACACTTTTCTCTTTTATTATTTATTTCACGTCGCTCTCAACTCTTTACTAAGATTACTTCGCGACGGGACCTACAGTTTATTAAAAAATTGGTAATTATATAGAAAAGGTCTGCGTAGTCCGATTTTCATGAAATATTAATATGTTATGCAGCAACACATTTTGAACAACTTTTTCCTTTTTCAATATAGGGGGGTCGCTTTTAGTTTTTGAGATATTTGCAAAAAACTATCGCGAATACTGTATTGAATTTTTCATATTCCTGCACGCTCCGCGGTAACGTAAGCCTGTCCGTAAGAGCGGGTTTTCAAACACTTAAAGCAAAATATGGATTAATTAATTCAATGAATCGCATTATTGCAAAATCGTGTACCATTTATAATCGTATTGATTTTTTCGTTGAATCTTTGCAAAATTTTCAAATGCAACTACGCAGGATTACATGATAATACCATATCGATTGTACCATTATTACATATATTTTTTCTTTTTGTGCATGTCCCTTCTTTGTTATTAGGCGAGTAGTCTTGCATCTTTCTCTTTTTTTAACACTTATGTAAAAGGGCTTCAGTGCGTCTATAATAAATAATAAAGGTGGGTTCCGAACCACCTTGGGCACCACAATATTAGATCACACATGGATTACTTTCAGATGTGCCGGCGGCGGATTGTCGCAACTTATACACTGTATTCCCCAATTGTTTTGGATAGCGTATAGCGTGTAACACGATTATTCCACGTCGAGAATCGATGAAAAATGAGAAAAAGTACCTTCCATTTGCTGCATAGGGGACGGTAAGTTCGCGATCTGCTGAACGTGCTGACTTTGATGATGCGGGCTCCATTGTTGGTAACAACAATCGACGGTAACGTCGACTCGCGAGTCGTGTTGTTGCTGCATCGCCAACGATTATCAGTTGCATCGACGGTCGAACGTTTCCCTCACCTCGCAAGGATTTCGATGACCACGTTTATCGGCCGTCAAACCGAGTCGCGGGATTACTCTGTTGCGCGGTCCTCTTCTCGGAAAAACGCATCGATCCTCCGAACCTCGAATTCGACCGTAGAACTAGTTCGGTATCGTCGTAACGTCACAAACAATAACACGGTTCGATCACACACTCGACACCCTTGGGCTCCCGGTTTTTCCTGTTGAAAGACGACGAACAAGTCCGTGCGAGAAGATCGACGGCAAACCGACGAGCCGACGAAACGATGAAACAAGACGAAACGGTCCGCGGATGGAAACGAAGAGAGAAAAAGATCGAGTGGAAGAAGAAAAAAGGAAATTCGCGCGAATAACTCGGCGCGAACAACAGTTATCATTCGCGGCGGGCCATTAAGCGGTTCCAGGCAATCAGCGCGAAATTTGAGAGCGAGATTCGAGATCCTGTACGAATATCAGAAGATGCTCGACATCGTCGCACGGTATCTCGCGACTCTCGCGGTTCTCGTCAACAGAACTTGTCCTCACCTCGAGGTCCAGATGCTGACAAGGGCTTAAAGTCTCGGCTCGAACGCGCGGCATCGGATGAATCGGAAAGAACTCCCCCGAGTCGACTACACCTCGTGGCTTATCATCGGGACATCATTCTCCGATGCCGTATCTCGCGCCCTCCTTCCCGTTACAGCCTCCCTTCTCCCTAGCCACCAGAATCTCCTCCTCTCGGTTTCCGTCGTCTCAGTGTTCTTTCTTTCTCTCTCTCGCTCTCTTGACGAGATGAACCGTACGAGAAACCAGAAGAGAAGACGAGAAGAGGAACGAAGAGTGAAACGAGCAGAGGAGGATCGAAAGGAAGGGAAACTTTCCACGAGGGAGGAGGGGTTTCTCGAAGATCCTCCTACACGAACACCCACGCTCAACTCCGCGGGATACCAACCACATCCTCTTTCTCCGTGTCCCGTGCCAAAAGGCGGAGTCTTCTCGAACGGGAACAAACGCTTTGGCTTCGGCTTTGGCGTTGCGTGCGCGATACTCGATACTCCTTGCTTCTTTCTTCTCGCTTTTTACTTTTCGCTCTTGCTTGTCGCTCGCTGGTCGTTGATCGCTGATCGTTGCTCGTTTACTAGTTAGTCATTTTAAGGAGCGCGAATCGCTCGCGTGTTAACGTCGATTTTTACTATCCGAGCAGACGGATATTCTTCAATGCATTTGAAGAGAATAAGTGTTGGTACGTGTCTGCGCGGTTCCACTACGGTAGGTGTAAACGGTTCCATTCAAACGCATTGAAGGAACGGTATCCTATATCGGTATCCTACAGTCAGGAGATCCGGTATCTAACCAGTGATCGTGATCGCTATCCTTCCAATTAATTACCATTTCCTCCCATGCTTCGTCACGTTTTACAATTTTCACGAGCAGTCGATTAAATTCTTTCTTATTCTTGCAACGGCACAGTTTCTGCACAGATTTTTACCAATATTCGGTAGCGGACGCACTGTATTAAACCACCAGCGCAGAATCCTGCTGATCAAGAATTGAAAACACAAGAAATAAATGCGAAAACATAAGTATATAGACTTTGCATTAAAGTGTCGGAGCTATATGTGTAATTTGTATTTTTGCCGCAACGACAAATACCTAATATATGCAACTATATATCTGCGGAATTTTTCATTCCCTCGAAACCTTTCCCAAGAGCACCGTTAAGGTACCTCTCGAATATCTTTGGGCTGAGATACATTTTTATTTACGAAACGAACATGAATATTTTTTATCGAATTGGATTGAATTACATTGATTAATATTGAAATGCCTTTCCGAGATAAGACGATTTCGTTTTCCCGTTGAGCTCTCGACAGCGAATAACGGGCGAGTGCAAGAGCAATCGCTCCCGAATAAAATTATAGTGAAGTAACGCTACAAAAGTGATTCTTTGATGGCTCGATGTTGCTGTATTTTTCTAAATGTTTACATGGTTTTTACATTGTCTTTACATTATCCAATATCGTTAGTATCTGCTAGTAGTAATAATAACAACAATAGTAGTAGTAGTATAATAATAGCATTTAGGGTTGATATTGTATATACTATTCTTATTATTTCGATAAAGAAACGAAAACGGCACTCTATAGCATTATACCTATCCGGATCGTATAATCGGCGTGAAAATGGAAGAATCTTCGGTGTATCGGAAGTGAAAAATTGAAACGAATCAATTATTGACGGAACGAAAGGAGCGCGAAAAACAAAATCTCGTCGCGCGTTTTGATGGAAACGTTGTTTCTCACGACGGGTTTGTTATTGTATTGGCCGTATTCTTAGAAAATTCGCGCTATGTCGATGGAACAACGTTTGAAACAGTGAACTCGCGTCGAAAGAAAGAAAGAAATGTAAAGTAAAATGGACGAGTATGTTTCGTGAATTTTATTTATAAAATAGAAATTAATGTACAATTACAGGGTACAGGGTGTACGGGAGAGGCAATCGTAAATACCGGTGACACTGGGGTGTCATTGTCGGTATTGTCGCCGAATTTAATCGTAGGCGTACAATGATCAGATTCCCTTTTGTACGCGAATTCTAGCAGTATCGTTGGAGACTGAGTCTGCGATCTATAAAGGTGGTGCGGATGAAAACAGCTTCTCGACGAAACCAACGAAATTAATGGTATACAGCGTAAATGTTAACGATAAGATTAATCAAGTTATTTTCGAGCGAGACTCGGGATACGTAATAATTGTACGATGAAATCCTTAGAAATTGGGGTTTCTTTTTTTCATGTTTCTCCTTGCTTCTGTCTTCTTGCGCGCGTGTACATGATCTACACAACGTTGCTTCTACTCCAATTATACACATTTACATCATGCTCTTATCGTTAGTTTAACGTTATCGTTAAAATTCCCTTCTGAAAAGTGAACGACCGCCTTCGCATTCGAAGAGTAGGATATATCAAATCGAATCTAGAATCTCCACGATCGCAACCTCTGTTCTATCGGTTTGTTCGTAAAAATGTCACGCGAAGAAAGTCTGGGTTTCACTGAACGATCATACAATACAATACAGTATAGTACAGTACAATAGAAAATAATACAATACAGTACAATATAATATCTAAACTCTTCCGTATAATTTATAAAAATTTAATTATAAAAGCACACTCTACAAAAGCGGTTTTGTTCGAGGTTGTAGTTGTAGTTACAGCTATGTGTCGTCGACAAATTTTTTGTGCACTTTTAAGAAACATAATCAAGCCATGACTATATATGTATCGCATCGATAAATCATATGTATGTCGCGACATTTTGTATACGCATCGAGAGATAACCACCTTGTCAAATGGTAGGAATTACGTTAGCGACCGTTCCTAGCATTTTTCAAAGAGTGGTCCTAGAACGTTTCGTTATCGAATTTGTCATAGCAACAGCGCTGTCGATCGTGCAGTCATTTCAAAATTTCGGATTGACGATATTCACTCGATATTATTCGTTTATAGCTTTATGCTATTTTAGCACAAAGACGTACTCTTCTCCAAGAATCGCAACAAACAACCGTTCAACTTTTCATTGGCTAATCTAATCGGGAGTAATCGAGATTATAAGCGCGTTAGCTCTTTGTTCATAGACAGAAAAGTTTCCGATATTTTCGTTCGTCGTTCTCTGAACTATCCTATCGATGCACAGTATTTCTTTTTTTTTATTTCACTTTACTTGACGAGCGGCGTCTGTTTTGTCGTGTTCAATCCTGTCATTCGTTAATGCATTATCGTGGTAACGACTATTCCAATATACTGTAACTTCGAAAGCAAATATGCTGATCGATAACGATGACAATCAATGAGCGATGCTAAGAAAAATAAGAATAATAACGTCTTTCCTCGTACAAAAATCCATTGATCCACTCAGAAAAGATGGTAAATTTCAAGGGAGGAATTGTTGTCTTAAAGTTGTAAGCATTGCGTTCAAAGAAGGGGACGGGGGGCTGGGGTGGAAAAAGAAATCTAAGGGTTTCACTTCTTCTTGCTCTTGTTATTTCCACCTCGCGGCGGCGTTACTGGTCTGCCTGCGTTCAGGCCTCCGTAGGTTAATTTCTTTTTGTCGGCTGGCTTGAGAATTTGGAAGCTGCACATCAACGTCTCGTCCACGGACATCATAGCTCCAGCGTTGTCGAATTCGCCGCAGTAGTTTGGTGCCGAGAACAAGGTAACCAACTGCCTCTTTGCAAAGAATTCGTATCCATCTTCTACCACCTGAAATTACAGATTACGCTTAAGTTTTTCAAGTTCTCTCCTCGACATCTGTCCACGATACATCTACAATCTACAATGTACATCGTCCTGTTGGTTCGTATTATTTTGGCACACGTACCTGATGAGCACGACATATCAGATCGAAGTCGTGCTTATGTAAAAATTTGGCGACAACTTCAGCACCGAACGTGAACGAGACTCCGCGATCGTTCTCTCCCCAGCCCATCGTGTCTTTGTCCGGATCCGACCACAATAGATCGCATAGTAAACCTTGATCGGGTACGTCGGTCGGCCGCATGATACGTCTAATCTGTTCCATGTGTTGGAGATCTGGGCTCAGACCTCCGTGACAGCAAAAGATTTTTTCGTCGACTATTGCAGCGACCGGTAAGCAGTTGAAACAGTCGGTGAACGTTTTCCATAATTTAATGTTGTACCGACGTTTACCTGTTGCACGCAACGTTATCGGATTTAGCATCGAACGATCCTCTTTGCAATATTAGTAACTATTAGACTGCGGACGTTTATGAAATTTTCAATATTCATAGACGAATTTGAAGAAAGTCGAATAAAATACAGATGTTATTTATAATATTAACCAAACGATTCTCTGTAGATTATTCGATCGAACAGAGATTACTTACATTCGTCGTAAAACCCATATATCCTGTTGATAGAAGCGCATTCGTGATTACCACGGAGTAGAAAGAAATTCTCTGGGTATTTGATTTTGTAGGCGAGCAGAAGGCAAATAGTCTCGAGCGACTGTTTTCCTCTGTCGACGTAGTCTCCCAAGAAGAGATAATTGCTTTCCGGTGGAAATCCGCCGTATTCGAACAGCCGTAGCAAGTCATAGTATTGTCCATGAATGTCACCTGTAAGTAAGGAATACCACAAATTGATTCGTAGAACAAGAATTACATTTTAACCTGGAAAGTTGAATTCTCTGTAGACCTTGCGAAGCGTACGTCCTATCGCTTACCACATATTTTAAGAGGAGCTTCTAGCTCCAACAAGATTGGCTGCGATAAAAAGATTTCACGTGACTTCAGACATAGTCCCTTTATTTCTCCTTCCGTCAACTGTACATTCTTCCCAGGTCTAGCTCCTCGCACTGAAAGGTAAATTTAGAGATGTAGAGGCAGAAGGAATCGTTTCTCTCAGAATTTGTATGAGTTCGATGGCTTCAAATAGGTGGCATCGTTTTACGAAGCCACAGGACAAAGAACAGAATAAACAAACTTTATCCATTAATATGAAAGCGTTTGAAAATCGGTGTTACTACGAGACGGAAGGAGCATCGAAAATTACGACGCAAATCGCAAGAACGTCCATTGGAGGCAATAATAAGAGCCTCGCCCAACGAATATCGTTTCTCGCGTAAACAAGTAAATGTAATGTCGGTTAAAGCATTTCGAATTGATCGTATTTGGAGAGAATTGCGTAATCGTCCGAAGAAATATAAAGACACAGCGGAGAAAAGTAACGAGGAAGAAGAAAGAGGGTAAAACGAAGGAAGAGGGAAAGATAGACAGAAAAAATTGAATGGAACCCAAGGTAAAGCGTTACGATATTCTCGCTAGAAGATAGTGAGTGGATTCGGAGCAGTCGACAACAGTCTGTAGCAGTTGATTTGCCATCGACCGAAATATGAAGATGGACGAAAAGAGAAGCGTAAAAAAGGGTGAGGCGAACAAGTGAGACAGTTTCGTCTCATGTCCCATGATACCCTCGTCTCCTTCCCGCCCACCCCCTCCTCATAGCTCCATCGTACAGGACAAACAGGGCAGAGGAACTTTACCTTCCAAGAGTCGAGCTATAATGTCGTCGATATTCAATTTATCGGATTCAGCCATCGGGCCGGGGTTTCGTGCGCGTCCCGGGCTTCACACAAACCACCTTCTTTCTGGGATGACCTTTGATTTTCTTGGATTTCACTGGTATTACGCACAGCAATCAATTGCATTCGCGGTTTCGGACAAGGTACCCGCAATGGCCGCCCGGACAACCGCGCACTCCACTCCCTTTTACCCCTACCCCGACCGACTCCCTCTTTCCTGCTCGATATAATTCGACCGCTCGATTCATCGAACATGCTCTGTGCGAACACGAACCATCTAAAACACATAGGTGTCCATCGAACCAGCATTTCTCGAAAATGTTCTCTCTCTAGAACTTTGATTACAACATTTTTTCAAACAACACGATCAACTTGCAAATATAAGAAAGCATCTTCGTTTTCGTTGCTAGAGTTTATAGAACCAGATGGGGCATTTCTACAGATGAAATCTGTGCCGATTATGTCTTCGTGTTCTGACCAACTCTCTAGACGGAGTCGTGTCGTAAAGGAAAATTCGCGACGTCACGGTGCACTTGAGAAAAGAAGTTCTTTGTTACATCGTGGAAGATCATTGTCACCGTAGTCGACGGAAGTTCTTCCAAAACGTTCTTTTATCTAATACTTGGACCACAATTATAGATCCAAGATTACATCATCTACCAGATGTGGGATGTAGGCAAAGACCACGAAGCTAAAGTGTGCCTAGAGGGGAAAGTTTAATGTAGATCTTGATAATATGACAACAATATTTATTTTCTTCAGGACTTACTTTATTTAAAAACAGAATAACAAGAACAGTATATATATGCGATATTAAGGATTTATTAATGAAAAACACGGACCAATCAGAGCGCAACTATTGCGTAATTATTAATTAAAATAAATTAATGAAAATTTTTCAAAATCACCCTTGTCATATGTCAACGCAAACTTCAGAGACAATTGGAAACAATACAAAAACACATTTTCTCGTTGCACTTTCATAATTTGAAACACCAACATGAAGTTGCATCATTAGCATTTATTATGACATACGCAAAAAACGAAGAAATTACCGATATAATACTGATATCAAATATACAAGTGGACGTTCAATTTACTAATGTACAACTAAACAAGCAAAGGCAGACCAAGTAAATAAATAAATTATATTTCAATAAAGTATACTAGTTAGAATGTTTGGCAATTATCGTTATCCAATAGGAATCAACAGTGCATGCTGAAAGTTGCCATTTGAAATTTACAATGTACAGTCACTAGCAAAACTGTTCGAAGATCGAGATGTGAATTTGAAAAAGAAATGAATTTGCAATTTCCGAGCTATGTCGATTGAAGAAACGTAGTAGATCTGAGTGGAAGTAATACTAAGTAGGAGACAATTCGAAGACGTTCGCAACAATGCATTTAGTATACAATGCAACATAAAACGTTTAAACACTTTCACGAGGGACTGTACTCGCAAGCACATTCGTAAATTGCATGTAGATGTATCATGAACGCGGTGCAGACACTGGAGACCAGAATCGTACATCGTACGATATCTCGATTCGATATCAAATAGACCGGAGTTGGCGGTATCTGTTAATCGAACGGAGGATTTATTTTGTGAAACTTATAAAAGATGCCAGAAAACGTGGTAAATACATTTTCCTCCGTATTCGAACAATAACCTTATCTCAGGCGTTAAAGGGGAACCGTTATTGTCGTTTATAATAGAAAGTTTAAAGCGATGCTGTAGGTTATATGGCCGCGTTCTTATGAAAACAAAACACAATAGTTTGAAATTGAATGACTTTGTCAATTATAACATGTATTTCACCTTTGTTAAGCATCAGAGAAAACGGTGACATGTTCCAACGCATACTTTAATCATTCCGATAAGTATTCTGCTAACTTGTAACGAGAATTTCAAGTATTTCTTGTCGACGGAGTTACGTTGAAACCGGCGCAACAGCCGTTGATTTAATATTATTTTTCAGTTGAATGGGGACCACGTGGACACGAAAGGCATTAATTGTGACACTCAGGAGAACGAAGAAGACGGTAACGACAATGACATACATTTTGAACCAATAATTACCTTACCTTTAATAGAAGTGTCTAATAACGAAGAGGATGAGGTTGAAATGATAAAAATGTAAAGTCGAGCTATCCAAAGCTAACGATTAATATTTCTTCTCTACACGGCTGTCGTACGTATCTAAACTATTTTACTTGCAGGAGGGCAAAATTGTATCGTTACGATTCGTCCAATATTCCTGCCGAATGGAAGGAGCGTGGAACGGGGGAAGTAAAATTGTTAAGACACAAAATCAAAAATACCGTACGAGTTGTAATGCGAAGAGACAAAACGTACAAAATCTGCGCCAATCATTTTGTAACTCCCTGGATGGAATTGAAACCGAATTGTGGCAGCGACAGAGCCTGGGTGTGGAGCGTCCTCGCAGACTATGCAGACGAACAGCTAAAACCAGAGCTGCTCGCAATACGATTTGCAAACGCAGAAAGTACGTATGCCATTCTATAGATTTTCACATTAACTAACAATGACGATAACAACGAATCTGACCAATGTTTTTCTTTATATAAGATGCGTCCATGTGGAAAGAAGCGTTCGAGAAGGCGAAGAAGATAGTAGGTTCCGAATGTGAAATTTATGCTGGAAAAAATGAATCCGACGAGAAACATGGGGAGAGTGACAGTGAACCTTCCAGCGATGTGAGTTACAGCGAAAGTACTGACAACGAAGAACAAGGGAAGAAGCAGACAGCAAGCGAGAATCTAAAAATTCCAAATAGCGAAATCGAAACACCAAACGATGGACAAGAAATAGAAAAAGTATCGAAGGAGCTCGAAGAATTACAGGTGAAAGTTACAGAGGAGATGTAAAGTATCGTTGCGATCCGGTGAAATGGTGGGCGGTTGATTTAAAAATGCACATTCCGACGTAAATTAACATGCATGCATATGCTTAAATATTTGAGCATCGAACGTAACGTAGGAAACTTATTAGCAATAATTTTACTACACAGGTGGAATAAACTTCGAATTTACGAATAAGACAATATTTATACGAATGTTGTACATTATCTGTGATCATTTAGCGGAGAATGTTTTAGCATTTATACTATTAAAAAATGAAAAGCAAAGCAAAAAGTAACTTGAAGGAAAAACGAAGTTAACCGAAAAGAAGGAAAACGACTTTGGTACGGAAAGCACGATTGAGCAAGTATAAGAATGTTTATTCAATTATACAATCTTGTTTATTTACCTTTGCGTGTTCCTATTTTGTTAAGAAACGCGTGTACAAAATGATGTCATAGTTCGATCATTTACAGTTGCGCTCTGTTTGCGCGTTTAGCAATTCGCCACAATTTCGAGATATATTACCGATTTTAAATAGCGGCATTAAAAAATTTTTAACACTTAACACAAATTACCAACTAAAATAAATAATGGAATGTTTCGAGCGTGGTGTGGATGAACACTAAAAATGCAGTACAATAGTTAACATATTCTACAGCACGTACAGATTTCGCGATGCCATTTTTTGTAATAACGCATACGTGTAAATTTGTATTGTATTGTATCCATACTATTTTGTTAGGACGTAATTTTTCACAATTCGTCCCTGCGCAAAAACGAATGCAAGATATTGCGTCTCTCCTCCATTGTACGTTTCTTTTCATTCGATAGTTTACCCTTCAAGATTCCCTCTATTCTCGTTTGTTCAGTTTGAACGAACACGTCTCCTTTCTCCAATATTCTTTCCATTGTTTTCACGTAAACTTTGGCTGCCGTACGTTGCGCGTCGGGCAATGTTTCTTCGAAAACTTTCGCTTTATTCAAGATCTCCTACAAAACATAAACATATTATTTATAGTGTTCATTAGTATCATATGAAGATACATTACCTTTCTCTCTTTCTCTCCTCCGGACTTGAATTCCTCCGCGAGTCTATCTAATTGTTCGACGCATCCTGGCAAACCAAGGTACACGGCCGACTTGGTTTTAATGAATCGCTTGATATTATCCGCGGTAAATTGAGTTTCTTCATCCGTGACGAAAGAAATCGGCTCTGTTTTCCCCTGGAGAAAGAGCAGAACCGCCGGGAATGCTTCCGATTTGATCTTGTATCGAGCAGCGAGATCGGAATTGTCTTTATTCCCATAATCCTTGACTCTGACCTCCGCTACCAAGAGGTCATTGGCATCTTTCGTCGCTGCGGCTATTTGACCGTACTGCTCGTGCTTTTCTCCGTACGGAAATGCCACGTCGAACTTCACTATTGCCGCTTTGAATTTCGGAATTACCTGAGATTAAAACAGAAATTTTATTTTTGCTTCGACAAGATGGTGGATCTTTATGCAAATAAAAAAATTTCTTCTTGAATTGCAACGTTTTGTAATGAATTAGAAATTTATTTACTTTGTTAATATGTTTAACAGGTTGAAAATAATATAACGGCAATGGATTTTATGCATTTTTTGAGATGTTGGAAGAATTTAAACATATTAAAACAGAAAACAAATTTCTATTTCACTCAAGTTTATTGCAAATACAGGTAGAACATTTTTATTTTGCAAAACACCTACTCATTTTTCTCATAAATGCATATAATCCGCAGTCTACTCACGGCAATGTATAATGAATTTTCGAACGAAAACGTGTTAATTCATTGCTATAGTTACCACCTCTGAAAGTGTACATCTCCCACTGTTTTTCGTGTTCGGCTCGAAATGTTTCTCATATGCGCGTAAATTTCGATAATTGTAAGGAATGAGTGTACTTATACGCGCGTACCCACGTAAATACGTGTGTATGCATATGTATACGAATATGTATATTTATATGTATGAAAATTAGTTGGGCACCTTGTAACCATGGCAACAAATTACTTATCCATCGAGAGATAAAGAAAATATGAAACTAGTTTAACGTGCATCGCGTGAATCGAAATGGAAACGGCAGATTTGCACCCATATCGAAAGAAGCAAAAACAAAGATACCTTGTCGAAGGAATACGAGTCTAAAGAGACGCATCCTTTGCAGTCCTCGGCAGAGGCTATTCCAATGACAACAAGTGCGACTACGATCGACGGAAGCATAATAAAAAGCTACTAGAATGTTACGCTACGATTGATTTCGAGCGGTGTTTTACTCGTAAACGATAATACGGTCGGAATAGAACAGCGACGGAAACTTTTGTTTCGATGCGCGAGGCCTATGTTAAGTTAACTTGACTCGATCCATTAAACAACTCGATCTGGTATGCTTGAACGCAGCAAGTAGTTTTACGGAAAACGTTTTAGCGAGCGACAATGTGAACACCTTTTTTCCGTCGCCGGTTTCAATTCCAACTAACCTCTCTCCTGTCTGCTTTGTTACGAACGCCACTCGAACAACCGAGTGGTCGTGGCAGTCGCAATCACAGTCGAAATCCAAATTCGACTTCGACCTATCGAAGTGAATCTCGAAGCAGCGCTTTGCCCCTTGTCATAGATTACACTGTACAACAGCCAAAAAACGTTTCGATTTTCATTCTTTTCAACTATGCGATTCTTGTAGGGTTCCTTTTTGTGCTGATTCCGAATCTGCCTTCGATTTATCCCCTAAATTCACAGTTTTTCAGAAATTTGATTTTTAATAAAAGACATATTCTTCAAGTTTAAACAAATATTGTGATGTTATTCTAAAGTATTTGGGATTGTTTTTTACAGCAAAAGATTCTGTAGACTTTCCCGAATACAGTAATGTTCAATATTAATACATTACGAATGTTTAAACATGTTTAAACTAAAATTGCCGCGCCGTGTCCCGTTGAACGACCGCGCCAGTGGTTAGCGCATTGGCGGCAATTCATGTAGGGCGAAGATATTTTGCTTTCTTCGATAAAAACTTCGATGTTGCGAACCTCAGAAGGCTCGAGTCTAGTGTTCTAGCAGACGACACTCGCGCTGCTGTGTGCCATGCACACGCCACTAACCACGTATACGTACACGAGAATTACAAGGATCCAGGAAATTACGTCTGAATTCGCAGTAATGACTGGGTTTCTTATTAGTCAAAATCGGTAAATGAAAAATCAGTCTATGATGGAATCTGTTTAAAAATTCATACTTTTTACGTTTACGGCACGTAATCCTCATTATTCGGCAGCATTTCAGTGGAGCAGCGAAAAGCAGCGGCAGAATGAATATTATATTTTAATATTGTATGAAAAAAAATTGTATGAAATAATTTTTATGCAGCTGTTTCTTCTCGCTGCTCCACTGAAATGCTGCCGAATAATGAGAATTACGTGCTGTAAACGTAAAATGTAGGACTTTTGAAACAGATTCCACCATAGACTGATCTTTCATCTACCGGTTTTGACTAATAAGAAACCCAGTCTTTGCATTACTGCGATTTCAGACGTAATTTCCGAAACCCTTGTAATTGTCTACCCTGACCCTGTGGCGTCTACCACGCACACAGCAGCGCGAGTGTCGTCTGCTAGAACACTAGACTCGGATATAGATACAGTTCGATTTTACGCTGGACCCTTATTTTTTAAGATAAACTAAAAAATATCCCGAGAAATTGATGCAGAAGTGGTGTTTCTCCATCTTTAATGATTGTTTAAACGCGTTTAAACATTCATAATGTATTAATATTGGATATCACTGTATTCGAGAAAGTCTAAAAATTACATAATGACACAATTACATACATAAAGTCGCAATATTTGTTGAAAGTTGAAAAATGTCTTTTTTTTTCTAATCAAATTTCCCAAAAATCTTGATAGTTTATCAAAGAGGTAAAGTTACAGAATCCACAGAATACGAATTACACGAAATCTTTGATCTGTATGTCTCCATCGCGGTGTAAGATTTAATGATCAAAAAAAAAATCGTTGAAAATACGGAGATCTACATCGCGCACACCAACCGTAATTCTGAGCTAAACTTCCGAAAGTCGGTGAAATAGGGGTTGAGCGAAAATTTTGCACGTAACTTTACTCTGCATTAAAAAGATATATGTTTCCTAAAGGGATGTTTGGCGACACGAAGAAAATTTTCTTCCAGGCCTAGCGAGGGGGCAGAATATCCATAAAGCAGATTTCCCTCACGTAAAAGAAAAGTTCTGGATTAGATTTGAATATGTTTAATTTTTATTAAACCTGAACCGGGTAAGGTAGAAAATGACATTAAAATGATAAAAAAAATTTTCCGAGCCGCCAAAACTCCGCTTGGAAAACATATTTTCAACGCAAAATCTCTATCTGCAAAAGCTCAGCTGAATCCGATTTGACCGATTTTCGGAAGTTTACCTCGCAATTCCGATGGTACCCGTCGGTAACGTTTGGGAAGGGGCGGAGGGGTTGTTAGTTTAAAAGTAAAAAAAGAAACTCTTGTTGGAATTTTCATTGTGTTTCTCGGCAAAATGAACAAACGTCATGTTCCCCGTCAGGGATCATTTGTATTCGAATGAAAAAGTAATTCAATGTTCTCTAACCGAGATTTCATAATTTTTGAGGGTTGAAATTACAGCTGAATGAATAATGTTTGAAAATACTTGCGATGTCACAGTAGAAATCTAAAAGCAAGGAGGATATTACGTTGTACCGGTTAGGATAATACCGGATGCGTATTTTTGCAAAAAAAATAACTTGAAAGAGTCAACGTTAGAGAAATTCGCAGTTAAGAAAATTGTAAAAACCGAAAGAAAGAACTGAGCGTGTAAAAGAGAGAGAGATAGAGAGAGAGAGAGAGAGAGAGAGAGAGGGGTTGGGGGGATCGAGGAGAAGAGAAACTAAGGGCAAAACGTATGGGGTGCGGATGGAAGAGTAGGCAGGGGAGGGTGGTGTTTGCCACTAGAGAACAGCTATCCACCGTAGGCGTCGTACGTTCATTGATAAGCGTATAACGCCCCGTGCCTTAGACGCGTGACGTCACGCGATTACAGTAACGCCTGCGCTCCGGTCAGGACCGTGTTGTGTGCACCTTGCACCACAATTCACAATCCTCGATCCGGAATTTGAACTTTTCTCCAGTCGTTTCTCGAACGCTTGTGTGGAGTTTCGTCCGACACATGACAGATATCCACACAACAGTTGGAAGTCATAAAATAGAGTATAAAATGTCGATACCGAGTGTAATGGTCGGTATCGAACGTGAAGCGAGCCCAGGCTGCATAGACCGCGATGTCTGCTTACCGTACTAGCATATCTACGTACGTCGATACACTTAACTCGTGTCCAAGTAGACGCGGCGCTA
Source organism: Lasioglossum zephyrum (assembly GCA_028455615.1). NCBI lineage: Eukaryota > Metazoa > Arthropoda > Insecta > Hymenoptera > Halictidae > Lasioglossum > Lasioglossum zephyrum. Next base: position 5,798,084 of record CM052323.1, on the reverse strand, counting down.
TTTGCAATGAAATTGTAATGCCGTTTCGAAATGAGTACATATACGATGATCGCGGGGGCAAGATAGTGGGGAGTACGATAGAAAAGGAGCTGACGATCGACGAATCAAGCGATTCTCGTACGCTTGACTATTTTGCAAGGCTAGCGGTACTACGCATGCTCTAATCGCGGCACTTGGTCGTCCGGACTACATATTTTCGACGGTGATCGTTACATCGGGGATTAGGCTTTCGGATAGCGAATGAAGAGATAAAGAAAGAAAGAAGGAACCGTAAAGTGGTGGTCGAGGAAAGAAGGCTGAAGGTACATTCTCTATACGTATATTTGGTATATGTGGACGCTTTGAGTTGTAGGGGGTAGGCGGGATGAGGTAAGAGACTAGGGGTTGGCGAGCCGAGCGTAAGGCACGGACTAAGGAAAAGAAAGAGAGTGAGTGAGAGGGCGAGAGAGAAAGTATATATATGTGTGTGTGTGAGAGAGAGACAGAGAGAGAGAGAGCGAAAACGGAAGAGAGGAACGAGAAGAAGCGTCGGAGCGGGTTTTGGTTCGGTTGTACGGACGGGAGGGGTTCCGAGGTGTCAGAACCAGAGAAAGGAAGACGGTAGGAGGGCAAAAGGAGAGGGAAAGATCGGTGGATCGTCTCGCGTGTATTGATTGGTCTTTTGTGAAAACTACACCCCCGTGTAGCCGCGAGGCGAACCATTGTGAGTCGCGTATCGCGGGTCGCGAGTCGTCGGATTTGAAGGGTGTTCCGTAACCAGCTGTACGTCGTACGTCGTACATCGTACACCGTACGCCATGTTTGGTTCCGATCGATCGAAATTGTAGTCGGATCGATTTGTCGGGCGGGATTCGCGGAACGTATAGAAATCGTTCGGATCTGCGGGTGAAGAAAGGTCGAGGGTGAAACGTACGAAGAGAAAAAGAGAAAATCTAAGGTTAGAACGCGAGGACAACGTAGGAATGACGTAAGCAATGTCGAGCGATCCCTAGCGGTAAAAGGGCTCTGTATCGGCATCGATCGCGGAGTGACCCATATCTGGCGGTGACGGGAGTTCCTACCCCTGCTATCGCGTCTCGGTTTACGCCGACGGCTCTCTTCTCTCTCTCTTCCTCTCTCTCTCCTGCTCTCCTTCTCCCCCTTTCTTTCTCCACGACTACCCCCGCCTATTCTCCTGCCTAGCTTTCGCCCCTCTCGCTACCCTCTCGCACTGTTCCCTTCCACCGGCTTTCACCGTCCGATCGCTCTACCGCCCCACCGCCCTATCGCCCCACCGCCCCAACGCCCCACCGCCCCAACGGGCCAGCGTCACCATCACCATCACCGTCACACCGTCACCGGTAGTTTCCCTCTTTCTCTCGTTTTCCCCGGTCAGGATCCCCTTCCAGGTTCCACACCCCCGCCGCTTCGTGCCGGTTCGGATCGGTGTCTACCCCCACCGATAGACCACTGGTTTCCCCTTTCTCCGGCGAACGAGGGAATATTCCTCCTCCCCCGTTTCCCAGCAGCCCTGCCGCCTGCCTTCCACGGTCGAGCAGATCTTGGAGTTTGTACGGGATGATAGCCGAGTGAGAAAGCTCGCGAGTCCCGTGAACGTTCGCTCGTTAGCAGCAGCAGCAGCAGCAGCAGCAGCAGCAGTCCTGGCCTACCACCATCGCTTCGATTCGGTCATCGTAAGTGTCCGCGCGTTTCCGTCGAACGAAAATCGTCGCCGATCCCGTGCGATCGCGCCAACAAAACCCCCGAACCCGAGTATTCGTACTAGACCGAATGTTAGAGAATACGGACAGGAGAGAAAGAGGTTTGTTCGTTGAGTAAACGAAGTCGAGAAAGACCTAAAAAGAAAGAAAGGGTGGGAGAGAATGAGAGAGCGAGAGAGAGAGTGAGAGAGAGAGAAACGGTATACGGCCACGTACGCTTTTCCGCGTTTTCACGAAACGGAGGTCGAACGAGTCGTGTTACAATCGAATCGTTTTCGTACAAAGTGCCTTTTCGTCGGAGTGTGTCGAGGAAAGTGTCGAAGCGATTCGCGGATTTGATTTTTGCTCGGGGGTTTAAACGAGCACTCGTCCTCGACAGATAGCAGACGACAGTGTGCGGTCGGGTTGTACTCGCTGTCGTGACTCGCGAGTGGCATTGGCATCGACGTCAAACGTCGAACGAATTCAACGGTGACAACGGCAAGCAAAAACGGTCGCTCTTTCTCGCTGTACCGTCCGATCGGATACGGATATTTTCAACATCGAATAAATAAAAGAAACAAAAAAAAGAAAGAAAGAACCGAAAAACCAGCATGATCTAACGAAACGAACAGACTCGCCGATGGGACACGGTCGATGATGAAAACAGAACGAACAGCACAACGATCGTGACGATGACAGTGGCGTCATCGGTTGTCATCGGTACGATCGTAATCGGAACGGAGCGAGACAAGAGGTGCCGGTGCTGGTGCCGTCGTCACTTTACACGCGACGACAGACACCACAACCACGGTAGATTAACGATAAACTATATAGACGACAGACGATAAATGATAAACGAAAGAATAGACGCTAGATGATAGACGGCTGACGGCAGACGACAGATGATAGACGATAGACAGTGATACAGTGGATGCACTACGTATCCTTGTGCGGTGGTGTTCCGTGCGCGTATTGTGCGCACCGGTCTACACGTACACTACGTAGCGTTGGTAGTGAGATCAATAAGCAGTGCCGTGCCGCCACTCGACCCGTACCCGCGACCACCAACGGAAACTCATTCTGAAAATCTCCTTCCTTTTTCGACCTCCGAACACGTTCCCCGCCTCGCGTCCTTGCATCCAGCCTCTCTCCACCCCCTTCGTCTCGCTCTTTCCTTCTCTTCCTTATACCCCCCTCGCCATCTCCTCCACCCCGTCCTATTCCTATCCTCCCCACTCGACTTATCCGTTTCTCTTCTTTTCCTTCTGTCGGACAAAAAAATCCAGCCTCGAACAGTTATACTTTCGTTTGTTCCTCGTCGAAATTTTTTTCATTTCATCTTGCGCACTCCGGGGTACGTGTCACAAGCGTAATCGGTCAAACGCTTTCGAACGCGTGCAACGGAACTCATTTTCTCTGTTCACCGACGAACCGTTTCCGAGATCGTCGAATTTTGCCGGTCCCCGTACGCCTTTCTTCGTCCAGTGCCCCGCAACACACATCTTCCAGTTCGATTTTCTCTTCGGACCTTGGACCCGATCGTATTCATCGATTCAAGAATCTTTATTCGAACTGGTACTTCGTAGGTAAATGAAATAACCGTGGTTCAATCATTTTCTGATTAATACCGTGACGATCGTAGTAACGACAAAGGCATCGCTGGATCGGTTGTGAGGACTCGAAGAAAGAGACGGGGACGATGAATTTCTCGAGTACGGTGTAGTTTTCGTTCGAGGAGTAAAATCACGCACGGAGGACACTCTTTCTCCGAGATATACTATATTCCTATTCGGAGGGGTAGACGGACGAGCAGGTTGGTGGTCGAACAGGCGGACAGGCGAATGGGCGAATGGGCGAATGGGCGGTTGAACGGGCGGTAGAGGGATAATCGAACGTGCTCGAGATACAGTTAAAGCCGAACATATCGCCGGGATTAAATGGTATCGAGGCAAAAATAGCGATAATCGAGGGTCACGGTTCTATCTTACGTTCGCGACATCTATTTCGCGGAACGACAAGTTCGCGATCGGATTTCTTTCTCACGCAAGACTTCGACTCTTTTTCTGTTCTCCTTTAAACCCGGAAGTCTTCCGTTTCGACTAGCATGCACCGGTATTCGACGACCAGTAACGGTCAAACCTTGTGTAGTCAACCGCGTGACCATTTACTGTATCTCTTTTAACAATCCGTTAACGTTCCTCTAAAAGATGTTACAATATTTCTCTGAATGTCCATTCGTTGCTCGCTAATATACCAAGTTACAGTTCACTGTATGATTTTTTAAATTCAGATGAAAAAGTTGAGGGAAGATTAGTTTTTGTATTTCATTTAAGGGAAAAATATTTTTAAAAAAATGCAAACAACATTTTCCAGAAAAATAAATGTAACTAAACATGGTGATAAAACACATTCTTAGTTTACTACAATACCAGATTTGTTATTTGGTTATTTATCGAGTATACACAGAAAAGTTTCAAATAATCTATACATGTTGGTTGACTGCACAAGGGTGAGAGAAAGAAAATAAATTTCCATTGCGATTTACATCGAATGATCCGCTGAAATCAGAAGATCCGCTGTCTAACGATCTCTGATGAACTAAACTCGACAGGAGAGAATTCTTTTTTCGTCTGCTCGAGCCGTAAAAATAAAATCGTGCAATTCCTCAGCTTCTGTCGCACCGGAGAACCTGTTGCCCCGACGATGACGATGTTTTGCTTTTTTCCAAAAAGTCAACCGCCTGACAAGCGGTTCCTACGATCGGTTTTGAATTTCGCGCGATTCGATTCCGATTAGAGTCGGCAGGATGCACGGCATTGCTGGACCCATCTAGCGTCTGCCCGATCGAAAAGACAAGATGATAGGACGGTACGCGGACTCTACTCGGCGCGGATTCGCGTAAAATATGTTTGCATGTTGGACAGGGTAGATGGATAGATATAGACACAGGGACGCGTGAACGTATAGCCGACTGTTATTCCGTCGGCTATCGAGTTATTGGGTGACTATGGGTTAGGGCAGGGTTTCCCAAACTTTTTCTGCAATGGAACACTTCGAAAACCTGCTTATTTTAACCCTCGTCCGTCCCTCGTGTAAATTCGACACAGTTCTCCCGAAATAAGTTATACCGTTCCGCTGTTCTCAAGTAAATCTTCCCAAAAATTTTATGCGACTTTTATTAATGCGGAACACATAACCGAGAAAACCAAAGATGTAAATGTTAACTCATTACAATTGACTAAAAAGAAAAAAAACATTGAAATTTTTTTTCTTTCACTGTGTCAATTTAACACCGAGGCGAGGGACAGATTAAATTCGTGAAATGAGGGACGGATGGGGGTTAATGGAATACTTAGCTTATTTTTTCTTATATATAATTTATATATAATTTAATAAATTAAATTTATGTAATTAGAAGATCTTTAAATATGTAATAGCAATGCAGTGTGTAATACCTTTGGAAATCGTCGCGGTACACCTATTGAGGAAGACTGGTGTTCCGCGGAAGATAGTTTGGGAAACCCTGGGTTAGGGTATGAGGGGTGCACGATGAAAAGAGAATTCCTTTTCGCACCTAGAGAATCGTGCGCCTAATCGTGGGATCGTCGTGTGCAGCCTGGCAGGCCGCCGCAAAAGCCGCCAATTAATTAAGATAGCTCCTAGATACACGGTAGATCGATAGGGACTGGCCGTGATAAAGACGGGCGAGGGTTTCAGACTTCAGGGATGTTGCAGTGCTGTGGTGTTGGAGGTGGCGCTTCCACGGCACCTCAGGCTCCGCAGCTGCAGGATACCGGATCTGCTGTCGGGATTACCACCTCCACGAAAACCACCATCATGCAGGACGCGATACTCGAATCAATCCTCGAGGTGAGTTCAGTGTCGTCGAAGAGCGAACAAACGAATGGAATCTCGTTCGCGTTTCGTTCGAGGGCGCAACGACGAGAGATCGGTGTCGTTGTACCGCTGTATCGGAACAGGAAAAGGTATTACGGTACTCGCAGTATTGTAGGATCAGCTATTACGTACAAAATACATGTGCACGTAATAAACGTACGTTGCAACGTCGTGGTAAACGTACACCGTTGCGCAAAGGAAAGAAGCACCCGGCCATATTTAATGGAAAAGTGTAGAATCAAGTAAGAACACAGTAAGTTTTGAAAAAGGATTTCGCTGTGGAAAATCAATTCTTGTACAATTTCTACGTAACGATTTTGTTTGTCATTACATGTTATAATTGTACCGGGTGCTTATCTCTTTTGCACAGCAGTGTACACACGTATCTGTCCCTCGTCGAGAAGAGTCGGTGCTCTTGGGTTCGAAGAAATTGCTCGTAAATGTCCTGTTTCTAGAAGAAACGAGATCTCTCGTCGGTCGTGTCCTGTCGTGTCCGTTAGTACATAGCAAGTTATTCAGCCGGTGACGCAGGACAGTTTTTTGATCGATATAAAGGAGAAACAATGTTTTCAGCAAATGCGTGAGACCGAAGCTCGAAAAGCGGATCTGGAGCGACAACGCGCGGACGCGCAGAACCAATTACGCGAAAAGATAGCGGGCCGCTATCAGGGCCCGGAATCGATCGAAGCGCTCCAATCGAAGATACGAGAACTCGAGAAGAAGAAGGAGTTACAGGTCGTCAGGCACGAAGAATTGTCGCTGGAGCTAACGAGTCTAAGACGCGCCCGAAGCAGAGGTCCGGTGGTAGGTCACTCGGCGATTCCGACTACTTGGCCACCGGCTGGTTCTGAAATCGACAGAATAATAGCAAATAGAGAACACGAGAATAGGTGTGTTCCTTGACATGGTACTCTTCTAACCTTCCGCTTGAGAAGCTCGTTACAAGTTTACAGAGTTTTACAAAGTTTAATACATAAAAATGTTTTTCGCTGTCGTGTGCGAACGATCGATCACGATCGATCGTGATCGTGGCGTGTCTCGTTGAGCTCTGACTGGAATATTAATTCGATCGAATTCTTTGCGAATGTAGCGCCAGGATGATGCACGAGTTGGATCATGCCCGAGGAGCTATTACCACGCAGCAACCCTCGACCACGCAAGGTATACTACGGTCCAGCTCGGAAAATCTTCCGAATCTCGGCCAACATCAACAGCATCCGCCCCATCCGCATGCTCTGAGTTTAGGGATGCCAACTCAGATGGTTCATGTAGGTGACGATACTTACTCTCCGTGCCTCGCAACTTGTCCCATCAGTCGCACAACTTATTGTTCGCCAATATATTCGGCTGGAACCAAAAGTGCCAGTGGAACGATTCAATCGAACGGTTTGCTGTCGTGTTCCCTTTAGAGATCCACATTTCACGTGTGTACAGATATACGTGGCACGTGGATCGTGTAGTAAGAATTTAAGGATTCGTGATCGTTTTTCGATCGAACATGCTGAATGGATTAATGCCGGATTAAGCCAGCGCGGGAACTGTAGCAAATGTTATCAGGGGGGACCCAGGTTTTGCACGATAATATAATAAAACACGACGAATGACCTTGTTTTAGTAAAAATATCTGGGACCGGTATCGACCAAATTTTAGGTCAATTTTCTGCTGCAAGCGCGGGGCTCGTAGCATTTGCTACTCCTGCTACGGAGCTTAAACCGGCATTGGAACTGATTCTTTAGCCGCGCTACACACATCCGTTTTTCTATACGTCGACTGATATGCGATAATTAATTAATTGGTTATCGATCGTAATTTATCTTCAGGATATTACAAATTTTTATTCGCGGCGCAAAGGTTCGATCATTTACAACAACAATTAGCTATATTTGTGAATACTAAACGCTGGATTCGGATTTGAATCTTCAGGTTCGAGAACCACGTTAGCTATTCAAATGTTTTAATACGAGGAAAAGAAAGGAGGTGTTTCGCCCTAGACCCGCTAGAGAACTCATAGTAAGGCTATCTAGCGGACCCTGCTAATTGTTGTTGTAAATGATCGAACCTTTGCGCCGCGAATAAAAATTTGTAATATCCTGAAGATATGCGATAATGTTCTGACGACCTTAACTACGGTTCAAACAAATATGCAGAGCGCCTAATTGAATCATAGTATTTCAGACCGCAGATCCGGTATCGCACGGTCGCCGCACCGTAGAAAAACGGGTTTGTGTGTGTCGCGAACCTAAAATCGCACTGTACGGTTCACGTGTATTTTAGTAGACGTTCAAAACCGCGATCTCCACTTCCTTTCGAATTCTCACCGGGAGACAACTTGTGAGGCACGGAGAGTAACGTAGCACATATGTAGCATCCCGTTCGTTTCTGTTGTACAGTATATTTTCTATAAACGCGACAATGTCTAACACGATAGACGCGACCAAGAATATCCCCCTTCCCCCAATTTATTAATCTAATCTCGGCTCGGCGCTGTCCTCTACGCGTGCTATTATACCAAGGAATGTGGTAGATTAAAAATTGACATTCATAATGTATGACTGGAAACTGCATTTTCTATTGTATGTGAGAGAACAAGTTGCAACTTGAATGGGTAAGACCCAAATGAAAATTATATGATGGGAAAAGTTTTTCCTTAATATTTTTTAGACGCTAAATTCCTTTGAAAAGGGTCGAAACCAGGACCGAAACATTAGGGAAGAAAAAGTTTAAACTGAAAAATTGCTAATTCGATAGTTATTAATTGATCGAAATTGTGCGCCGATATCAGCAAAAAAAATTAAATATTTAACATTTACGATCGACATAATTGATTATTTGTCCTTCTCTATGTTTGGCTCACCCTTTGGAGATAAAAAAAATAGCTTCCCCGTACGATAGATGCGACCAAATCTCCCGGGGCTGTCGCGCCTATAGAAAATTTACTGTATCGCGAACCACGCGATGGCTTACCCCGTTCGAAACGCCGATTGAAACAGTACGCAAGCTCGCCGATGCCGTTGACGCCGATGATGCCGGGTAATCCGCCGTTGACACCGAACGGGCCGCCATATCACTACAGCGAGCCGATACCACCAGCTCCATCGCTCTCCACCAGCCAGTCGCAGCCCGTTTTCCAGCAGAAGATACCGTCGTACCAACAACAAACTCACACCGATCTACCAAGCTCCCATTCTCATAGTGCTTTGCCGTCGCAGCAGAAGCAGCAACAAGCGCACACTCACTTTACGAGCAATCAGTATCAAGAGAGTTATCCGCATTCGCAAACTTATCAGCAGCCGCTCCAACAGCAACAACAGCAGCAGCAACAACAGCAACATCCAGCCTCTACAACGTACCTGACGTCGTCGAGTCAAAGCGTGATACCTCACTACACGCAACCCGCTCAGACCGCTCAAACGTACCAACTGAACGGAAGCCAGCAGGTGCGTGTGCTCGACCGGATTTCCTTCTTCCTCTTTTCTTTCTTTCTCTTTCTTCTTACGTCGCATCGACTGCTATGGTTATCAGAAGGAGTCCCATGGAAATCACCAACACAAATTTTCCTGACTCGGTTTTCACCGACTCGAGATTTCACCGACAACGACTTTGATCGACCACGAATTTGACATATAACGGATTTAACCGACAACGATTTTAGATTCGTTGTCGGCCAAAGTAGTTGTCGGTGAAATCTGGAGTCGGGGTGAAATGTTGACATTGAAAAACATGTCGAGGAAATTTGAGTCGGTGATTTCCATGGCAGCCGTCAGAAGACTGCGGATCTTTATTGATTTATAGGAAAGATTGAGTAGGCGTTTATACCGGTGGCGTTTTTCTACCGATTTGTTCGTTTCGCAGTCAACAACGTATCCAAGCTTGTCGATAACGTCGCATCCGAACGGAACGTACAGCACGGGGGCGAGTACGTACAGTGGGCAAATGGCGCATCACAACTATTCCGTTCCGCAAACTAGCATCCCACAGACCACGTTGTCGTCCCTGCCACCCTATTCGACGAGCTCCTATCACTCGACTCTCGGCCCGCTCACCAGCGTACCTCAAACCGTTCTTCCGTTTTCGAGCGTTCCGAGTAGCTACGCCAACACCGGATCGACCTATTCCACGGTCGGGACACTCGGGACCAACGCATTCAGCGGGTCTGGTGTTGGCACAGGTACGAAATCTTAATACGTTCCTGTTGACGCGAACGAGTAGAATATTTCGAGTACAAGGATCCTCCGTTTCAGGCACCAGTTCGACAGGCTTGTTGCAAACGATAGGCGATCCGTTGCAAGCGATGCAGCAACTCTCCGCGCAATCTCAGGCCAACCAGCTCCAGCAGCAAGCGATCATTCAACAGATTCAGCAAAGTTTGCGCGCCAGTTCGCCAACGACAGCACCCACGAGTCACCACTACCTCGGATCGAGACAGATGCCAAAGATACCCAGCAGCATACTCGCGAATCCCTTGGATCGACTGACCAACGACAATATCGTTCCCGAGGGCCAAGTAGACATGCTGGACATACCCGGCAAAGGGAGATGTTACGTCTACATCGCTCGTTTCACTTACGAGCCGTTCCAACATTCGCCGAACGAGAATCCGGAAGCGGAGCTGCCTGTTCAAGGTGGCGATTATCTTTTGGTATGGGGACAGCCGGACGATGATGGTTTCTTGGATGCCGAGTCACTCGACGGTAGACGCGGCCTCGTCCCAGCGAATTTCGTTCAGAAATTAGTCGGCGATGATCTATTGGAGTTTCATCAGGCCGTGCTCGGTCTCAGGGACGTCGACGACTCTGCTTCCACCAATATCCCCCAAGTGAGCAATGTGAGCAATCTCTGGAAGTAACGTTCGCTTTTACGCACTGGCAAGAGACCGCGTTTTCGACCGCGCCGCGCCGTCGTGAACGCGAACGTGAGCGCGAGCACGAATCGCGCCACGTTGTCCTGTTTTTCCTATCGATTGTAGCCGTTCTCATTAGGTCTCTTGTCGTTTCAGTGCTTTCTGCAGGACATCGATCTCGAGCTAGCGGCTCTCGAGGAAGGAAACCGAAACCGCCAGGCTGAACTGTCCGCGTACGCCGAGCTGGACAACATCGCCGAAGAGGACGAACAAGAACCACCAGGTTGGTACGCTTCTGATCCTACGTGTTACAAGCTACGAACTTAAAAAAGCTACGAGCTACGAGCTACAAAGCTACGAGCTACGAGCTACCAGCGCCGATCTCGTTCAGCGGTGAGCATGGCTGCGCATCGATCACGCTAAAACATAAAAGTTCAAGTATATATGTGTATATATATATATTTATACAGTACGTATATATATTGTATATACAGAGTGGGGCACCACATTTTGCCATCTAGATTTACGTCATTATTATTCCGCATAGCAAAGAATGTTTCAGATGAAGTTGAATGGTTTTGAGAGGGGCACATTCTGATGGTACATTTTTTTTTGTAAGTGGACGTGTAAAGGACATATGAAGGTCATTAATGTTTTTTTTTAAATGGAATCATATATTTTTTATTGCATCAGCTGATGCTTCTTCATATTCTCTAAAAAAAAGTATTATCTATATGTATAAAAAAAATCATTAGTTTAGGAGATATTTTAATTATAATTTGTAGCGCTCTTCTACCACATTATTACATTGAATTCATATTATTGACCAGAGAGTCGAGATTTCCTAACAAATTATAATTAAAATATCTCCTAAACTAATGATTTTTTTACACAAATAGATTAATACTTTTTTGTAAAGAATACGAAGGAGCATCAGATAATGCAATAAAAAATATATGATTCCATTTAAAAAAACATTAATGACCTTCATATGTCCTTTACACGTCCACCTACAAAACAAATGTACCATCAGAATGTGCCCCTCTCAAAACCATTCAACTTCATCTGAAACATTCTTAGCTATGCGGAATAATAATGACGTAAATCTAGATGGCAAAATGTGGTGCCCCACTCTGTATGTATATACACAGGGTGATTCGTCTAAAACAGGACACCTAAATATCTCCTCCAATTGTGAAGGTACAGAAAATATTTTGTATATAACTTCATTTCTTTTTAATTACATCGTGTAACTGATTGAAAAATACATTTAGATATGTATAATAACATGACTCTCCGAGCAACCTAATATCAAAGTTATTTTAAGGTCATGTTATTATATATATCTACACGATGCAATAAAAAAAAAGATGTAGTTATGCATCAAAAACCGCCGATGACCTTGATAACTTCGAGAAACATGAAATAACATATTCATATTATATATTTGTAACATATTCAAATAGCACAGAAAATATTTTTTGTACCGTCACAATTGGAGGAGATATTTCGGTGTCATGTTTCAGACGAAACACCCTTTATACTGTATGTAATATGTGAAACAGTAGAACACTATCGAGAAGCTTTGTTCCATCGTTCGTTCCGTCGAAGCAAGTACATGCTGCGTCGAGTATCGGACACGTTTAGGCTGGCTTAGCAAACTAGATAGCGAAAGACTCTTAGCTACAGCTAGGCTTGTCTTGTCCTTTTTTTCCTGAAGAAGTCTACCTGTTTTCGGACCTAGTTCCGGCGCCACAGCATCTCACTCTCGAGCGTCAGCTGAACAAGAGCGTCCTGATCGGATGGACACCGCCCGACAACACTCATCAGCTGGAATCGTATCACGTCTACGTGGACGGAGTGTTGAAGGTTACCGTGAAAGCGACCGAACGAACCAGAGCGTTGGTCGAGGGAGTCGACTCCACCAGGGTACGTACACGCACGAATAGCGTTCTTAACGGGGTCGACTCGTTTCTAGGATTGTAAGGCCGCCACCAGTGGCTTAGCACATTTAATGAATCGGTAACTGCTGGTACCACCGGTACGTGAACGTCAATTGTTTATGTTTTCGCCCGGGACGAAACAACAACTTTTACAAACAAAAATATCTGTTAACGGTACCCAGGGCTGTTATAATATTTTCATTTGGTCCTGGTTTTCGCGATGCTGGTTTCGCAGTGCCACAGTGATCGATTCCTCGATTCTAGGTGGAGAAAATTCAAATTTTTCTATTGTTGTTACACATTTCGCAAGTGTTCGGATACTTTTCAGAGATAGTATAAAGCCGCAGCTTTATGCTTTCGAATAATGCAAATTACACCTCGTAAACGAAAAAATTGGATTTTTTATCTAGCTTTTTTGATTACCGAAAACCGTCATCTTTACAGTATCGAGAAATGAGAAGCAGGGGCGGGTTTAATGATAAGAAGACTAAATAACCACGTGGGGCCCCGGGATACTTTTCTTTTTTGTTAACCCTTAGCATTCGAGTGTTGCCTCTGAGGCGTCACTAAAAATTGCTGTACTACTATTTAAAATATTGTTTTACATTATTAGATATGTTGGTATCTAATCAACGTGTGAGATATTATATCAATTTCTTATTTACCAAATTTAAAAGATCACTGGGAATGGAAATATTCTAGGTCGAGTTAAAATAGCTCCGAGTGGAAAAGGGTTGATAAGTTTGAGAGATTTCTTACAACTTTTATTTCTAACTTGAGTTTGAAGCCCCCAAAATTTTTACCACTTGACTCGAGCTGCCACTGATGAGAAGAGGCGCATCCCGCACCCTTACAATCCTGGAAACGCGAGTCTACGATTTTAACGTCTGCTGTTACGCGTTGGTATATGACGCATAGCGCATCGAATCGAGCACGAAACTGTGAAGCGCGCGCAAAGCATCCAGCGATTTACGGCACGCTCAGACAGAAAAATTTGGCTGCAGGAGCGGTAGCCAAAAACCATAAAAAAGTTTCCATGGGCCTTTTTCCGAGTACGCACAATTGGGACCCATTAACCCACGCTCCAAATTCATGGTTTTTGGCTACGATTCCTGCAGCCGGCTCCCAAGTCTGAGCGCACCCTTATCTCATGGTTTGCGCGAGCTTATCGTGCTCTTCGGGACGACACGATCCGATTTGATCGAAGCCACGCACGATACAGCCGCACCGGATAAGCGTACGTTCGGTGACGCACTCGAGAAGAACGTCTCGAGATGCAGCGTGCACGATGGTGATCGGCAAAGACGTCGCTCTGGGTCCAACCGCTGTCAAGGCATCGAACGTAACCGCTACCAGCGCCGTGATATCCTGGCTGCCGAGCAACAGCAATCACCAGCATGTGGTCTGCGTGAACAACGTCGAAGTTCGAACCGTGAAGCCTGGCGTTTACAGACACACGATCACCGGATTGGCGCCTTCCACCATCTACAGAGTGACCGTCAAAGCGAAGAATCTCAGAGCGACCCACTTCGAGGACCAAAACACTCAGACGGCCAACAATTTAGCGTGTCACGTCCACTTTAAAACGTTACCCAAAGGACTGCCCGATCCTCCGGTCGATATCCAGGTTCGATCTCCGTCTGATCCAGAGGGTCCGCCAATAGGGACGCAGTAAAGTAAATGGAAATTAAAAATACAAGGGTTAACGATCAAACCAAATTTATTATTTTATTTTGAACTTTCATCAAAGTATCACTCGAATCTTCGCCACGACTGGTTTCAAGAATGTTGTGTCTTGAGTCTTGCACGCGTGGTAATTGCTCTTCAAAAACCGGCACAAAAAATTCAATAGGTGCGAAATTGCATGAACGAGCGGGCCAATTGACATTTCCATTTCCTATAATTAAACGTTCACCGAATTTCGAGCGCAACAACCATTAACACGGTCTTCAATAGAATATGACTCCATCACAAAGTAAATGGCAAACATTCAACAAACGAAAGGTTATACAGATGACAGAAGATAAACATGGCGTCACTGTTGCATCGACGATCACTTTGCTGCGTCCTTATTGTTAGACCCTTTATATTTGTACAGTAAAGTCGCGATCTAGCTTCCCGAGGATCTCCACGATCACTGTCCCTTCGCCCTGCCATTAACACTGGTTCTTTTCCACTACATTCCTTTGCACTTTCGGCGCGGTCGACGCAGTCATAAAAAAAATAGTTTTCCTACACGATCTCTGGTTGGAACAGGGGGTTGGGAGCTAGATCGTGACTTTACTGTATCTCGGTGGAACACGAAGTGATATCGGTCTTTTTTTTCCGACGTTGTCCCGCAGGTGGAGGCTGGACCGCAGGACGGCACTTTGCTAGTGACCTGGCAGCCTGTTGCCCTAAACGGTTCGGCCGTCACCGGTTACGCGGTGTACGCCGATGGGAAGAAGGTGACCGACGTCGACAGCCCCACCGGCGACCACGCTCTGGTCGACATTCACAAACTGATGGGTTTGAATCCGAAACATATCACGGTGCGAACGAAAAGCAGAGAAAGTCAATCGGGTGACAGCTGCGCTACCGCGATACCTTGCAGCGTGCTTCGCAGTGGCGGGGGTACAGTAGTGGGTGGCGCCGCGGTTCATCTGCAGCAGCATATGCAAGATCAAACGCAGCAACAGCAATCCGGCGCTGGACAGTCGGACGACCCTAACAGGCTTCGCATGACCGGAGTCGCTCAGAGGTACTCGGCGCCGGTACCTTCCCACGTCAGGAGGCCCGGCGGCCCGAGAGTCGACGTCCACGGCCAAGTGATCATCGAGACCGACGAGAATCTCTCCGACAAGGAAATTTATCCCGGCCAGAGCATGTCCCATATGGGTAAGAACATTTTCAATCGATATTACATCTCTTTTTCTCTCTTTCTCTTTTCCCTTCTCTTTCTTACACCATTTATCCACCCCATCCAAACCTTTCTCTCTCACTCTCTCTCTCTACATATACAGGGTGTCTCAAAATTCCTTCAATATCCAGAAATTGGAGGTTCTCGAGTTCATTTGAAGCAACATTTTCCTTTGCAAAAATAACATCCGAGGCTTTGTTAAGGAGTTATTAACGAAAAACACGGACCAATCAGAGCGCGACCTATACGTTTGTTGGGACAGTCGGCCCGCCGCGGCAACTGTCGATTGGCTGACTGTGTCCACACGCGTCAAGGTCGCGCTCTGATTGGTCCGTATTTTTCGTTGATAACTCATTAACAAAGCCACGGACGTAATTTTTGCAAAGTAAAATGTTGCTTCAAATGATCTCAAGAACCTCTAATTTCCGGATGTTGAAGGAATTTTGAGACACTTTGTATACATATATACCGGGTGTCCAAACCCAGCCGTCTAGGGGTGTTAACTTCCCAGATAAGCATATTCGGTAAAAATGTTTGAAATATAAGTTGCAGAGATTAATAGAGGACATGTGTCCTTATGTGAACATGCTTATCTGGGATGTTAACACCTTTGGACGGTTGGTTTTGGACAGCCGATATATATATATATATATATATATATATATGTATATTCTCTCCCTCCATCTATATGTCTGTCCTTCTCGCCTTGTCTCGCGCTGTCGCTTTGCTACCTTCATCTCGACTTTTCCACTCGAACCCGAAGAAATGTTTTGCCGTTTGACGACGAAACTTTGCACGCGTTGCAAATGTCGCGTAGCAGTTCCAGAGATCACCAAAGACTCGGCCAGCGAAGCAAATTACAGCGAAGAGGATGATCCGTTGCGACGAGGACGGGGCATGGCGATGCATCACGCCGGTCATTCTCGATACGGTCCGCAAATGGGGCAACAGGGACTGGCCGGAACCCACAGAACCGGCAGAATGGGTTCCGGTGGTCACGGTGGTCACGGTGGACCCGGTGGTGCCAGACCACAAGATTCGTATTACGATCAATCGGGTAAGCGCCGCGTTGTTACACCTCGTTCTTTACAGTTCGACACCACCGGCCGCGCCTCGAAACGAGCCAAACATTCCCACATTCTCCACCACTTATTTTCACTCCTTTCACGGAGAAAAGCGGAACCAGTGTTTTGTTCTCTCTATGATCCGGTATCGCGTGTTCGTTTGTTCGATACAGTGAATCAACGTGGCAGAAACACCGGCTACCGGGGCGGCCGTGGAATGCAGGCGCAGGGTGGAGCGGGTCATCCGTCGAGCAGCGGTCAGCAGATGAACAAGAGGATTCGATGGTTCGTCGCGCTCTTCGATTACAACCCCACGATCATGTCACCCAACCCGGACGCCTGCGAGGACGAGTTATCCTTCTCCAAGGGCGACACGATCAAGGTTCATCTCGATTTCCTACTCGATTCATTCGTTTCCGGCTGTTTTTACATTTTTTTCTTTTCACCTTGTCGGCACAGTCTTCCCTCGCATTGTGTTGTTACTACATACCTCGAGAATTCGAAGCCTCGGAAAGCGTAGAGCTACTACGTTCTTTTAAACTTTGCCGAACACAGAGAACGATTTTATCAAACTATTTTTAAGCTGTTGTTCATGGTTTGCGCCATCCGATATATTGTTGACGTTGTTTACAAGCGGTTAGAGAAATTGTTTTTATCAGATATAGCATGTTCTCAAACGAACTTTCAGAACCCCTTAGGAGAGGGAACAAGAAAGTGCCACTATCCGTAGATACGAAAATAAAAATAAATTAAAAAAAAACCACGTTTTCAAAAACGGACTAAAAAGTATAAAATAATTTTTCCTTATTTTTGAATAATACATTGTCATCCAGTTCTGAGACATGTATTTAATTTCAAGTCTCTAGCTCATCAGGAAGTTAGTTTAAAATCAATTGCAAAATTTGCCACCGAACAGACAAACAAGAAAGCGAGCTAATAAAAACGTGGTAATAAAAATGTTTAATTGTTCTTTGCTCTGAAACGGATAGACTTTAAAAAAAAAAAAATTTTAATAATGCATTGTCATCCAGTTCTGAGCCATGTATTTAATTTCAAGTCTCTAGCTCATCAGGAAGTTAGTTTAAAATCAATTGCAAAATTTACCACCGAACAGACAGACAGACACAAACAAACAAGAAAACGAGCTAATGAAAACGTGGTAAAATGAAACGATGCGAGGAAAGCTCTGTAGAAAGTTCGTCTGTTACGACGAAGTGGTCGCTTGATACTTGGACCGATGAATTCGTTTTTTCGCAGGTGTACGGCGAGAAGGACCCGGACGGTTTTTACTGGGGCGAATGTCGTGGTAGACAGGGATACATCCCTTGCAACATGGTTCAAGAGATCGACGATCCGAACCCACCGGGACAGGGCCAAGGTGGAAGGAGGAGCAGGTGGGGAGATATTTACGCGAGCATGCCCGTGAAGAAGATGATCGCCGCCTACGACTACGATCCGCACGAGTTGTCTCCGAACCTCGATGCGGTAAGGCGACTCTCGCCGTTTGCGGCTTGACGCGGATAGACGCGTAGACGTCACCGTGTTCATTCTTTCTGTCTGTTTGTTTTGTTCCGATACACGGCTGTAGCAAGTGGAGTTGGCATTTCGGGCCGGCAACGAGATATACGTTTACGGCGACTTGGACGACGATGGATTCTATATGGGTGAACTGAACGGCGTCCGCGGTCTAGTTCCGAGTAACTTCCTGCAAGAGGCGGCCGACCAGCCTACGCAGGGTCAACTTCCTCCGGGTAGCAGGAGACCTGCTGGTCAGAGTCAGGGTCTCGGGGCGAGAGGACCGCCTCCGCCGCCTCGACAACCACCGTTACCGGGTCACCGACGAAGCGAAGGTAAACAAAGGCCGAAACAACAACCTTGTCGAGTCCTTTGCCCCACGCACCCTCTTGCTCTCTTATCGTTAGCAAACGGTGTCTCGCCGTTCACGAGTAACTATAACTCCTTGAGTAACCACTGCCGCGTGTAAATCGACGACTCTAGGTGTTCGTTCGAGAGAATGGGTGAACGAATAAACGAGCTCCTACGGTGAAACGAAGCGAGAAACGAACGCAAACGAAATCTAACGGAGCTGAATACGAAACGAAAGGAAGAACGGAGTTGAATCGAAAACAGGACAAAAAGAGCAGATTTAAAAGCATACAGGGGCCGATATAAGTGGGCAGGCGTTCACCGGGATCGAGAGATCGATCGAAACATACGCGTTCCAGCACGCACGAGTTCTCGAGTCAGCGTGTCGCAACGGAGAAACCGTTCGGAAGGACCGAAACGATTGGCTCGAGGAGTCGATGTCGATGTCTATTTCATTCTCGAGAAGAGACCGGATTCGAACGAGAACGATAACAAAACGTAATCGGCTGCGGACAAGCGAATAACGAAAGCTCGAATAGACAATCCATGTGTGTAAGTAGACGGCGAACAACACAAGACACGAAATTAGATGTGCCAGACGACAGGAACGCATCAGAGTCAGGAAGAGTCAGGCCCTTTTAGGACGATCCCATGGGAACGCGATGGTTATCTCCAGGATCTCGGCCTTTCCCCCCCCCCCCCCCACCCTTTAGGATATTGTACGGGTTGTGTGTCTTTATGCGATCGGCATAGTCGTATACGATCAATTTCAAGGAACGCGAGAAAAAAAACAGAGTTTCGTTATCGCCACGATACAAAGACTCTCTCTCCCGAGTAACAAGATTCTACGAAAATACCTTATCGATCTCACGTATTCGCACGCGCGCGCGAGGCGCCCGCCCCGCAAGCATACGTTGTCAAACGCAATTTCATACTTGCAACTTTCTTTTTTTAACTATTTTTCTGTTCTCTTTTCCTTTCCTTCTTTTCGTTTCAACTGTCTCGCGGTATTATTCGTCGTATGGGAAAAGCGAAATACTTTTCCACCTTTACCTCTCTCTCTCTACGTATCTTTCTATTTGCCTACCTCTCTTTCTTTCTCTCTCTCTCTCTTTCTCTATCTCCCATACATCTATCTCTCTATCTCTCTCACTCTCTCTATTTCTTAACATATTATAGTATACATACTATAGAGCATATATGGTATATATACTACGATACATGTGTATAAAATAAAACACTAAGCCGCTTTCAGTGTTCTCTACTAAGTATATACATACCTGCATACATGCATACATACATACATACATACGTACGTACATATACATACGTGTATGTACATACATGTATTATTATACCGTATCTTTTCTTTTCGAGCATTTTCTGGCTCTATTAATTTTCTACGTGCATATACATATATATATAAATATATATAGATATTTCTCTGGCTGCGCGTATACGAATTACGTATACGCGCGTCGTACGTGTACACGCGTCACGCTTACCCCTATATATGTATACACGTACGAAAACATATATAGCGTGTTCTCTATATAACGATATAATCTGTTTCTGTGTGCCTGAACTGGTCGATGGTCGTCGTGTCACATGATTGTCGTTCGTGTCGTGTTGTCAAGCTGGCCATTTAAACGTTGAGATACCGAATACCAAAAAAAAAAAAAAAAAAACGATTCGTAGGAGCCTGTCTCGACGACGCTCCACCTTATTTCGTGTCTTGATGCAAACGCTCTCTCTCTCTATCTCTCTCTCGTTCACTGTAAATCTGTAAATGTAAACAATCTCGGGAAGCGACGATGGACCCGTACGCAGAACGGGTCCATGAGTCGTCGCCGAGTAATGATATATTTATATATATATATATCGTTATTCGATACGAAAAACGCTCTTCTATTCGACTGTTATCGCATTCTCTCGGAACACGAATAATGGGATAAAACGATTTCGAAAAGCTTGCCGAATTGATTAGTGGGGACGTTACTCGGCGTCGGCATAGGCATCGACATCGGCATCGACGTCGACTCGTCGGCGTCGATGCTCGACGTTGTTACAATACACGAATCGAACGCGGTTTACTTTTGATGAATGTTCATTTATTCGAAAGAAAAAGATAAATGCGCCATGAATGACAACACGGTTCTGTTCTCTTCTCTGTTGCTAGATGCCTGCATTGTGCCTGTGTCTGTCCCTGTCTGTCACTTAGACTCTAGACAACAACAACAACAACCATCACTAATGAACAACCAACAACATCAACTCCAACATCAACAAAACAATCCACCGCATCTAGCGTACCAACAAGCGAATCACCACAGCTACACGACTGTAACCACGTCCAACCAACATGGGCCCACTCCCATGGGTGCCCATCAGCAAGGTCCCGTACCACTTCACCTTCAACAGCAGGTGAGTTCACTGCTCTATCCGAAACTTTTCACCGGTGCTTTTCTACGTGCTACGAATCCTTGCGCTGCAACCTATTCTTTACGATTCTTATATATATATATATATATATTCTTCGACTATGTTACTTTTACTTCTTCACTAATTTATCTATCTCTTACACACACTCTGTCTATCACTCTCTGTTTCTTTCTCGACCTCTTTCTCTCTCTCTCTACTTCTTCACATACATTCACTATCTCTCTATCTCTCTATCTCTCTCTCTCCCTTTTGTCCTTGTTCATGTCCTTATTCCTTTAATTCCGTCTTCGAAATTACATAGCCGTTTTGGTTCCTTTCACCGCGACAATCGTCGCATTTTTACGAGTCTCATTCTTTACATCCGGATGCAACGAGACTTGGTAAACAACCGAGTATATCGACGTGTAGTGTTATAGTTTGTACGTACGTGTAGCGTAAGCACGGAGCAGCGTCTCGAGGGAAGTCGATCGACTTAAACCAAATTATCGCCGATAATCGAATTATCGCTATTACACGATACCGTTATTGTAACAGGTTTACGTTTCACCTGAAAAGAGAAAAGAAAGAGTAAAGATAGAATTCCGTGGAAGAGACTTGTTTATGTAACTCGAAACGAGCTTTCGTGCCTGAACGAACTACGTTCCGATTTCAGAGGCTACAGTAGTCTGTATCTGTCGTAGGTATAATTCGTTATTCGGTGATTACGATTAGATACTGTATGTTGTAGATCGTAGATACTCTCGTACACAGTCGGTCACGAACATAATTGGGACACGATAGAATTTTCGATTCTAAGCTGTGCATTTTAAATGGATGTGCGCAGTTATTTACAAAACTCGGTTGAATTATGTTCGAGTACAGGGTGTTTCAAAAGTGTATGTCGAGACTATAAATTAGTGAAGGTTATTTACAAAAATGGACAACAAAGTTGATCATAATTATTATATATAAATATAGAATTATTCTAGCTAGAAAGAAATGTTTAATTTTCAAGTTGACACACCTCCGAGTGCAAAGAGTTAAAGGACAGACATTTGGAATATTAATTGAGGAAACACTGTACAATCCGTCGCGAAATAATTCTCACGTAAGAATTAAAAAAAGCGACGTTCAATAATTTAAAAAAAACACTGTACAGGGCAATTCAAAATTATATGTTGCGACCTTAACATTGAGTCCCAAGGTCAAAATTGTTTTTTATTGCATCCTGTAGTACTGATCGCGACAAAGAAAAGTCTCAATTCAACCGTTCTCTTGAAAAATGACTTTATAGAGTCGCCAGCTATTTTAATCGAAATGTTTACAGTGTCTAATCAATAGCCTGCGGATTTTATGCATTTATGACAAGAACGAGTAGGGGTAATTGAAAACAGCGAAAATATTAGGAAAATTTAAACATCCTATTATATTATTCTCATCATATATTATATTATTTCATTCCAGTTTGTTGCAAGTCAGGTAAGAAATTGTTATTTTGCGGAGAAAGAAATTATATATCGCGGACGCCATAACGCGATTCTACACCCCCGATTTAGTCGAAAATGACATAAGAAACTCATCGCAAAATTGACCTTGTACGTGTGAAAAACAAGGTAAGAAAGAAACCAAGATTTTTCAAAGATTTAAGATTTTAAATTTCAATTTAATTAAATTGGGTTTAAAAACAAGATAATAAAAAGCAGATTTTCTTTAAGATTTAAGACTTTTTTGAGTTTAATTAAATTAAGTCTAAAAACAAGATAACAAAAAACAGATTTTTTTAAAGATTTAATATTCTTTTGAATTTAATTGAATTAAATTTAATCGAAATTTATAATTTTAAATCTAAAAAAAATCTGTTTTCTGTTGTTTTGTTTTTCACGTTCAAGGTAAATTTCGTGGGTGATTCCTTACATAATTATCGACTAAATCAGGGGTGTAGAATCGCGCTATCATGTTCGCGACATATAATTTTCACTCTGTACACAATTGCATATCCATTCAAAATCCATGAAAAATTCTATCGTGTCGCAATATTTTCGTGATCGACTGCACGTAAATCCGTGTAGAATACGACGAAGAGCATGATGCGAGTACCGCTGGTTGTTCTCTCGATTCGTTAAACGTTCGTAGATTAAACGGATGATGCTTCCGTGACAATTGGGACTGTCGTCCGGATGCTCTCCGCTGCTTTTCTTCTTCGATTCTTTGACTCCTTCAATTCTTCTGGTATTTACAACTGGTTTCTCGTTTCCCGACAGTCGCGCTCGCGTGTCGCGTGACCGTACGATGAAAATTGCGACTCCGCGTTGATCGAAACGTTTTAGATAGAAACATTTCACGTAGATACGACGATTCTCATGTATCAATCGAACGCATACCATTCCACGTCTAGAGGTTGTAGACGTAGATGTTTACAGACAGATGTACCACAGACGTAACCATCTGTATCGGCCAATAGCTACTAGCTATTAGCATTATTAGCTGCGGCGACCGTCTATAAGTCTACATCGTAGAAACGGAGCAGAGACGTTTCCGTTCGAGAATTTAGCTTTTATTTTTAGCGAGTGACGTCGCAGGATATCGAATACGGTTAGTCGGTACGATCGTTAGAGATTAGTAACGTCGGACATAATTCGAAGATACATCGTATATCGTCGGCCTCGTATGAGAACTGCCTAAGTCCATTCTTTAGGAAAATTGGGTTTTCAGCTTCGCCTCGTTAGGTACCTCAATTTCTACGGTTCGAGGATGATAGTTGAGCGATAAGTTGTTAGGTAGCGTAAATAATATCAAAATTTTAAAACTGCGTTGTAAAGCAACACAGTTTCGCTTTAAGAGGGTAGATAATGGAAAGTTGGAGTTTTTCAGTAGTCCAGTGTTTCCCAAACTTTCGATGTCTGTGTACCTCTTCTATAATTTTTGTAACACTGCGAATATCTCTAGTCGAAAAAGATAATTGCATACACTTTAATAATAATGCTAATGAATATATTTATTTTTTCCTTTTTTAGTACACAAACAAGATAATAATAAACGGGAAATAAAATTCACTCTTAATAAAATATAAATAAAATTTGTATTATAAATAACATTCATTGTAATCAATGAGAAGGATGAAATTGTTTATGTTGGGACGACGGACGCGTCCCACACTTTGGGAAACACTGCAGTAGTCAAAAGCGCTAGATAAGAGATCAATCTATTCCGCGATTGCCATCAAAAATCCTGTTTTTTATTATTCGCCGGTATACAGCACCGCAATGCACTGTTCGGAGCACGAAATTATTGTAGCGGGAAGAATATGGGACAAGAGGAACGGAAAGGACATCTTAGTGGTCTGACTTCTTGTCCAGTAGCTATTTTCATAAAGCTGCGACTAGCTCGTAAAAATAAGACTTTTAAGGGCGATCGCGGCCTAGATTGATTTTTCATCTAGCGCTCAGTGATGGATCTAATGGTAAGCGGCCGCGTGGAGCCCCGAAATAGGGCCCGAATTTCAAAGAAATTTATTTAATGTGTAACGGTATGAAATATTTTCCTTACTTTTCTTTTTTCTTCATAAGTATAGGTAAGAGTTTTTTTTGCAACTTTCATTTCTAACTTGAGTTTGAGGGCCTCGAAATTTTTACCGCTGGAGGCCTCCACTTTACTTGAGCCGTCACTGGGCCCCGAAATCGCAGCATTCATTTTTTTACGGAAAAATTCAATTCACTTACGAAAAATTTAGTTTACGAGAGCTTTCTTGCAACTTGAGCTTAAGGCCCTAAAATTTTTACCGCTTGAGTCCTTCGCTTGACTTGAACCGCCACTGCTTTTGACTATTGAAAGCCCCCATCTTTGCATCCTCGAGAAATGAGAAGCCGCATCCCGCACCCTTGCAATTCTAGAAACATGTCTACCCCTTTAAATCGTTTTTGTCGGCTCCTGAAAAATTTACTTTTCCGGAGTTAGGCAATTTTTATATGAGACCGACGATATGTCTGTGCTGGGCACGATTGGGACCTGTGAAACGCTTGCCTTGCTTCCCCCTCCAACGTTTCTCCCGTGCAAAGCGCGCCTTCGTCACGATCGCTACTGTTTCGTATTTTCGTCGCCCCCACCGTAAAGGCGCTTACTGGAAGGAGGCAGTGAGCGGTACGGTGGGGACGGTTTTGTCTGAATTGAGAGAAATGTGCCCAGCACTGATACATGTACATACACACTTGGCACTGTAATGACTGAAAGAATCGAGAAATGTGCTCGAGAAAGTAGGCTTGGACCGTGAGGAGGCCGAGACTCGAGCCAAGAAGAAGGAGGATAGATCGAAAGATCGACAAAGGACGTGGATGCAGACTCGTTCGGTAATTCGTTAAGAAGGATGCTCTTTATTTTATAGGGGAAGGGGAGGGGAGGCGCGATCAATCGTGGTAGCAACGCACCGGGAGGAATGCAGGGTCCTGGTCAGCACATGCAACAGCAACAGGACTATCAGCAACAGCAGAACCAACCGTATCAGCAGCAACAACAACAACCGAATCAACAGAATCAAAGCTATCAGCAGCAGCAACATCAACACCCTCACCAGCATCATCAGCAACATCCTCAGAGTCAGGGATACCAGCAGCAGGGCACGGGATTCGGGCAGCAAGGGCAACAGTTCCAACAGCCGCAGTCGCAACAGCAGCAACACCAACAACAGCAGCAACAGCAACAGCAGCAGCCGCAACAACAGAACCAGAGTTCGACGATGCAGGGCGGTCAGAGTACGAGCAAACCGATGAGAGGAATACCGACCGTGTTGCCGACCGTTCAGTCGAAGACGCAACAGAACCCCGTTCAAGGCCAACAATCGCAACAACAACAACCACAGCAGCAGCAAAGCACAGGGCCGAATCTGATGCAGAAATTCACGGAGATCACCGGAGCGAGCGCTGGCGGCGATATCCTCTCGAAAGGGAAGGAACTGATTTTTATGAAGTTTGGCCTCGGCAAATGAGCCATTACCCTGCTCGTGTTCGCTGGCTCCGCTTCCTTTCCTATCCATCGTTTCTCCTACCGCTTTCGATAGGACCCGGAGCCGGATCCGGAACCGAATTCGAAACCGGACACGGGACCGGAACCGAACTCGAACCAGTCGTCTCCTAATCCTCCGACGAGTCAGTATTACGGAGAATCGATTGCGCGCAGAGCGAGCGAGACGCGCAGGCAGGAACCTACGAAGTGCGTCTCGTCCGATCAGGTCTTCGCGAATCACTCTGAACGATACGATACGGTACAGCTACGATACGATACGATACGATACGATACGGTTACGATACAGTTACGATACGACACGACGCGACAAGAGACGATACTGTTACGATACAATAAGATGCGACACGATAACGGAAGATAAGCTGGGACGCGATACGGCGTGATCCGATGCGATACAAACACGTGTGCTGCCACTGCTGCTGCTGCTGCTGCTGTTGCTAATGGCATCGATGCTCTTGACCCTACCACGCTACCGATCGTTTCGATTCATCGTTTCTTCGATCGAAAACTGTTTTACTCGTAGAAGCGAACGGAGTCAAGTTTACACCTTCCCCGAGTCGTTTCCATTTCGAGTTACGAAACCAATCTCCTTCCAGGCTGCGAGTCAACAATCTTGTTCTCTAGTATTTTTTAATCGTGTCCTTCGCAAGAAATTAATTATCAGAATTTTATCCGATTCGACGCCTATAGTTGCGCGCGACCCGCGACCAATTCGGAACGCAGGGACCGCGACATCTGAGTGTTTCACCCTCTCGATCTCTCGCGGTTATGTATTTATTAGAGATCCCTATTTCACGTGTACGTAAAAAAACGCGTGTAGCAAACGAAGCCGGATCGAGGTCCGTGGAATGATTAATACCCTCTGCGTTTTTCTGTTTCGCGGGCACACGTGGCACGTGATTCGACACGTTCGAGTCCGGTGACCGATGCGTTCGTGTTTCTCGTTTCAGAAATACATGAACGCAATCGTAACCGATATTCTCGTAACAGTTACATCGTTTCGGTTCTTCAGAATAGTCTCGGTTAGAACCGATATAAATAGAAACCGTTTCAAACAGATGTTTTCAGAGCCGTTTCAACCCCTGGACAGAACCGAGAATTACAGTTTATAGAACCGAGATGATATCGGTGTGGTAAGAAATTCACCCTTTGCACTCCCTTTGAGGAGTATGATTCGACATTGGATAAAGTAAAATTTAAATAGACGGATGTTTTACATGTATTTACGTTCTTCATTTATTCGTTCATAATTCTCTTATTTTTTAGTTGAAAAGAAATATAAGTTACAACAAAGTTTTTTCGGAGCCATGTTTAATGTAGCCAAAAAGTGACAAATACGAATTAAATTCATTTCATTTTTCTCTGTCTCAATAACAGCAGTCCCTTGCTTTATAATGTCAAGTCAGAAAGTAAAAGAACAGAAAATGACAAATACGAATTAATGTTTAATGTAGCCAGTAAACAAAATTGTTTACTAAAAGTCAAGGGAACTGTCCTTTGAAGCAAATTTCAAATTGCTTAGAATAGCAGGGAATTGTTTGCAGCAAAATCGAAGAATAATTTGGAGTGCAAAGGGTTATCGGATCCGTACTCGCGGATCCTTAATTTTTTACTACAAGATTAACATGCCACGTGTACACGCGTATTTCGGTGCACGTACAAAACTGCGATCTCTAGTATTTATCGTAAACGAGATCGCGTTCGAAACAAGGTCGTCGGCTAGAACGCGGGCGCGTACTCTGTTTTTCTTCTTCACTAATCGAACACCCTTTCTCACGCGAGTTCTCCATCGCGCGCGACAACCAAAACACAACACACCCATTTCTCCTTTCCGGCCCACGGTAATTACCGTTCCAAGTGACTTACTTTTGGTTCGCTGGCAGATGTTACGTATCTTATTCCGAAAGAGTATGTTATCATAGAGTATCTATAATTGTAAATGTCTGCTCAGGGATACGAGTAATCGAGTAACGACGCGTGGTTTACCCATTAGCGAGAAACCAAACCGATTCCTCGTAGTAACGCTTGGTCGCGTTCTCATTGCGCTATTCGCGGAAGAGATACCGATGATCGAACAGCCTCGTTGTTGAACGCGCGCACGATCGTTCTATCGATCTCATTTAGAACGATCATTTCAGTTTGACTTGAATTGATTTTACGATATTCTCGGCGAAATTCTATTCGAAACGACATCAGGGACGAGCGAGATTCGGAAACTACATCTCTCGATCCGATAACGTTACGAACGTTTCTTCGTGCAAGCAAGACTCGAACGCTTTTGCGATTATTATGCAGACCTGGCTAAAAGTTATTTCAACGAAGAAATACAAGTATTTGCAAATATGATGTTATAATATTATATATATAATTTTAAATATACATATATATAATATTAAATATATTATATATAATATTTGCAAATTTCTCACAACTGTGTTATACATGTAGCACAGTTCTGAGAAATAGTATTTGCAAATATTTCTATTTCTTCGTTGAAATATCTTTTAGCCAGGTCTGATATTATTATCCACAGAAATCTGAAGAGAACAAAAGTAGATGAGATTCGGGCGAAGCAGGACAGTATTAGTGAACCACGATCTACAATGATCGTCGAACTCGAGCGCGTCAAATATCGGAAACACATTGAGGAAAAAAATCCTGGAGATTCACGACGTCGTTTTAGGAGACACCCCCCAAATCTGGAACATACAACGTATGCGCGTTACGGTAAACTATGTATACATAATAATGAAATCCAGGTACACATACAAATGCAAATATAAATAATATAATACGAGTACATGCAAGTATATACATGTACACAGAAAAAGAGATGCATACTTATACCTATACATGTGTGTTCGCGCGTATAAACAGATACGTATGTATATGTATATGTTGTATATGTATACGTGTATATACACCATTATATCGAGTTATCGCAAAATGTTGTTACGTACATCGTCGCACGTGTATTTTGAGAGAAAAAAAATCAACAACATCCTTATCTTCGATGATTTTTTGTTTAATCGTCATCGTCACCGGCAAACATGTATTCTGACGCGTTACTCGTAGATACGTCGGCGGCGGAAGCAGCTAATCGAATTTAAAAAAAAAAGAAAAGAGTAACAACCGGGCTCGTTGAAATCGTTGCTCGTCAGTACCAATAACTACACTCGTGTATCGACAATTGCCTACCGCCTAGTTGCCGTTCATTTGCCACCCCTCGGAGAGTACTTAAATAGCAGCAAAATTCGAAATTCGCACAAACGTTCGACCCGTTCTTGGATTTCCGTCGCTATGGTGCGGCGTAACATCGCGATTCCATCTCGGAAATAGGATTGCTTCCTCTGCTCGGAAAGACCGAACCACATACACGTCGACGAAATCCGATTTTACTTGACCTTTTCGGTATTCCCCAAAAATTAGTATAATTATAATTACACTGCGGATGTTTATGCAATTTTCAATTTTTCTAGACGAATTTTAAGAAAGTGGAACAGTTTTTTTAGAACATTTTTATTTTACTATCATATTTACTCTGAAGTGGAATAGAATAGAATCTTATTTTTCGTGGTGGTAGCCATTTCAGATCTGAAATCGATTAAAATTGTACTAAATTCTGTTACATTTTGTATCCTAGTATTTTTTTTTAATTTCGAAAGCCATAATTCGATAAGATCCGTAGTCTAATTATAATATATGATATATATTATATAGGGTGTTCGACTATAGCTAGGAGAAAATTTAAGGGGTGATTCTCCGTGACAATACAGAGCTAGAATGAAGAATAAAAAAACTGAAAGTTCGCCTGCAATACGGCAACCCGACTAACAGGGGCGGAATTTGCGTACGTCATAGAAGCGCGCGGCAGTCACGTGTCATGTGACAGATATTTACCTTGGTTTTTATTCGAGGCCCCAGCGTGGTGAGAATGTTTTAGAGATTCACAAATTAATCCTTGGAGGGCATTGATAAAATCGTTAAAATCTGCTCGGGCAACTTTACTAACCACCCTATGTAGTTACGTTAATAAAAGTGTTCACAAATGTTGAATAAAGTCCTCGCAAGTGCAAGCATTCAGAAAACACACACATGTGCAATTCGCATACCAGGAGCACGCACAATTAATTCGCGTTTAAGTCACGTATATAAATTTGACTTGGTACGTGACTGTAGCGCGCCCCCGCTATGACGCATGCAACGTACACCCCTGCAAGCCGGGTTGCCGCATTTTAGGCGGATTTCTAATTATAAACAACTGAAAGACGAGACCGAAATCGCGCTTCCTTTATGCTTAATTTTCATCATATACTATCACGGAGAACCAGCCCTTAAATTTGCTTCCACCTGCAGTCGAGCAGTCTGTATTATAATAATATATATATTTATATTATATATTATATATAATATTTTCGGTCTCATTTCGCCTTTGCCAAGACTCGAATCGTCGAGAACGGAACGATCGCGTTGCCTATATTGGATTCCTTGAAATGTAGCCAACCGGTTACCCATTTACTGAATTTCTTTTAACAACTTGCTCCTCTAAAAATATTACAAAATTCCTCTGACGTCCAATCTTTGCTCGCTAATATATTAATTTGTAGACTTGAAATGAGAATATCTGTAAATACGTTAAATAGAAAAGGTTTCAAATAATCTATAGATTTTGGTTGACTACATAATGGTCAACCTCGACAGAGAATTTTCGCGAGGAACATCAATGAAAATCGAATCAATCATTTTCCTATTGGCCGAATATTAGGGGTGTTTATTTATTACGTAATTGCATGTCGCATAGGTTATCCCGCGTGCGGATGGTCCATTTCCTCTGTTTTTCTTGATTTTCCCGATTTCGATCGTTCGATAAACGGGAATGGGTCCGGCCTTTGTCGAAACGATAAACGACGAGGATTGAATACACGTGGCAACCGGTGACAACGTTCGACAACGTCACCTGGCTCGTGACAACCTCCTCAACATTCTTGATTTTCCCGATTCGTAGGATTTGATAAACAGGAATGGGTCCGGCCTTTGTCGAAACGATAAACGACGAGGACTGGATGCACGTGGCAACCGGTGACGAAGTTCGGCAACGTCACCTGGCTCGTGATATCGTTAACATATCCCGCTGTACGATATACTCGCGATCCTTTAGCAATGTTTTCTCGAGAGTGGCACGATTAAACGCAAATGTCGTTCGATAGAAGATTCCTAGTGTTTTTCTAGCTGGAAACCCTCCTTTCCTCCGTGTCGGAGAACCTTTTCTATCGAACGCAAAACTTTTTCTATCGGAGCGAAAAATAAATTGGACTCGAATTCGAGCCGTCACGATTACAGTAGATACACATTAGTATATACAGTAAACTCGCCTTTGGTTTCGGTACCGCTTACGATTTACCATTTACCATTTACGATTTACGTACCCTTGTCGCGAACATATCTAACGTGTAAGTTATTTCTTTCGGGCGATACTTCTAGGCTCTAGCGAAGATATACATAATAAAACGATCATGAAAAAAAATGGGAAAGAGGAAAGGAAAAAAAGACTGACGCGTACCATTGATACGTGTATACAAAAATGTATAGCTAAAATATACCGAGGATCGATTCGACGTGACGCGACGCGACGCCAACGGGACGGACATAGAAATTGTTCGTTAGCCGTAGAAAGTCGGAAACGATTAGTTTGTATAAACAAATGTCGAAGTAAATCTTGGTTTCGAATGCCAGCGAATACGAGTCGACTATACTGCTTCGCCGCTCGTTAGCTTCGGATTTCTCATTTTTTTTGTCGACGACGTTCGCATTTTGTTTTCCTCACTCTATCTCGGCCGTGACGACGAGTTTTCCATACGCTCGAAAACTTAACGCACGGGGATGGTAATGCGTTTCATGACTCGGCGAATCCACGATATTCACGATTCGCAAAACGGTTTTGGCCTTTCGCACGACGAGATTGTCGTATCGAAATATAGAATTATTATAACTAAATAGACGCGTACGCTCGAACGATGGCCGGCAGCGAGCACTTTAATCGGAGAGCAAAACTCGAGATTAGAATAAAAAACAAACAAAAAAAAGAGAACGCGAGCAACTTGAACCAACGAAGAACGAGCAACGCGAAGGAGATATCGATTTTCGGGCGGGTTCTTAATCGGCAAACATCGTCCGTATCCTCTTCTCGGGTGAATTTGCTCGAACCAAATCGGTCTCGAGACTTTGGGAGAAGGTAAACGCGGTTTTAACGCTCATTGTCGCAACGAATGGAAGAAGACGGAAACTCTCTCTTTCTCTCTCTCTCTCTCTCTCTCTCTCTCTCTATCGAGTCTTCTACAGACTGTAAACAACAGAAAGGTGTACACGAAACGCGAGTCGAACGAAACGTGGCTGCTCGAAAACAAAAAAAGAAAATATAACTGGCAGATGGAAAACACATGGAATTCGGTATCGATCGGTATCGATCGTTATCTCGGTCCGATACTTCACTTGTACATTCTCATTGTTATAAAGTTAGTCGTTGAACGGATTCCTGTAAAAATCTTTTTGATATCGTAACAACCGATGCAAGGTAAGCTTAGAAACGCGTCGTCTATCGATCCGTTGATGAATCTGTTCGCGTTATCGAGTTTCAGCCCGATCTCAGTCGAATCGTTCCCGATCGAACGTTGATACAAATGATAAGAAAAAGAACGGTACAAAAGGTTCTCGTAACAAAAAAAAATCGTATTCGCGATCGAACAAACGTCGAGAGGCTTTTCTTCAGGTGTGAACACTGTCCTTTCCGTTCTCGGATTCGAAAGTGGATGAACAACCAACCAAGCCACACGCGCGTCGACGATATCTTGATTGTTAAATAATAGCGACTAACCGTTGATCTTTCGCGTTAAGATTAGCCTCGACTTTTTCGAAGCGATACGAATCCAAGAGTGAATGACTGAGAACGGTGAAACGGACGGGAACACCCATGACAGATACATATGTATGTTATGTATTGGTGCCAATGCAAATGCATGGAAGTACGAGGGGTACCGAAAAACAGAGAAAGAGAAAACGAAAAAAAAAACATGAAATAAATAAATAAAAACAAGAAAACGAAAGCGATAGAAACGAAAAGAGGGGAGTAATCGCGTGTCAAAAGCGTGTAGGGCATCTGAGGAACATGTTCGAACACTGTTGTTAGTTAGGCGCCACTTATTGTCATTCTTTCTCTTGTATCGATACCCTAAGATTGTATGAACAGAACGTAGCGCAAAACAAAATGAAAACGATTATATACACACGTACGACTTTTAATATATCGAATTCTCGCATCGATTAAGCATGCCAAGTCGCCAGCTACGTTTGTCTCGTCATTGAGTAATCTTGCGCTTTGTTTTTCTATGAATCGGTGCATAACAACAATCTATTCCTTGTTAGCCCAACTGACATAACGGGAAGAAACTGCTACGAGAGAGTAAAATCAAGAAAAACACAATGTTATTATAAACAATTAATTAATAAAAAACGAATCTTGTTTGTTGTTACTTTTGGCATCCTCGTCGAGTCCTTTTTCATCGAACGATTACTGCAATCTTTCTTGGTTACCGACCAACCACTACAACTACTAATGATACTATTTCAGTTAGAATAATGTGTGCTGCGACATCGCTTTCAATTTTTGGAATCGTTTCCCTTTTCTTTGCTTACATGTTCCTGTTTCTCCTGCAAACGTCGTCCGGTAATTCGGGTGACAAGGCTCGGGTAAAACAGTGGAATTTTTTCGATTAATTTGCTCGATAACATTTGATGAGATTCGATGATAATACTTTATTTGATGTCTACTATGGCGTTGCGATAGAATCAAGGTATATATGTAAGTTCGAGCAGCACGCGCGCAAAGTTCAAGTATCGAAGACTAACACGAGACGTACAGTACATGGTAACGAAAAAGTCGATTTACGTATCCTCCTCCCATACGGTTTCAGTCAAGATAGCGATGTTGTCCAGTCCTCTCATTGGCGCGTACTCTAATGTCCACATCAAATTGGTGAAAACCACTGAAAACCAATAACCATCTTCTTCAATTTCTACTCTGCCGGCGACGTGACAAAAACGAGGAATATGCGTATAGAAGGTGTCCCAACAAGAGCGGAAAATTTAAACTTTTAGAGTCAACCCATTATCACAGTTCGATGGTAGACAATCTGCTCCAAACGCCTTGGATTTCTTTCTCTGAGAGTTTTTGAAATTAACAGTTTATGCGAACAAGCCCACGACCACCCAAGCCTTGAAGGACGAGATTAGACTCTATATTCTATACGTAACTAACTTACCCTATACTTAAAATTCCGGTAGTAAATAAAAAAAACTATTTTATTTGGAATTTCAGTAGTCCAGTCTTGTTGGGGGCACTCTTTATACGTGTATACCGCATGTATATTTCAAATTTTCAGTTCTATTCTTCCAAATAAAAGAGACTTACACATTTCACCTTGATGCAAGTCTGCTATCAGTTCGGGACACGAACTGTTGCAAGGATTTATAGGCGTCAAACGAAGCTGCGTAGCTCCTCGCAATTGCGCGAGGGCGATCAGTCCAGAATCCAACTCGACCTTCTTGTAACTCGGACTATTATAATCCGAAGACATCAAGACCCAATTGAAATGCGCTGGCGAGACTGTACTCGAGAGGAAGTACGGTCGTTGGTAGTATTTTCTCAGCACCTTCACAGCATTGATGTCGCAGTTTTGCCAGTGGACAAACCACTTGGCCACTTCTGGAGAATGGACTCGACGTAAGAACGCTGCCAAATCGGACGAACCGGTTCTCAAATTTGAAGTCAAAGCGCAAGGCACCGTTTCCATCAATCGTTCATTCTCCAAGTAAAGCTGTTTGCAGCACACAACGTAATCTTATTGTCTAATCTACTCGATGTTGTTGATTTAATGCGTACATCAATCTAATACTTACGTGAGTAATGTTGTCGAACCAGAAATAATCTGTGTTCATCACAGTCCAAGAGTCCATTGCATCCGTGATAATTGCTGGGGCATCACGACTCAAATAGTTATCCACGAGATTTCGGTATCTCACGTCCGACAACCGGTCTATAGTTTCCAGTGCTTCGCAGGTCTGAAAATTTTGTTATTCTCAATATTTCTCAATGGAAACCTTCTCTATTAAGTGCCTTTGCTACTTGTGGTTTTGCTTTCAACCTGTTACAATCGACATTCAGTTTTTCAGTTATTCGCATGGGGTCTTGACAATTTATATGTCTTCATAAGTGCGTAATTCCTGTCAAAACATGTTAACAGAGACTTAGCTAATGTAAAGAAATAATTAACCCTTTGCACTTTGAACTATTTCAACTCGAAAATTAAACATCTGTTCAGTAATTGTACAATGTTTGTACAAACACTTGTTTAGTAATTGATTAGATACAAATCGAGGTGCAAATAACTAAAGCTTAGGATTAATTAATTTTGTCTTACCACGCAGTCATCCTCTGTGATAGCATGATCGTTGTAAAAGGGATTGTTGATCATACAGTTCTCGTAATATAAAGGTTGCCAATTCCAAATTGGCAGAATTTTTATCAGCAATAAACGACTGATCGCCGTAAAATGAGTTCCGACGAAATCCAATTGTGCTGCCAGACAAGCTAGAGTGCCCAGAACTATTAGAACAAGCATGCCGCGGAAGACCAGTTGCAACCAGGAACGTCGCATCGCTGCCACCAGCGGTTGACAAATAATATCCATCTCCTCCTCTGTAAAGCCAGCTTGCTGACAATACCTATGAATTGTCGAACGAAATTCTCTTGTAATATCGACGAATATCTTTGTTTTCAAATTTCGTTTGACTTTTGTTAATTAACTTAACACACCAGAACTTAATTTGTACCGTAAAAAAAAATAAGCATCGTATAAAACATAGAATTAAATAAAATACCTTGCTACAATACCAAACTTCTAACAAAATTATGGTAACGAAACATCGACTAAAGACAGGGCCATTATTCAGAGCGAACCTGCAAATTAGTAAAACGATAGAAAAGAATAAATATTAAAGAAAAAATAAGCTAAAAGCATAAGGAGAACGACGATAAATAACGATATCGACGGATAAATAAACAATCGAATTACTTGTAAAAAGAATTCAACTCATCGTCTATCAGCCGCAATTTCTCCGAATGGGTCATCTCTTGTTGTTCTTTCGCGTAATTTTTACGCGGTTGTTTAACACACTTGTTGTTCGACATTTTCCTCCTAGAAACTGTTCAAGCTTTATCCTCTGACCAACAAGGATTCAAATTCCACGTTTGACTTTCGGAAGCTGTTGTTTTATTCTTGAAGAAACAATCAAGTAAGCAAGTGAACTTACAGTTGCCTACAGATCGCAGATATTATCGAGCAGAAACAGTGTTGGCTTTGTTGATATCCGCGCATGCCCGCGTGTATAGTATGTAATATTGATTGTCCGTATAATCACTGTTGCTACCGAAAATTACGCGGGAGAATTCGAAATGTGCCGGTACAATTTTCAGCTAAAATAAAAGTGTTGACTAGAGAATTATGATCGGTGTAAAACCTTGTACTAATCCTTTAAAATGTCGTTACAAATTCTACAATGTGTACTGTAAAAGAATGCCCAAAGAGAAACAGCGGAAGCTAATTCGTACAGTATACATAATACACTATAGTAAATAGTATATGCGTGTATACTTTTGTATGTAAAAGAAAGAAAAAAGAAGCAACGCTGACGTTTCGACCACACTGATTGTAGTGTTGTAGGTATTTTGTTTCGTTTGTTGGCATACAGAACGCATCCTCTATATTATTGCCGGTTTGCAGGATATTTATTTATATTTATTATTTACGCGTTGTTTATATTTGCAAATTAATGTTGCTTCTTTCGCTGCAAGTTTCATACGACATATCTTGTACTTACCGACACATATATATGTGTATGTAACTTTTAATGCATATTCACATTACAATAGTTACAGTCGCTTTAACAATGGTGTCCTTCTGAGATCAACGTCCTCTAAATAAAGTAAAGTGCCGAAAGTCCAACGTCCACGGACAGTTCTGTTTTATCGTTTTGTACGAGTGCACTGAAGAGAATGTATAAAATTAATTTACTCGGTAAGTGTCGGTACCATGTACGATACATAATACGTATACATATATTTATTAAAGAATAATAAGGTGATATTGCTTTTTCTTGTTGACAAGTTACTCAAAACATGTCTGCGATGATGCATACTGTTACTCGAAATATTGCTGCCCTGTCGATGCTATCGGAGACACAGCAGATGCTGTACAAAACATGCAAGTATTTATCTCTAGACATATATTATTCACAAGTTCTAGTAATTACTCTGTGTGTTGTAATAACAATTGATGCGCTCTATAATTATTTGGCGTAACAAATTCCATTATAGGGATTTTGCGGAAGGGGAGTTGAAACCAATAGCAGCGGAAATCGACAGAAAGCATATGTTTCCAAAAGAAGAGATCAAGAAAATGGGAGAACTGGGTTTAATGAGTATAGCGATTCCTGAAAAATTAGGTGGAACCGGATTGGATTACCTGTCTTATGCGATTGCGTTGGAAGAAATATCTAGAGGATGCGCCAGTACAGGTGTTATAATGAGCGTTCATAATTCTCTTTATTTGGGGCCTGTAGAGAAGTTTGGCAATGACCGTCAAAAAGAGAAATATATCACGCCATTCGTGACTGCTTCAAAAATTGGATGTTTTGCTCTTAGCGAACCTGGTAATGGTAGTGACGCCGGTGCTGCTTCTACCAGTGCCAAATTGAACGGAGTTAGCTATACGATGAATGGTACTAAATCATGGATAACGAACGGTTACGAGTCGGATGCGATCATTTTATTTGCTGCAACTGATAAACAGAAGAAGCATAAAGGAATAAGCGCTTTTATAGTTGATAAGCAATCGGATGGTCTTTCCGTTGGCAAGAAAGAAGACAAGCTTGGGATACGAGGCAGCAGTACTTGTTCATTGATATTCGAAGATTGCAATGTACCAGCAGAGAATTTATTGGGAGAAACAGGAATGGGTTTTAAAATCGCGATGATGACATTGGGTATGAAATAAATACGCATCTACACAACTGAGTAGAACATCCGGAAACGTAACAACTATATTACTTTTAGATGCTGGTAGAATAGGCATCGCTGCTCAAGCTTTAGGCATCGCTCAAGCGTCTCTTGACTGTGCTGTCGAGTACGCAGCGAAACGTTTAGCGTTTGGTAAATCTATAATTAAGCTACAAGCGATTCAACAAAAAATCGCCGATATGGCACTAAAACTAGAAAGTTCAAGATTATTAACGTGGCGCGCAGCTGTACTGAAAGACAATGGTAGACCGTATTCAAAGGTATGCATAACATACATACATAGAAGTACGGTAAACACTGTAATTTTTGTACGAATGAATATAATTTTTCAATAACGTGTTTTGTTTGGCAGGAAGCTGCTATGGCAAAGTTATCGGCATCCGAGGCATCTACCTTCTGTAGTCACCAGTGTATACAAATATTAGGAGGTATGGGATATGTGACCGACATGTCGGCCGAACGTCATTATAGAGACGCGCGTATCACCGAGATTTACGAAGGTACATCGGAAATACAAAGACTCGTTATAGCCGCAAACATTATCAAAGAATACAATCTGAATTGAAACTTTCGAATGTGACAGTTTCCTCTCTTTCTTTTTTTTCTTATTCTTGTATCTAAACTTTCTATATGTACGAGCAAAATATTTTTATACATTTTTATTTTTACGAGAAAGAATAAGTCAATAAATTTTCTATACGTTCACCCTTGCGCAGTTTTCTTTGCTTTTTTCCCTTTCTATACATATATCGTGACTTCGTGGTACATAATACTGTATGTACGTACACGTAATGTAATGTACAACTTTATCGAAGATCGTAATTGGACACCAAGAGACTCGATAAGCACAAATATACTCCCTCCATATTCCCCCCTCCCACCCTTTCCCTCACCCTGCGACATACAGAAACTTCTTATCCGTTTGTCGTAAAGAGGAAGCTGTTATTAGTTGTATTAATAACCTATTCTATGAAATTAATTCTACATTTTGTACCGACGGTACGACATGCTCGCAATGAAATTATATTTCTCGAAATTACCCCAGCTTCCACGGTCCGTTTACGTGACCAAACATCGATGAGATCGTGTGTTAAACTTAAAAGCTAGAAAATAACTAAATAAAACGAATCCCCTGATACTCCATCCGTTGAAAGTTTTTAGAAGTTGATCATTACTTCGCTTAAATTCAATTTCTAACGCCGTCTTAAACGCTACACTATAGCTATATCTGTATACTAAACTATATTATATTCTATTGTATTGGCTAATATAGATCCCAGTATAACAGGTAACAGTTGTGTATACATACAATTTGTGCAAACGACGATTACAGTTATGTTCTCAACTATATTTTAAATATAGAATCGTTTCTCTCTGTTGTTGCAACGAGAAAACACGTCGAATATTAACACCGTTGGATTAGATTAGGTTTGTTGTACAGAGATCTATTGGAATGCAAAGAAACATGTAACAACTCAATTTCAATTTCATTGTATGCCTTTTTCTTTATGTACAATAACGTACCCGCCCGACGCTCAGCAATTGCTATAGAGAAATATTTTCAACTCTGTTCTGTTCATTTCTACGTACATACGTATATTATTTTATATAATTTTTTTTCATGCTCATATTTTCCATAGATGCGAACAACCGACGCGAATGTTACATGAAAGTTACAATTGCAGATACTTAGACGCTCATCAGTTTGGTCCTAATTCGACTGTACGTTTCTTCTTCAATTTTTCGAATTAACAATACAAAAACGCAAAGGAGAAGCGTAATCTCTATAACCTACTGACCACTCGTATTTTTTATCTAATCTGACGGCAACACTGACTGTTAATAAATCGCCATAATATTATTTTTAGATTTGCAGAACTGCTAAAATACTTTTCTTTAATTTTTTTTCTGATTATTGTACACCTTGTAAGACTGAAAGAATTTCAGATTATGCTGCGAAACATTCCTCACAGGAACAGAAACAAAAATTACATAAAACTGTGACAATAATCTTGTTTCCAACCTTAACACCATATAAATATAAATCATGAATCGTCTTCTATGAAACTATAAACGAACTTGTAACTCTTGTGTCAAGTATTTCTTCTTTTTTTCGTCCTTTTGTGTTCTGTATCCAGCAGCAATATCAATTGCTTGTCTATGTAATTAGTTTTAGTACCGAACTACTATAGTGTTAGATAATATTAATGTTTTCTCTCTTTCCCATTCTATATTATTTTTTTTCATTTTTGTAGTCGAATAGTACTCTTCTTTTTTTCTCTCGAATATTTTACACATCATATAGATCGAACCGATTTATATCGGTTCTTTTCCTTATTATTGGCTATATTATAATCCTTGACTGTAGGTACATTTATCTAAAACGCTTGAAAATGTAAATAAATTAAACTCATAAGTAGTTTTAATAGACACTGAATCTAAACACGTAAATTCTGGAAATTGTCCCGATCTTGCAGGATCATCTTCGACAAAACATATATGAATGTATTTTCATAGGTAGCCGCAAGTATCCGAGAAATAGAAGGAAATTGATTTAGTTATTCGTAATAGAAGCTACCGAAGCTTCAATCGTCAGCTCGCATACCCCTCACTTCTCCTTCATGTCTTTGCTAAAAAGAGAAACGAAAAAAAAGGAAAATTTATACAGGTTTTTTCTTAAAGGTTTTAATTGAAATTCAAATAATTCTCGTGTTATTATTTACCCTATCTAATTCTTCTTTTGTACTCTCCTCGATTGCTCTAATATCTTCCATGGTTAGACCATACCAACGGTCTATCCAACAAAATACTTGTCTATGGAAATTAGTAAAGAGACGTCTTTCAGCTTTCTGAATGAAGCTCTCGACGCGATTTTGGAAACCAAACCATTTAAATTCACAAGTGACAAGCTTGTAGCACGTCATCACAGGTTGAACATTATTTTTCCAATCTTTGCCAACAAGAGGACCTCGACCCGTTTTCACAGACTTAAATTTGGTTGGATCTTCGTCCTCTTTGTAATCGGCATTTGCAATGGAATCGTTAGCAATATCTATATGCACGACATCTCTCATTTTCAGCTTATCGGGTGGTAATTCGTGAACCTATCGTGGAAGAATTCAGAATACAGTAGAGAAAATAATACAACCCCTGTTCTCTTTGTTTTTACGAAGCAAATTTACTTTATACGTACATTATGTTGCTGACCATCGTCATCAATGTGAAACGACTCGATCATAATTACAAAACTTTCCTTCATATAACCAGGATTCTGCAATGAAAAAATATTTACAAATTAATTAATGTTTAATCTAATCTAGAAGTAACGTCGTTATCGCCAAGTAATGCTTACGGTTATAACAGTTTTACAGTAGGGATAAGCATTCCATGCTTCCTCGTGAATTTCCAAGGAATTCTTTGGCAGCATAAGACGGATAAAACTAGGCACTTTACTAGCTAAATGATATATCTTGTACGTATATTGACCCGACGAATATTTTCCACTGAGCAAAGGATAATCTGTGAACGGCTCATTTTTTAACACCTCTATACCCTCTCCGCCTCCTGTATTATTTTTGCTTGCCTCTGCCACAGAGAATAGCTGGGCCACTTGATACTGTTGAGTCAAGACAAAATGTTAGACATCATTGAAACAAAGTAGCTACAAGATGCAATAAGAAAATATCAGTTTCCGCGATGCTCGAGATAACACAACTTATACCGGCAAAATCAATAATAAGCTGATCGAAACTAGAACTATTATTATAATTTATCCAACGGGTTGGACTGAAATTTCGAGATCCGTCGTTTTGAGATGACCACGCGTGTCCAAATACATGTTGATTAAATGAGTTGCGAATTCCTCCAAATTACAGGATAGCTAATTTATGGTTATTTATCTATGTGTAATACTGCAACTCATTCCAAAGTGGGTCATTAAAAAGAGGAAGACCTTGCTTTTCAACGAATACATACCTCTTCCACTGTAAGAGGCAAAGTGACACGGCTGAAACAGAGAAATTGATCAACTATCTATTCTATCTATTCTATTCTATCACACTATTCTATTCGAGAAGTTTAACAAGTTGAAAATGTGCATAGTTTTCGGAGAAACGGCTTTGATCGTATTCAAGCGTGAAATATCACCAAGTATCGTGATCACGAATCGAACATCGATGTTCGAACGTCAAACGTGACGTGAATCGATCGGAAATTTCTGAAAACATAATTGATCAGTCAAATCGAGAAACATTCGTTTACGGGGCAGAAGGTTTCGTTTGTACGAGTCGCAAGGGATGAAGGTACATATATCCCTCTTCTCACCCCTCCAATCCTACCCACCGTTAAAGATTAGTAACCATATCCTGAGAATTGGTTCGAAACGTTCGACCAGTAACCGTTTATCGCGGTTTCAACAAGCTAACAATAGGAAAACTCGGGAGAACTTACAACTCTTTGATTAGCATCTTAGCAAGCAGAGCACATGGGCTGCAGCAGTTTCAGTCCGATCACACAGCACCACCCTTGCTTCAACAAATTCACTCGTGTTATCTCTGAACCCGCAGTCAGACGCATACAACGGCGCCTTCACGACTTCTCAACCGACTGACACACACTCGAACCACTCGGTCGACTCTACACTGCCACGGCCATCGAACACCACCTATACTTGCACACACGTGTCCATCGAATTTCCCCTACTCTCTTCTTTCTCACGGACACTTTGCAAATGACGTCATCCTTATACACTACGACTACATTCTAGTTCGCATGCGTTCGAGTCCGAGTCTGAATCATCTATCAACTTCAGAGTTCAGATTCGTTTCGATATATTTTTGGGATGTTAGATAATTATTTTTACAATGTGAATCTACAATTTCGAAAAAACTCGTCGATTTATTTTATTGTTTTTACGAAGTCGACCAGGTGGCTATACATGCATAATTTCCGTTGTTCTTTTCGATTGAAAAATTCTGGTGTTAGGTAATTCGTAGCATATGTTGTGGTTGTATCTACACAACCGATGGTAAAGTGCATTGTAGTTGTACGTCTCGCTCTGACAATTGAACGTCACCATACCAGTTACGGTAAGAACGAACAAAAACTGTTTCTTTTTTCCTTCTTATCATAACATAAATATATATATATACACACACGTATATATATGTTGTATGTATAAATATGTATACCTATGTACGGACAATTCTTGTGCATAATGTTCAAATTTAGGCTAAAAAAGTAGACAAAAAATTTAATATAATTAGGAGAAAGCTCTCTTTAGCCAGGCTATATCTGATAAAAAGCAATATCGATCGGGCTGATAATAACCAAAGTAATCTCTATTGATCATGTTCAATGTAGAGTGAGCAACGAAACTGATCTTCAGCGACGTCGGTATCTGCAGATATCTATGCATACATGTTTCAGAATGTTCGACATGTCGCCTATCATCATGATTATAAATTATCCCTGTACGACGATCATCTATGTCTATTGCATTTTACCAGGGTACGCTGCTGTACGCCTGCGCACTTTCAAATCGTTGACTGCACACAACACAGTACTGAATCGGTCGAAGAGTTTTATGTTGTATATTGTATAGTCATCTGTAATCGTTGATTACTCCTAATCAGAAATTATAGACAAAATGTTCATGATTCGTTTGAATTATTATAAAGAAAAAAGTGTTCGCGTGGTCTAGATTGTACAATCTGTATGA
The DNA here is from genome assembly GCA_028455615.1 of Lasioglossum zephyrum. NCBI lineage: Eukaryota > Metazoa > Arthropoda > Insecta > Hymenoptera > Halictidae > Lasioglossum > Lasioglossum zephyrum. The sequence continues at coordinate 5,754,606 of CM052323.1, read as the reverse complement.
ATGTTTCCATCCATTCATCACTCATCGTCATCTGATAATCATTAATCACCCTATTATATGTATATATCTTATCTATACATATATGTATGTATAGATAAACTAGTTTTTGAAGTGAAACTTCTTTGCTGAGGGTAACAATTTTCTGATGTTACGGAAGTCGAAAGTCGAGCGCGAAAATTTAAACTGAGAATGAACGGAGAAAAATAATTTCTTACCCTGACGGGATTCGAACCCCGGTCTATCGATTGTTAGTCGATCTTTAGAATGATAGCGAACATTTTGGTATATATCGCAATGAATAAAATGCTGCAGCATAGTGATGAGCAACATCGACTAAATTTAATTATCGATTAATTACTATTTAGTTACTACATACTATCGAATATTTAGTCGATAGTTTTTAGTCGACTGAAATTTTGTTTTAGTGTATGCCTACGTCTATACGTCTCATCTCTCACAAATTATAATTTATCCTTTAATAATACTATAATATAAACTATCTTTTATTGACAGATATAATTATAAAATACTACTTTCTCCTTACGTTATGATTAAAATTTTATTCCCATAAGTGCAATATATAAGTATTGTTATTTAATAATTGTATAATATTTCTAGTATAATAATTGTTATTTATGCTACATACACATTCTTATTGAACCAATTATTCGATATAGCTAATGAGTGAACGTATTTGATAGTAAATCTTATAAAATCTATTCAAAACTCCCGCCCGTTAAAATTCAACCAATTTAGTCGATAGTTTAAAAAATCAGTCGACTGAAAATAGTAGTTGGCTACTATCGATTTAGTCGATAGTTTTAATCGATGGTGCCCATCACTACTGTAGCATTTTACCGCCGCTCGGTATAGTAGGTTCAAACGAAAAGGTTAGAAATACACCATCAAGATTTATTAAAATTTTGATCGTTCATTATGTTTGAAGTGAAACTTTTTCTATGATTTTATGTTTTTTCTTGTATTGGTTGTTCCTGATCTTGTTTTTTTATTAGTTGTTCCTGATCTTGTTTTTTTAAACATTTCCAAGCAAGAAGTTTCACTTCTACAGCGTGTATATTTTTTTAAAAAATCATATATGTCATTATACAATTTAGAAATATGTACTCCTGGTAATAATTTCAGTTACCATATGGTGAAGGCAAGGAAAAATATATTGAAACAAATATGATTGATTTTTATACTGAAGGACTCCTCTTTGGAAAAAGGGGGAAAACACGAAACGCTGAATCTATTTTGTATAGGTAACATTAATGTAGAATTAATTAATTGATGATACCAGACAATATATATTTTGTTAGGCGATCTCTTTTGAAACATAAAGAGTATGGATGATATGTTCGGCAGCGTATAGGAATATTATATGCAAATCGAGATTTATAGTTCTGAATGTTGCACTGTATTCAACGTAAAACAGGAACAACTGTTTTTATTAAGGAGTCGATCTACGAGGCGACGATCGAGCGTACAATCGAACACTGGATGTTGATTACACGTTCGTACACGAACGAACAAGAGACGCACACACGTAATAAAACCGTATAAAAATAAAATGTAAATTTGAATGTAAATGTAAATCCTTCCAGAATAGTAGCTAATCTAGCAACGGCGTATGGAATGTATGACGTACGTTTTACAAATAGTGGTCGTATGTTGCACGATTGTTGATACATCGCTCGTTTTGGAAGGCATCATAATGTCTACATTATGTTTCCGCTGTACCGCTGTATCCGCTACACACAATATAGTTACATGAACGCCGCATTTCATGTTTTATTTCCGCGTGCTAGGTTTAACACATTCATTCGATAGCGTTATCGAAATACTTCCCCTTGACCGTTCAGCGATGAATGCGTTTTAAAGCGTACAAGATAGAATTTCGAGATCGAAAATCGCTGATCTCTCCGCATTCGATACAACCTTTGGAATCTCTTCCTAATTCAAACAGAAACTGTCACACCTTGATAGTTTGTTAAAACGAAGAAATCATTTCAAAAATTGCATTTCCATGTCTTGGGATGATAGAGAGCATAATAATAAATTGTTCGTGGGTACTTTTAATACTAAAAACAATAAGAGAGAGACTTGGTACAAAGTTAAGGAGTAACGAGTGAAAAATAGTAAAAGTAATTTGTTCGAGAATAGAAATGACGATAAAATTGAAGTATATGAATCGGCAAATCGAGTGCTAAATAAATATGCTGAGTATTGTACTAAAAATAGTTCCGCACAACGCGCGCTAACATTAGAAAAGTGATAGGCGCGTTTCGAGTGATCATTGTGATCATGATTGGTAATGAACCGATCGAGCCGTTTTACACTCTGGCGGGAGTTTTGTTTGTTCGTGAGCTCTCAATTAGTCCAATCGTGTTCTGCTCGAAATTACGCTCGCTGAACAAACGAAGGAACCCAGCACATTTGAATCGTAGACATAGAGACTGCGCGCCCTATAAAAAGCGCTGAAGCTCACAATGGCGGCACGGGTTACAAAGAGCGAGAGAGAGAGAGCATTAGCCGGGGTGTATAGCGCTCTCTTTCTAATTAACGTCAATTAGAAAAAGAGCGCTTTACACCCCGCGCCGCCATTGTGGTGTTCAACTCACCTGTAAGACGACTCAGTCTATCTCTACCCAGATCCCAGATAGCCAAGCGACTATTGAGCAGAAATCGAGACCGTCGTGCCAAAGGCAGGTATCGGGATTTATACGGGACGAAGGTCGCTTGAACGTGCCTAAGGACCAAGCTGATTGAAAACGGCCAGAGGCACGATATGACCGTGTGGGCTCGTAAAATTCCTTTGGCCCGACGGTCTCGTTTTCTGCCCTATTCCGAGGTATAAGTACTGCCCTCTTACATGTGCCCGGTTTGGGCCAAAGGAATTTTACGAGCCCACACGGTCATA
>CM052323.1:5710295-5751586 GCA_028455615.1 Lasioglossum zephyrum | reverse complement strand
AAGGACAGCGTACAATCCGAATGAAATTGCAGTTGCAGTGGTTGATACGAACGTAAGCGCGGGGGTATCCGAGAACAGGACGCAACGGAAAAGTACGCGATGCGACGCGCTGAAAGTCGGATAGTCGCGCTAGCGATAGTGGCGGTAAACGCGACGCGACGCGGCTGCATCGCAGCCGGTCGGGTCCCGAGATTCGGTCAGCATCGACGACCGTGCGCAACCGATCGATGGCCCACTACCGCTCTCGTTCCTGTCTAGAAGTTATCCTTGCTACGACCCTACCGTTGCCTTACCCCTCCTTCGACACACCCACGTTATTCGTGACTTCGTTCTCCCCTTTTTTTTATCTCCAGCGAACGCTAAAATATCTGTCACGTTCCATTCCGTTTATTTTCTTTATTCTTACTCCACTTCCTCCGCGGTACCTCTTTCGCCAATCCTCGACGTATATCTACGTATATCTATATGTAGATTCTTGCAATTTTTATTCTTCGTCGTTCCCATTTCCGTTTGATCTTTCAGAGGTCGAACCAATCCTCTAATGTGTCCACCAATCGACGTCCACCCAAACGTTTAATCGTTCCGAGTCTTCTTCAAGCTTGTTCTTGTTAGTTTTTTCGCGGACACTATCGACTTCGTTTTCCTTTTAGTGTTTCTTGCACGCTCTAACCACCTCTCCGTCCTCCCCTCTCCACCCTTTTCTCGTCTTTAAATCCAGAAGCCTGCCTATGTCGTTGCAAACGGTTTTTGGTCGGCGTCAGCGTCGGCGTCGGCGTCGGTGCTGGCGACGGCGCCGGCGTCGTTAGGGCCGTTCGAACGGTTGGTCAGTTGACGAGCAGAGACTGTCGGGTTCGCCGGTTTGCTGTGGTCGTCGAGAGTCTATCCGTCCACTCTCGCCAAGCCTCGTTCGAACGTTAACAAAAAATGAAGAGAATTTTATAGCTGTTACGCTGGTGAAAAGATTGCCGGTGATACCGCTGTTCGCGGTCGTTTCTCCAGCTGGTGGTTTCAGACGAGTCCAAAGGCGAGTACCGATAGAGACCTGTCCGGAGGACTGTCATCCAACGTATTTCGACGGAGTAACATGATCGCGGAATGATTTGCCGACGTTCACGGTCATCGTGGTCGCGTGTTCTTTGAAAAAGGTTGGTTTCGGTTGATCCGCAATAACGATCGCTATACGCTATATAGCGCGCGCATGCACGAAATAAAACGAGAAAGCGAACTGGAAAGTGATCGAGGGTGAACGAGAGAAAAGGTGCGGTGTAGAACGAGGGTGAGCAAGCATAGAAGACGAAGAGAGGGGTGGCGGAGGAAGGGGCGCGAGAGCTGTCGAGAGGGGAGTAAAGAAGGAGAAAGATTATATGGGTGATGTAAAGGGTCAGGGTGAGGAGTGAAGAGAGAGAGAGAGGGGGGAGCAAGAAAGCGAGGTACAGAGAGGAAAAAAGAAACGAGAGAAGGAGGGGAGCGAAATTGAACGAGAGAAAGGATTTCGCTCCAACAAGTAGAGAGATTTTCGTTGTAATTTTTTGGTATCTCGACACACCCAGCCTAGTCGACGTTAATCTACTCTGTGCAATCTGAAAACGTCGAGTTCCCGTTTCCAAGCTCTGCATTAATCATTTTGCAAGCTCCAACGAAGTCGTGGTATCGCGTCGGAGCAACTCGATGATCGATCGAAACGCGTTTCGTTTTTGAATCGTCGAGCGACCGTTCGAGGTCCAATGAAATATGGAGAAAGAGATATATGGCTCGAGCTAGATAGGAATGCACGCGTTGCGGAAAAAATGGATGCCGTCGACGTTCGTGTAAAGTTTCGGTGTTTCACTGAAAACGAACTGGTGCTTCGGAATTCGTTGGTCGCCTCGGCGGGATTCCACTGGCACGGGAAATCGGTTTGCGTTGCTGTAATTCGTCGACGAAAACATTGATTCGTTCGCTCGACATCCGTTGGGGTTGTTATCTTGCCGGGAAATGAGGAGGCCAATGTAAACGGAAGCGGGTGAACGCAACGTAGGTCGCGCGTCCGTTTGACGTTTGGAAATGTTGTTTAAAGGTATACGTGTTCGCCGTGTCGCTTCGGTTTCGAAGGAGATAATGAAACGAGTGCGTTGGGTGATTGTGAACGTTCGATATTCGGCCACGTAGATAGCCGGTTGTTTGTTCGTGTCTGTTCGTTTCAGCCTGGAAGGTTTCCTCTAGATCTGGTCTCCATTGCAGAGTCGATAGAAATATCTGTCCGACCAGTACGCGAAACCACGAGAGTAAAATTTTATCGCGAACATGCTCGCGACGTGACTCGACGCGACGTCACGCGACGCGACGCGACGCGACACGATACGACACGGCACGACGCAACGGTAACATGCGTGCATTATTCTACGATCGATCTACTTATTTACGTCGTTTCATGAGGTCGTGTGACAGTTTCGAATAATTTTAATTTACACGTTCGTCGAGCTCCACGGTACAGGATTCACGTATTCGCCAGAAAGAAAGTTACGAAAACAAATTCGAAAGGCTGAGAAGAATAATGGAATTTAACCGATGTCCTATTTCAAAGAATTACCGATGAAAACTCTATGGTCGTCGGAAGACATTGCCGTTTAAAGTTTTGATCGCTAAAGTTTTGACATAGGACATCAGTTGAATCGAATTATTTCTTTCAACCTTTCGAATTTATTTTCATGACATTTTTCTGGTGAACACGTTAACCGTATGAACTCAAATTTTTTGAAATTGTGTACACGGTTCGAAACAGCTAGATACGAACAACAATGCTGCTCGGTACGATGGAATTTCGATTCGGCGACGGTGAACGTTGGCTCGCACGTAGAACGTAGAACGTACAGAATCGGGATGCGTTTCCAAAGAAACTTCGAAGCTACGCAAGAGATTGAAAACGGTCAAACGTTTTGAATGATATGGCGTTTTCAAGGGTATATTTGATAGACGCGAAAGAGAGGATCGCCGCTCGACTGGGATAGGAAGTCTAGAGCCAATTTACCGGATCGATCGATCGTTCGTAGAGAAGAAGGGACGCCGATGATACACCGAACTTGTTGGCTTCGTTCGAGTACGCGTCCACGTCAACGTCAACGTCAAAGTATACGTACACGTACTCGCACACGCACACACACACGTGTACGTACACGTAAACGTACGCGTACGCGTACACTAACGCGCATCCAACGCTGCTTGGAGTCGTCCAACGTGTAGGGGTTACGAAGGCGATAGGTTCCATTTCGAAAAGAACATTGTGCCCGCGATTAGGCGCGAGAAAAAGAGAGTTCAGCTCTGAAAAGGTTGAAACGGTCTGTTACGTGCGACTGATCGCGACAACTTATCGACGTTGTTCCTGAAATATTTGCATATCTGGGTTGGAAGGTGAAAAGTTTGTGTATACGGGCGTTCGAATCGAGTCTAGAGTACGAACGCTGTTCCAATTCCGGAATGGGAAAGGAGTCAGTTTTCTAGGTGTACTGGGTCTTTTAAAATTATATGACTGCACAAAATCTGAATCGCGAAATTGACTTTAATATTGAATCCCAAGGTCAACATTTTTTTACGGTATCGTATAGTACTCATCAGTCAACCGTTCTCTCGGAAAACGACTTTAAAGTTTCATAAACTATTTTATTTCATACTACCTGACCCGACACACGTTGTCCTGTCCAAATTTCAATAAAGTTTGTGATCGTTTTAATTACGCATATCCATTGTTCGAATCGTGAGTTATGGTCTTGAGTACATACAAAAATCCCATAGAAAAAAGCACTTTCATTTTTTCCCGGCAACGTTTCCAATTTTTCATTCCCTAAAGACCTTATTCGGATTAATACGAACATTTTCTTTTTTTTAATTGGCCAAATCGGTCCAGCCGTTCTTAAGTGATGCGCTTATCAACGAACGGCATTTATATGAATTTAGATGAATATGGAACCAATTTTTTTCATTTGTCTCCTCCGTTCCGAGAGATTCCAGTTTGAAAACTCGGCGAACAAGCGTGCTATTGGATTGGAATCGTCTGACTAGTCTGTTCATGACCGACTCATTCTACTTCTTAAGAACGCTAGGCACGCGGATTCGACGGATTGTTAGTTAAGATTCTCGAAAACGCGGCGTCAAATGAAAAAATGTATTCTATGTGGAATCGTCCCCTCCACGTCTATACTAAAATATAAATAAAAATAAAATACTTGACGAGAATCGTTGAATTGAGACCTATAGTTCCTTTGAGACTTTTGTTGGTATGGATGGTATTCAACTTTGTCGCGACATATGATTTTGAAACACCCTGTACAGTGTTTTCTTGATAAATATCCTAAATCTTTGGCCTTTAAACCTTTACACTCGGAAGTGTTTTAACTTGAAAATTAAACATTTATTTCTGGCTAGAATAATTCTATATTTATATATAATAATTATGATCAATTTAATTTAAACATTTATATAATTAACCCTTTACACTCGGAAGTGTTTTAACTTGAAAATTAAACATTTTTTTTCTAGCTAGAATAATTCTATTCTATTTAATTTCTTTTCATTTTATGGACATGAAATTGATGTAATACCTCGTACAATATACTTAAATGTTTAGTAATTCATTAGCTACCATAATAATATAAACAATATTTTGAATAATGGTACAGCAATTTTTAGTGGCGCTTCTCTCTCGGAGTCACCATTCGAGTGCCAAGGGTTAATTGTCCTAGAACTATCCCTACTGCCGCGGGGTGTACCCCTTGAGGAGCCAGGAAGCTCGAGAGGCCTCGGTCGCCGAGAAGTGTAACATAATAGGGGTCGGGTATATCGTTGCAAACCACTGCCAATCCAATAACAAAACATTCTTTATTCTTCATTATTTCTTATGGGACCTCTGACCAATATATTCGTCGCATTTTTCTCATGAAAATGATACCAAATATGATATAATTCCAACTATTTACTTTGTTTATGCAATTTGCAATTTTTGTAGACGTTTTCTGAGCAAGTGGAATCAAATAAAATCTTGTTTCCAGTGGTAGTGGCCTTTGCACATCTGAAATGAAGAAAAATAGTACTGAACTCTGTCGAATTTTATATTCTGCCATTTTTTGAGGACTTTCAAAGAGTGAGAGTTCCATCGTTCATTACAAGTAAATATAATCACAATAATATCATATTTGGTATCATTTTCAATCAGAAAAATGTCACGAATATGTTGGTCAATGTCCCGTCAAAAAGTAATGAAAAATAAAGAAGTTTTACAATTTTTGTTGTTGAGGCTTTCGGGTGTATGCAGTGTCGAAAAAATTTCCTAATGTTTCGTAAGCATTGCAGCTACCTTCATCAGTGGTTCCGAAGACATAAAGAAGTTTTGTTATTGGTACCCTGCGAATCTTTATTCATTTATAGCAAACTTAAATAGATGAAATTCAAAATTGTAGGAAAATTTTTCAAATTGAACATGTTAATACATATTATTGCTCGTCTAGTCAAATCATTAAGGGAAGAAATATCACTCGATTTAGTTTATATTCCTTGCAATCGATGCAGACAATTTTTAGTTTGCATAAAGATCTGCAGTTTAGTTATCAGGTTAGTTATGTCCACACTTCTCGGCAACCGAGACCTCTCGATCTTCGTATCCTTTTCTGCATTCGGTAGAACTCTAAGATTCCCCGGCCGTGTGTAGGACAATTATCGAAAAAAACGGTGTACTTGGCCATTTCTGCGAATTTCTGTCCATCTTTGGCTATTTCTGTTTCGAATTTAAGTATCGGGAACGGCGACGGACTCGTGACCAGACTAGGCCTCCTCGGGGGAGGTCCTAGGAGAACGAGATGATAGATCCCAGTTCGTCGGAGGAGAGTGACGAGGAGAAGAAGGAGTCTAAGGATGTGGGAGCCGGGGGTGGAGGTGGAAGCGGAGGTGGTGGAGGAGTTCGCGGCGGAAGTGGAAGTTCGTACGGTTCTCGACGACAAGTCGGGCCGGGTGGAAGCCTCGGGGGTGCCTCGGGCCCCGCGAGCGGAAGCGTGAGCTCGTTGGCCTCGGGAACCGCGTCCCCCGGAGGGTCCAGTCACGGGCCCATCGGGACGCCTCGAGGCGGCGCGCAAGACCTCGCGTCCGCTCGTGACGCCTCGAGTCTCGCCGCGGGCAGAAACTCGCTGTCGCCGTCGATGTCTGCCGCGCAGGATGCGGCCAATTATTCTCAAAGGCCCACAAGTCCTTCGCCTTCGGTGGCCAGCGAGAAAACCGAAGCGAATTTGCAGGTAAGCAAATCGTCTTTTCCGGAGCAGTGTTCCGATTGCAACCAACTTTTCTCGCGCATGAAATCTCGCCGATTACAGCCTCAGTAACGCAACCTTCTCGATAAAATGGGGTACCTTGACAACCCCGCAGAATTTAAAAAAATTATTAGTATACAGGGTGAGGCACCTAAAACAGGCCAACCGAATATCACGGCTGCTATCGGTGTTGTTAGATTCCGTTTGATACATTTTTTTCCCAACACCAATAGCAGTCGAGTTATTCAGGTGACCTGCTTTAAGAGATTAAGGATTTAGGCTACCCTTAAAACGTTAGCAATTAAGTTTCAAGACGGAACACTTGTCCCGCCAATAATACCGGTACACTCCTGCCAATATAACTGTCTCAAGATGTCAGGGCTCTGGCCGCTCTGCTACGTCATTATAGATACGTTACTGTTTGGCCGTGCATGCGCGAGAAAAGTTGGTTGTGATCGGAACACTGGTCCGGAGATCCTTTCGGTCTCTTGAACACCAATGACGAACCGGCTTTTCTCGGATATCGACGGTTCGCTGCCTAAAACGATATCCCTATCCAGGATAAACAAGAGCGCGAGGAAGAAGAAAGAAAGACTAGAATCCAAGTGTACGTGTTCGTGTCGAGATGCATCTCTTACCCATTCAATGCTAAGCAACCGTTGGATATGCCCAGGCGGCAACTGAAAGTGAACAAGCAACAACTCGAGACGATATGCTCTCGATTTCAGGTGAACAACGTGCATACACATTCTGCCTGGTTATTCATGAAAAGATCCTGACAAGTCGGTACAGTGATTTCTCGATAAATGTCTCATAAAGTCTGACCTATAATTGTCTTAGAACTATCCCCGCTACCGCGGTGCATACCGCATGGGGGACCAGGAAATTCTCGAGTCCTCGGTCGTCAAAAAGTGTAACATTTGAACAAAGGAAGTGTAACAAAACTTCTTTAGTTTCCATTATTTTTCTATGGGACGTTCACCCAAAATATTGTCTTCGTTGCCCCACAGTAACGGCGCTTCCTGGAAGAAGACTGCGAGCGCTGCGGTGGGGACGGTTTCTTGTTTACTGTTCCTCCTTGCGTCCGAAACGTTCATTGTTCCTTACACAAGTAAATATTATCGGAATTATATCGTATTTGGTATCATTTTCATTATAAAAATGCCACGAGTAGTTAAAGAAGTTTTGTTATTGGATTAATTGCCAATGATCAATGACTCGCTGGAAACATCGGTTCTCGTACTAATCATTAGATAGGGACTAAAATATTAATATAAATTAAATATTATAATGAAAATACTATAATAGAGAAATATATATAATAAATAAATATTATAATAAAATAAATATAAATATATTATAAATTATAAAAATTACTGTTAAAGAGTTTTTTAATTGAAAATTGGTTCTCGTACGATCACCGAAGTTAAGCAGCATTGGGCGCGACCAAGCACTCGGATGTGTGTCCGTTTTTGGGTATGAGCCGCGTGTTATTGGTAAAATGGGTGATTCGGAAACCCATCGTAATAAAAAGTAGGTACTGAAATCAGGCGATGGTGAGAGTGGAAGAGGGGAAGAAGTGGAAAATGGATTTGAAACCCCGAGGGGACCAAATATCATTACACACACACACAAACACACACATATTGAATTTATTGTGTTCGCGCTTCTCGGAATAGATCTCGGACAATTATCGAGACAACACTGTGCTTCGTGTCGATTCGAACGAATCCCGTAGGACTGGTGTAGGCGTCGCGACGGCTCGGAACGCTTGTAATTGAAAGGTTTCTTGTTTTTTTTTTTGTTGTGACGACTTGCAGAGTTTCTTGAAGGGCGAGACGCAAATTATGGCGGACGAAGCGTTCCGCTACGCCATACAGAACTACCACGATGTATTCTTAACGTCGGACAGGGTAGTTCAGATGGTGCAGAGTGGCGCTTGCTCGCAAGTTGATTTTCGCGAGGTATTCAAGAAGAACATCGAAATACGGGTCCGACGGCTTCCAGAGATGAACGGGCTGAGCAAGGAGACTGTGCTTACGTCCTGGCTGGCCAAATTCGATTGTATCTTGAAAGGTACGGGTGACGAGGAGACGAAAAGGCCCTCCAGGATGCAACAGCAGTCTCTGATTTCGGAGATGATATTGTCCAAGGAGCAGCTCTACGACATGTTCCAACAAATTCTTGGTATCAAGAAGTTCGAACATCAGCTTCTGTTCAGCGCTCTCCTCTTGGATTCGGCCGACGAACAAGCGGCCGCCATTAGACGGGAGCTGGACGGTCGTCTCCAAAAAGTCAACGAAATGGAGAAGGTGTGGTTGATATTTGACATCATTGATATCTCTTCCACCGTTCGTTGTTCGCACTGGTCGTTGTTTCTTTCCGTAGAATCGCAAACTCATGCCGAAGTTACTCTTAAAGGAGATGGAATCGCTTTACATCGAGGAGCTGAAATCGTCCATTAACCTACTGATGGCTAATTTGGAGTCGTTGCCGGTCTCGAAGGGTTCGATAGACGGAAAATACGGTCTACAGAAATTGAAACGTTACAATCACCGTCGCGATCGTTCCCGTTGCCGTGGTCAGGGCTCGCTCTCGAAGTTGGAGAGCGACGCGGCTGACACGGAGCTGACGAAAATGGATGTGGGTCTGACTTTCCAGTTGTCCGTGGTCGTGATCGAAGTTAGAGGCCTGCAGAGTTTGCCGCCTAATAAGATTGTTTATTGCACGATGGAGGTCGAGGGTAGCAAGAAATTGGTGACGGATCACGCGGAGGCATCGAAACCCATGTGAGTAGCACGGTAGAGAAGTAGAGTAGACCGAAAGCTAAAAGCAATTTTTAGGTGGGCGACGGAGGCTGACTTTGCTACCACGTACCCGTTGCCGGTGGTTAAGGTCCGATTGTACACCGAGAATTCGGCGATGTTGGCGCTCGAGGACAAGGAATTGGGCAAAGTTATTATAAAACCTACGCCGTTCGCTTCGAAACAACCGGAGTGGTATCGTATGACGGTCACGAAGAATTGCCCCGACCAAGATCTTCGAATAAGGATCAGCTGCCGGATGGAGAAGCCGAACAACATGAAACATTGCGGCTACCTTTACGCGATTGGCAAATCCGTGTGGAAAAAGTGGAAGAAACGTTACCACGTGCTGACCCAAGTCTCGCAGTACACGTTCGCGATGTGCTCCTACAAAGAGAAAAGAAACGAGCCGTCGGAAATGATGCAACTCGACGGATACACGGTCGACTACACCACACCGGTTTCAGCGAATGTCATGTTTGGCGCGAACTTGGACGGTGGCAGGCAAGTAGATAGGCTATCGGCTAAAGTAGAACAGAGTACAGTCTTCCCTCGCATAGTGTTACAGTAATCCCGCGATCCGAGCCGATTCTCGGTTCCGTGCTGTGACAGGAATCGCGAACAAATACTATTTTTCTCTTTAGTTTTAATTTGTTTTCTGTGGGACTTTGACAGACATATTCGTGGCATTTTTCTAATGAAAATTATTATAATTTACTTCTTTTTATTTACACAAGTAAATAAGTTTACACCAGTTCACATAATATGACATAATTCCTGTTATGTTTACTCGTTTACACAAGTAAATAAGTGAACGATGAAATTTTTCAACGCAAGGGACAGCGTATGGAAAAGAAAGGGACGCAAAGAATCGCGACGTCACAGTTCAAAAGATTCCCCATACGCTCTTCTTTCCTTCGCTACGAAATAATTAAAAGTAATAAAGTTTCATTATTGCACCAGTATTGCCAGTGGTGAATCAAATGGTAAGCGGACTAAGCGGCCGCGTGAGGCCCCGTGATACCATAGGGCCCCGAATTTCAAAGAAATTCATTTAATGTGTAACGGTATGAAATGTTTCATTACTTTTCGTTTTTGTAAAATAAGTTTAGAAGAGTTTTCTTGCAATTTCTATTTCTAACTTGAGTTTGAGGACCCCAAAATTTTTACCGCTTGGGGTCTCGATTTGAGGCGCCACTGAGTATTGCCTCACCGATATCCGACCGCCCAAGGGTGAGCCTAGCAGTGGGGATAAGAAACTAACACTATCCGCAGAGACGGAAGTCACACTATGCGAGGAAAGACTGTAGATCACAGTAGAAGCCGAACTAGACTGTTCTCGCTGTTTCTATCGTTCCGATAGAAAAATGTCGACGTTCTTCGTTCTACGTTGTTTGTCCTACAGATATTATTTCAATGCTGTTCGCGACGGCGATACCATAGTGTTTGCAGCGGACGACGAGAACGAGTGTCAATGTTGGGTGATGGCTATGTACAGAGCAACCGGTCAGTTGCACAAACCTACTCCCCAAGTCTCGGTGGTTGATAAAAATTCTGGCAACAAGGTACAGGGTGACGACAGAGCGAAGAAACACGGCATGGAAGATTACATTAGCGCGGATCCTTGCAAATTCGACCACCACGGACTTTTCAAATTTCTCCAGAATTTAATACTGGATTACCGACTAAACGATCCATATTGTTCTCTAGGCTGGTTCTCGCCTGGTCAATTGTTCGTTCTGGACGAGTACTTTGCTAGGTAGGTGGCGTCTGTACTGAACAGTTTCCAGAACCCGTTCGATTCGTTTCGTTTCATTTCGCATCTTGCCGTAGGTACGGCGTGCGAGGATGTTTCCGACATTTATGTTATTTGAGCGATCTGCTGGACAGAATCGATAGAGGGCTCATGATAGATCCGACCCTGGTGCACTTTAGCTTCGCGTTTTGCGCCACTCACGTCTACGGAAACAGGACCGACAGCGTGGGATCCATCACCTATGAAGAGAAGGAGAAGTTTCAAGAGATCAAGGAGAGACTACGGCAGATTCTTGAAAATCAAATCACCAATTTCAGGTGACATTTCGATATTTTATTTATTCGTTTTACGTTGCATCAGCTGCTATAGTCAATACTAGGCTGCGGATCTTTATCTATCTATATAAATAAATATTAAATGCTGTTCGTTGGTAAGCGCATCACTTGTGCATGGCCGGACCGATTTGGCTAATTTATTTTAAAAAATGTTCGCAATAGTCCGAATAAGGTTTCTAGGGAAAGGAAAATTGGAAAAGTTGCCCGGAAAAAATGGAAGTGCTTTTTTCTACGGGATATTTGTATGGACTCAAGAGCATAACTCACGATTCGAACGATGGATATGCGTAATTCCTTTTTTGTTTTAATGATCACTCAGAGATACGTTCTTTTCTCATTTTTATTTTGCGTTTACACATTTAAAATAGCTTTTCACAGAACAATCACAAACAAATTTATTGAAATTCGGACAGGACAACGTCTGTCGGGTCAGCTAGTGAAAATCAAAAAAATGTTCGTATTCATTGCAAGATACAGGAGCCGAATAGAAATTGGATTCCTCTTTTAATTATCCTACTAAGCTGGAACTAATACATTGACGTTCTTAAATATTTTTAACATATCCACTTGTACGTGCCTATTTTTTGTCACAAATGAATCATATCAATCATAATTGTTTATTAAAAAGGATTCCGAACTATGATCACCACAGTTTTAGACATCACATGGGATCTTTTTTTAATGAGAAGACTGTATTGGAAAATATTTTCTGATTTCTTATTTTCCTCCTATTCATTCGAAATCAAACGAGAGTCTATCCATCGGGATTTTTCATCCAACAGGTACAGCTTTCCGTTCGGCCGGCCGGAAGGCGCGCTGAAGGCTACCTTGTCGCTTTTGGAGCGAGTCATGATGAAGGACGGCGTCACTCCCGTCGCTCCCGAAGAAGTGAAGAACTTGATCAAGAATTGCCTGGAAACCGCGGCTCTCGTTAATTACACGAAACTCTCCGCCGAGGCAAAGATCGAGGACGATTTGAGCAGCGACGTCTGCGTTCCTCCTAGCAAGAAGCTCGAAGATCTTATACACCTGTCCGAAATGTGCGTGGATCTACTTCAGCAAAACGGAGAACATTACTCGGAGGTATTAGTTGGATTTCTAGAATCTAACGTTGTTTCCAGGAATTCTCGAAGTGGGCTTGTAACTTGTTACGCGTCTCGGGCGACGGTAGCCTGAAAAAAATATCGCGTCGTCCCGTTGGGATTGTTTCAGACCGTTGAAGTACAGTAATGTCTCTATTAGAGCGACAGCCTCGGGGGGATTTGGTCGCATAAACCGTGCGCAGACATTATTTTTTGATCTACAAAGGACTTTCTTTTCTATATGGCGACTGCGAATCTCCACGTCGCGTTTGTAGTGCTTTACACCGATACACTAAGTTAGGGGGAGGGGATAATTTGGTCGCAAGAACCATGCGCAGCATTGTCGCTCTAATGGAGACATTACTGTAATTTCGAGAAAGTCCGTCTTCGAGGATTCCTTGCTCAGGGTGACGCACCCATTGCCCTGAGTTAGACGAAATGCGCCCTCCGTACATGTGTGACGTCCAATATTTTCACGATCCGCTCCTACTACACTGTACCGCAGGCGTTCGCCTGGTTTAGCGAGCTCATGGTGGAGCACGCCGAGATCTTCTGGTCGTTGTTCGCCGAAGACATGAACAAGGTGCTCGTTGAACAACCGCCGGACACGTGGGACAGCTTTCCGCTGTTTAAGATCTTGAACGATTACTTGAGGGAAGACGGTGAGTTCGATACGGTAGAACCGTGTTTCTTCGAACAGTTCGAACTGATGCGACGCGACGCGATGCGATACGATTGCGATACGTTGCGATGAACAGAACCTGATCTATTGCTTTTTTTTCTCTCTCCACCCTCTTCCTTTGCTTCCGCCTTTCATTGTTTCTTTCATCGTTTCCATTTTCCATTCCCACCGTCCTTTGATCGACGGTCCTGCCGTTTGCTTCTCGCTTGCAGATAACTTGAAGAACGGTAGGTTTCATCAGCATCTGCGCGACACGTTCGCGCCGCTGGTCGTACGTTACGTGGACTTGATGGAGACGTCGATCGCCCAATCGATTCAGAAAGGATTCGAGAAGGAACGGTGGGAAATCAAAGGGAACGGTTGCGCCACGTCCGAGGAACTCTTCTGGAAGCTGGACGCCCTGCAATCTTTCATTCGCGATCTCCACTGGCCGGATCAAGAGTTTCGGCAACATTTGGAACAGAGGCTGACCTTGATGGCTTGCGACATGATCGAGTCGTGTATTCAAAAGACCGACACCGCTTTCCAACAGTGGCTGAAGAAAGGCGTCACATTCACTTCGACGGATTATATCATTCCGTCGGAAATGTGCGCGATGATCAACGTTATTTTGGACGCGAAAAAGCAGAACTTGAATTTGTGCACGATCGACGGGGTCGATGTGGTAAGTCGATATTTTTTATCAACTCGCTTTCTTGTCTGTCTGTTCGTCTGGAAAGCAGAGAATAATTATTTAAATAAATAAAATTTTTAATATACCACGTTTTTAAGACGGGCTAAAGAGTATAAAATAATTTTTATAACCACGTACAGATATTCTTCAAAATTTGTGGCTGTGAATTTTGAATAGCTGTGAAAATACTTGCAAGATTTAAAACAAAAACCGTTTTAAGCTAGGAAAAATTATTTTATACTTTTTAGTCCGTCTTGAAAACGAGGTATATTAACATTTTTTTGTTTTATTTAAACAATTAATCGAATTGTCTGTACGATATTAACTTTTGTTTCACTTTCAGCACAACTATCATGCGAAAATCGACGACTTGATCGAGAAGACCTCAGCCTCCATGACTCAAGGGATGATCAACAAACTGATCACGGTGATGGAAACAACATTGTCCAAGTTATCCCGTTACGACGAAGGATCTTTTATAGGCTCCATTCTTAGCTTCACGGTAATTGATTATCCTTTTGCTTGGCGATGCTACAAACGCCGCGACAGAAACTCCTCTTGAAAAATCTTTGCTTTCAGAAGGTGTCGGGAAGTGGGAAGGAAATGGGCCAGTCCTACGTCAGTTTTACGCGAAACTGCATGGACCAGGTTCGCGGCAAAGTCATGGACGATTTATGGATTCTGACGTGTTTCGAGGTATGGTCCCTCTGTCCACGATATATAATTGAATATTATCGTACCGATGTATAATAGTACCGATGTTCATCTCGTTTCGTTTCCGCAGCAATGGTACGCCGCACAAATTCAGATGCTGTGCACTTGGTTGATGGAAAGGCCGGAATGCAGCTTGCATTTGTATCAATGTACATGTCTCGCTCATATAGTGAAGAAGATTTACTCCGATTTCGAGCTGCAGGGTGTCACAGAGGAGAAACTGAATTCGGAGCCATATCAGGTTATATCTAAGAGGATGCAAACGGAAGAAGCGACTTGTGCCTTAACCATGAGCGCTCAGAACGAAGAGTGAGTATCGGATTCTATCGATGATGTGTTTACTGCCCGATACAAAGCGATACAGTAAAGTCACGATTTAGCTCCCATCGCCTGTTTCGAGACAGGGCCACATAAGTTCTTAAACTTATCTAGTCCGAGACCCCCTGTTGAACAACATATTTTTTTGTTGACCCTATCCCAACTTTGGGCATTTTATATATTTTAGTTATTTGAATAAAAGCGAAATGTTGGGGATGTAAAGTTAACCCCTATTTGTACGTAAATTTTCCCGAAACTTCGTGTGACTTTTATTCGTGCGACCAAGTTCCCCAAGAAAAAGGAAACAAAACACTGGAAAATTAACTAAACCATAGAATAGCTGTTTCCTCTCCGATTTTGATGATTTTTGGATATGTTATATGTAAAATTAAACGTTTCGAATAACTTTTTCCTGTATACATATATAAGTAAATATTGTGGCTACCGTTGACAGATATTTTTTCTAAAAAAAGGTCATTTTGTTCAACTTCCCTCCTCCCCACCCAGATTAAAACCTGGGTGCGCCACTGGTAACAACAGAAAAGCGTACCGGTGAGCTTCTTAGTCCCTCGCGAGGCCAAGGACAGCGATCGCGATTTTACTGTAATCCCGATAATCCCGATAATGATCACCCGGTATATGTATGTTTATCTTTCTCGCTTGTCAAAGGGGGCTTTCGGAAAATGGTAACGACGACGAGGAGCGGCCGAAGACGAAGGTGACGATCGTCGAGAACGTTGCCGGCGAAGACGCAAACTACGTGGCCAACATCAGCAACGTTACATCGAACGTTGTCGGAAAAGTTGGCAGTATGTTCGGCAAAGGCATCGGCGGTCTTTCTACGAAATTGGGTGGAGGCAGTTGGTTCTAATCACTGTAATTATTATTATTCTTGTTACACCATCGCCCGCCATTATTACCGTCATAGTCACGTCACCGTCATCATTCACAAACTCACAGTCGAAATCGTCAAAATCGTCACCATCATTGCCACTCTCACTGTCGATATTAGACTATATTATTTTGATCGTTTCACTATCGCCCATAAGTTTTAGCACTTTTACAAGAGTTTCGCGTTCAGTTACATGTACGTTCTTTTGGCTATACATATGTACATACATACCAAGGAAAGAGAGCGAAAGAGATTGGTGATGGGGGTGGGGGTTATGAGAAGGGGAAAGAAAGAGGCTTTGCGAACGAACGTGTAAGAACAAAAGCGAGCGAATAAACGAACGAACGAGAGCATGGGAGCGAGAGAGAGGGAGAGAAAGAGCGAGTAAACGTGATAAAAGAAGAAAGAGAAAGGGAGAGAGAAAGTGAGAAAGAGAAGAGGCAAATCCGATTAGAGTACATTTTCGGAATTTGTCCGAACTACGATTCGTCGCGGCAGAATCGTTGTTCGGTACGATCGATCGAAGGAATCATTTGAATTGCTTTAACGCAGACGTGCTGTTGGGTAAAGCTTTTTGGGTAAAATTCGTTTGATCGTTCGTCCAGAAGAACCGTTCTATCTTCTGTTCCGGATCATTGTTGTTTTAAGACGGTTGATAGCAGGAACACGAACGATGCGACGTTCGTAGGAATATGCAAAATTCTTGCGCTCGTCGCGTATCCGCAACGAAACCGAACAGTCTCTTTCGATATTGTACTCGACGGTTCTACGGACAATCGCATTCCTTTTTTGTTCTTTATCAAAGGCAACACCAGTGATACCAGAAACGTGGGTTTTTGGGTTTATCTTCCCCTCTGCTGCTGCCGGCTAGGTTCCCCCACTCTCGCGTCTACTGCGCACGCGGGACACACAAACATAAATACCCCTCTACTCACCTTAAGATTCACACGAGCAGTGTAGAGATACGTTCGTGTGTAGCGCGTGCGCAGTAGACGTAAGAGTGGGGGAACCCAGCCGGCAGCAGCAGAAGATGAGAAAAACCCCACATTTCTGACATCACTGGGCAACACGTTTCAAAAACCGACACAATCCGGTGCGACTTGAGACCGATTAATTGCACACGTTCAACACCGATGCCATATCAGACTATACCTCGATTTCGATACATATCCTGATTCTTGTATACATATCCGTATACATGCTATCTGTACCTGATAAAGAGAACCAAGTGTTACTATGTACTAGCCGCGAGCGTGTCCCTTGGACTGCGTAGTGATCCGGATTATCAGCACCGTTTGAATTTTTTCGGTAAGCCGTTCGATCACCTACTAAACACAAGTATTCGCTTTAGTTTGTTCGGTTGTGGTTGCGAGACGAATGAATCCGTTCGATGATAAAACGGCCCATAGACGACGCAATTTGTCGTACGACCAGATAGTTTGAGAAACCAGTCGTATTCACTTGTGCCCACAAACGAGCGCACAATTGTGCAGCAAGTCGTATAAAATGCTATCCCAGATAGCACGAAGAAGTATTTAAGACGTCTTAAGCAGATCTGGGTAAAAAATACTTCAACTAAGAAATAGAAATATTTGCAAATACTATTTCTCACAACTGCCACGTATGTTTCATTTGAAACTAATACTAAATCACTCAGGACGAAACACATCCTTTCTTTTCCTCGTATTAAAACATTTTAATAGCTAACGTGGTTCTTGAACCGGAAGCGTTTAGTATTCCTACAAAATAGCTATTTGTTGTGTAGAAAAATGATCAAGCCGTGGCGCCAAGAATAAAATTCGTAATATTTGAAATATTAATAATAATAATGAACTAATTAATTATACTAAATCACTGTTTCGAATGAAACACATGTAACACAGTTGTGAGAAATAGTATTCGCAAATATTTCTGTTTCTTAGCTGAAATATTTTTTAGCCAGGTCTGGTCTTAAGAGGATGCAGCGTTGATCGGCTCACCGATAGTCGATAGTCGACAGACGATAGACGGTAGCGAATAAAAGTGCATAGTTTAGGTGTAGAAGATTGGGCGATCGGCTAAACGATAACATTATGCATAATATATACTATATGTAGTGCAGAAAAACGTCGCATCGACCGTCGAGCTCTCCGATCTTGTTACAATCAGTTTTCATTGAGATTTCCTAACGAGTGGTTTCATTGTTCCAGAAGGCTTTACTTACACGGGGATAACACACCTTGAAACGCCGAATAAACGGAACGAACGATCGAACGATCGAACGAACGGAAAGTCAAAATTCTAAAAGATCGTGTCTGTCTTCCGGTTGACATAGATTTGATCGTTTTGTTCTTGTTCGGCGCGCGAGGCGACAAAACAAAGGTATTACACGTATAGCGAATGTTATAATAATAGGAAGAATTAATAACATTCGCGCGGCTATTCTTTCGTGGAGAGACGAAGAACCCGTGCTATATTCTACATATTAGCGAATTCGAAACAAAAAAAAAACAGTTGTCAATAACAGTTTCTTTGTACATATTCTAGTAAAAAAAAGGATACGAGGAGAAAAGGAAAGGAGATTTTTATACCGTGTAAATTAACAGGTTGGAACGCGATTGCGCGCGTCCAGTAATGCGTCGTCGTATCGTATGTTACGAGTTACGATTTACGATCTACAATTTACGATTTACGATTTACGATTTGACGATTGACGATTTACGAATTACGATTTACGATCTACGATTTACAATAAACACGATTCACGAGCGCGAACCAAACCGACGAAGCCTTGGCGAGCAGCTCGATGAAGAAATAACTCTCATTCGTTCGATCCGACTCGTTTAACAAATTTCTTGGGTCTATCTCGGCAGACGCGTGTAGAGCTACCTGTTACAAATTACCGATGCTAATTCGACATAGAGAGAAATTTGAAACAACGCGCGCATCAGTTGCAATTTGTTCTTTCATATCAGAAATGCCTTTCGTAGCCTTCGTATAGGCGTATATTGCGTAAATACATAAGTGTCGCTTCTCGTTTCATGGGATTCACAAAGATATCGAATGGAATGACAAACCGAATCGAAAAGGAGGAACGACATTCTACGGTCACGGTTCGAGCTAGGTTTAATAGCAAGGTGCGCGAACGGATCGATACTATTTTAGATGCGGTCAGAGGAACTTTGATTCTCCCCTGAAATCTATTCCTTCTTCTTACTAAGTCCGAACGTTGCGTTGCGTTGCGTCACGTCGCATCACGTTGCGTTGCGTTACGTTGCGTTACGTTGCGTTGCGTTGGTTGCGCATCTTGACGATCGATGGCCCACAAACCGGATACATTGGAACGTCGAAAGGAATTATTCGAGGCCTTTAATAAAAAATAAAAAAAGAAATGAATCGTATCGGTTAATCGCAAAGCAGCGTCAACGTTTTTCGACGTTACACTTTCAACGAGAAGGCTATTTTTTGGCCCCAAAACGTGCTAAACAAACAGACGTACAACCGAGAGTAGTGAAATGTTATCAAAACCAAAGTTAAATCGTTGTAGCGTACTTACAGCCGATGTTAACGGTACTACAATTAATATATTTACTATTACTACTATTACTATTACTACTACTACTACTACTACTACTACTACTATTACTACTACTACTACTCTACTACTCTACTACTACTACTACTCTACTACTCTACTACTACTACTACTCTACTACTATTACTACTGCTACTACTACTACTACCACCACTACCACCACCACAACCACCACCACTACTACCGACTGCTACAACTATTATTCTTACTATTATTAGCACTCTTCTTCTTCTTCTTCTTCTTCTTCTTATTATTATTATTATTATTATTAGTATTGTTATTATTATCATTATTAATATCCACAAGTGTCATGTAATACATTATTAATTCGTTTAGAAAATTCTTCTCCTCATTCTCTTTATTTATTTGTGTCGATCCACAGAGATCGTTTCACTTACTGTATATGTATCTCTCGATTGATCCAATTGCTATTATATACATTACTTTCGAGTCACTTCGTTTTTCCACACACCGAAACATGCATACGACACACTCTGAAAGAGTTATATGCACAAAAGTTTGTATACACAGAAATGCCGATGCAAATACCGATACCATTACCGATACCGACGCCGATGCCGATGCCCATGCAGATGCAAATGCCGATACCGATGCCGATACCGATACCGATACTGATACCGATACCGATACCGATACCGATACCGATACCGATACCGATACCGATACAAACACAGACATAGACACAGAAACAGGAACAGGAACAGGAACAGGTACAGGAACAGATAAAACTACGAAGCAAAAAGAATAAGGAACTTCTAGACTCACGTTCCATACCTTGAACCCTCTCTTGGTATTTTTCTATCTCTCGACTTCCGTTGCGTTATCTTTGACAAAGTTGAATTATCGATCGGAGAGAGGGTCTTTTATTCTAGCCAGTGTTCTACTCGATCCAAAGTTCTATGGAATTGTTGTTCTCTCGTTAATAAAAAGAAAAAAAAGAAAAAACCCGAAAAAGAAGAAACACGGTTCAGCACGTATTCCCAAACTTAATTTCCTTTCGGAGAAATTTGTACAGAGAAGCGGGTGTCGCGTAGTGATTTCTTCTCCCGTACGATCGTACCGTATCATCGAACATCATTTCTCTTCGATCACACTGGCAGTTCGTACGTATAGATCGATTCCGAATCAAGAATCTAGTCACAAACAACCCTACAGCGCAAGTGTCTTTGCGTAGAATGCTCTCGTATGAATGTTAGCTATGTATGCATTTTCTATAAAGGCAATCCTCATGCACGCACGCAACACGCATTTTCACATTGCATTTTCATTGTACCAAAAGCGAATACTTTTTGTAAATAAATGTACTAATGTTGGTAGCTCGTCTCTTTGCTTGCGAGGATTTTCGATAGAAAAATCGAGACTCGAGATTCGCGATCGAATCGGCCGTTTATTTTGTTATCATGTTATCAACCCACTTGCTCACCAACATGTTCTCGCAATTTTCACTTGTTTACGACTAACATTTTCGATTTCTGCCTGTTTCCTCCCCTCCCCCTAAATTCTTATTCAACAAAATCATAAGTTCGCAGACTCGTTCAACGTGTGCGCGTGTAGATATTTACGTCGTGTCGATTCTACAATTGCGACAGCTTTTCAATTCTTTGCATGATCTTGATCATATCGCTCCCGATCATTTCTTCGACTGTTCGATCCAGACGTCGAAATTCGGAATTCGGAAGCCGACCAACTGGAGATCATTCGACCGAGCATAAAGAAAAAGAAACGTAGTCGACAAGCGAAAAATCTACGCATGTCACGTACCTATACTATCTAGAATACTTTGCCAAAAATCGTGTCTCGGATTCGAAATCGAATCGCGTTCGAACCGTTCACCGGCCTTTCCTAATCCCTAACGATAAGTAGCTAAATTAAGGGGCTGATGCGACCTAAGCCATTCACGTGTTTTATCGTTTACGGTTTTGCTTTTCTATCGGCGCGACGAGAAGCGACTTGAAGCGACTAGAAGCGACTAGAAGTGGCTAGAAGCGATTTTTCACGATTTCCTCGCATAGAAATATAACAACTAATTTCGCTCGCTTCTCTTCGATCGAGTCAACGAACGGTGCAATAAGAATCGTCGCGAGATCGCAAATTACAGTGATTGTAAAAAGTAGGACGACGCAACTACTTAAGAGTAGTGTAGCGGTAATAAAGGTACAAATAATAAAACGTATTTCCAGCAACGAGTACACTTCGATTTTTCTTGCTTATGGGATCTAGGGTGCACGACAGTGCACCAGCCAAGTTCTCGCACTTAACTCCTTCTACATGAAACAACTTCGCCGTTTTTTAGAGGCTTGCATCTTCGAACTGGAGGCAGATGGAAAGTTGTAATTTTGTACACTTGTTAAATGCTATCATGTCTCAGTGTTAACAAAACATTAATCTTTCAACATTAGTATGTTCCTAGATATAGGACCTCAAATATCGCTTTCGACACTGACTGACAGATCACCAAAACCTTTTAGAAATTTGGTACATAGGTCCACCATAACAAACCATCAAATGAATAATTATCAAAGTTTGAAATTTTACACCTAAAAAAATGGCTGTATCTCGGGAACGGTGCGTCCTACCGCAAAAATGACGAAATTTTCAAAAGGCTTAACCCAAAGCATTTCAGATGCACATTCGTGACATTTTTCCGATTAGAATGATACCAAACACGATACAGTTTGGATTTTCCACGACTGTTTAATCCACGATTTAGTGGAACTAAATTTGAATCGTCCGGGTGAGGCAAGCAATACGATAACGCGTTGTTTGCCGCGGCTCAACGAGGCAACATATGTATATTGTTTGTGTCGCCCACGCCCGGGACATTTTCTTGGCCAGCTCAGATGTTTTAGTGGGTAAAATCCTCATCCCCATCCCCTGGTAAGTTTCATCCCCTCCAGGAGGGGAATTCTTTAAATTTTGTTGTCTTAAAATAAAATTGAAAATCGTTCATTTGTTACTTATTTAGTAGTTTTTCAGATAATTTAAATCCCCGATGTCTTTGGTTATTAATTTTGAAATATTCACAATATGAAGAATAAATGTTCAGTAGAAATGAATTTTTTGAGTAGATACTCTTATGTTTTCACTATAAACTCCTAAATACTCATTTTCCTCGGTTTGCTAGTTTAGCTATTATAATTTTATAACAGACCTGTACCGGGCAGCTCTGTTACTGACAGCCGCGAGAACCCAAAGAACGGCGAACGCCGCCGGGAAAGACCGAACCGCGAATCGGCAACACAACATTACCGACCGCACCGCGAATTCCCCTCGTCACGAACCAGTGTTTTGGCCGATTCGGAGAAACACCCCGAGAATACACGGAAATGCCAAAGGACATACCCTACCGATCCCCTCACCGCACTACCAGCAAATCACCACCACTTGGTGAATATATAAACCCCGAAAAATCCTCCGAAAATCACCTGTTCCGATATAGCAGAGCTAGAACATCCTCCAGTTTGGCAGAGCCCATACCAGATTCAGTAAACCGACGAAGACGTTGGATTCCCGACCTCAATCACCGGCAACGTAAGTTGACTATTCCTTCGACGAAGACGTCGAAACCTTCACCGCAGAGCGGCGAAAACCTCCAGGACCCTCGCCAGTACTCTCGTCGCAGAGCGTCGAACTCCTCGCCGATTCCTTCGTCGCAGAGCGTCGAACCCCGCGCCGGTTTCCTCGTCGCAGAGCGTCGAATCACCCTGACCCCCCGCCAGTACCCTCGTCGCAGAGCGTCGAACTATCCAGAGAACCTCTCACCAACACCTACACCACCAAGAGTCGAAGACCCTGAAGTCTCTGAACGATCCCAAGATCACAGAGCTCCGAAATCCTCACTCGCGTATCGGACCCCGTCGATTGACCCCTCTGGTCACCACGAAACAATATCACCGTCCGTTAACGACACGGGACACCGCGACAGCCGCGTGTTAATCATAGCGAGCCGTACACAATATTTAGCGGATTACGTTATTTCACCTATAGTACTCCTCTCCTCCCCGGTCGAACCCTGGCACGACGAGCCAACGGGCACTGAGAGGACACTACCGGTCACTCGGGATCACCCCCGAAAACCGGACTCGTTACAATTTAATGGAGATAATGTTGACGTTTTATTTTACACGTCTGTAAAACCAACAATTTCTAAGATTATGAGATGCTATATAAATTTGAAAGTAAAGCATTCTGAAGCGGTGGCTCGACAGTTTGATAAACAAGATATATTAAAATTTGAAACTTAAAGTTGAAAGTTGCAATTTGAAATTTGAAATTTTAAAATAACAATTTAAAATTGAACGGCAGCGTGCATGCGCATTCGCGAGTCACGAGCAGCACTGGTATATTGAACGGGATTTTTCGCTCGTGAACGTCCAGCGCAGTAAGGTAACTATACAGATTATCCCAAAAATGTTGTAAATTCTTCCTTGAAAGGAGTGATTGCTGATGTCATTTGTATAAACTTTGTCCTCTGCGAAAATATTCTCCGCGCCAGGCATTGAGATTGGACTCCTTTCAAGGAGGTACAACATTTTCAGGACACTCTATATTATAGAGAAAGTAGCAGGTGCTATCATATATAATTTTTGGTAAATTATAATTAACATTCGATTGGTATCCACATATTACACATTGTAGCATGTATAGAAAATTCCAGAATAAAATCAGACCGAAAGATTCTAAAAGCTTCTAGAATTATAGCTTGTAGGCAATCGACGTGAGGAAGCGACGTAAGGGGAGCGCGCGAAAAGTCGAATCGCGCCTAACAACCGAGTTGTTGATTTTCGCGTTCGCGGATAGTGACGAGCGCATATAAATAAGAGGTTCGTAGAGGGACTCGGTTGGACTCGGTCTATTTGCTATTCTGAGAGAGAGGACGAGGTAAGAACCACGGCCGCTCTTGGTTAGCTATAGCACCCCGACAGGAGAGTACGGCGATAATACCTGGACGCCTGTCGGGAGAATCGGGAGAGGACGGGAGTCTGTTCCTGGTCGCTCGTTCGGTATGGAGAGTACGGCGAAAATACCTGGACGCCTGCCGAACGAGAGAGAACGGGTCAACTCCTGGCCGCCCAGGGCTCGGCAGGAGAGTACGGCGACAATACCTGGACGCCTGCCGAGAGGGAATAGAAGAGTGTTCCTGGCCGCTCGCTTCGACATGGAGAGTACGGCGAAAATACCTGGACGCCATGTCGAACGAGAGAGGACAGAGCACCTTCAGGACGAATTCTGGAGACAGTTCCTGGCCGCTTGCTTTGACGAGGAGAGTACGGCGAAAATACCTGGACGCCTCGTCGAGCGAGAGAGGACAGAATGTCTCCTGGTTAATTTAAAGTCACGGAACCTAGCTAGAGTACACGTGTCAATGTTCTCGAGAAATTGTTTTAGAGAGTTTACACATTTTGTATAATTCCGAATTTTTCTATTGATATGTTCCTTTCATACATCCTGTACCATAATCCTGATTTCGAAAAATAAATCCGTCTGTCCAGAGACTATCCTGTTTTATCCCTTGCGATGGCTACAACATTAATTTTTCAAACGCGCTAATACGGTGAAGTCACGACCACTCGTTGCTGCTCGCGCCACCATTGTCGGGCTTCGGTAAAAGCCGGAACCAACAGAAACCTATCAAATACTCTAGATACTATATATGACTGCAACAATGGTTAGCTAATCGGTTATCGTATCGCGATTGGCTGAGAAAGAAGCCTCTCGCGATCGCACTATAAAAACGTGTAATCACGTGTAATCCAAATGTTTGCGCGGGAAACATCGGTATCTTAGTATATATGAAATAAAAAACTGGTTGTACAACGAGCCAATGTTCAATGATTTCGTCGTTCACTGTTCGAAAGGGTACAAAGCGTGCACCAGGATGTATATGTATCTATAATGTTGTAAATACACTATAAGTGCAGAGCGCAAATAGGGGCAAAAGTGTTTCATAAGAGTTAGCCTCTCGACCTTGAGCTTCTCTGGTTCTGGTTATATCGTTCCGTGTTCGGTTCGTGGCTACTACTGTGCTGAATACTGCTGAACACCGTGGACGTGGTCCGTGACGGAGTAATCTCGAACTAGAGGTCTTGCCGAGACGAACGAGATCCGACGAAAATATATTTGACCGATCGAAAGGGTTTCACGCGCGAAGATTATTCGAACGGTTTACGGTTTACGGCTTACGATGATTCCGGTAAGTACGGTTATCGTCCACTCGGAAATAGTTGACGTTTCAACTTTAAAAGACGAACGGGACATGCTGTACGCTCTTCGTCAACGATTGTCGCAATTGTTTTCAGTCTGCCGTCAGGAATATCGTCCGACGTTCGTTCTCGACATCAAAATGGACTGCCGCACAGCAGGTAAGAACAGTTTCGACTCAATATCTTGTTCACCGTAACGAAACATAACCTTAACGCTCTAACATCGTACTACGTACTTTTTCCCGCACGTTTCCTGTCTTACTCTTGTAACAACATCTTATCGTCTAGTCGATTATCTTTTCGATCCTTTCCAACGCGTAACGCGATCTCTTTGCGTGTTATAAGTGAGAATTATTGTTGCATCGGTTGCGCTATACGTTGAAGGGCACCAAAGGTCATTCGTTCTCAATTGCAATAGTTTCGCGATTAATTATTCAAATTCCAAACCCCGCGGTCACCTTTCGTTGTTTGAACGTGAATTCGCCAGTATAAAACGAAAAATTCTACCATGATATTTCTGTGGTTGTAAGAAAAAACGCCGCATATCACAATTTCAATTTATGCATTAATTTATGTATTATGCATTAATTTAACCATTGTTCTATGTCAAAGAATTAATAATCAAAACTTCCTTGTAACCACAGATTTATCGTTTACCTACTCTCAAATGTTCCACTTTTGCAGATGACCGTACGAGACGCATTGAATTCGGCCCTGGACGAGGAAATGGAGAGAGACGAGAAAGTATTTTTGCTCGGGGAAGAAGTGGCTTTATACGACGGTGCTTACAAAGTTTCTAGGGGTCTGTGGAAAAAATATGGTGACAAGCGTGTTATAGATACTCCAATTACGGAAGCAGGATTCACTGGAATCGCAGTAGGAGCTGCCATGGTAAACTGAATACCCATCCGTCTTCCATTTCTCTATTACTTCAAGATGTGTCATGGTTTCCATTGCAATGTTCCAGGCTGGTTTACGTCCAGTATGCGAGTTCATGACGTACAACTTCTCAATGCAAGCGATCGACCATATCATTAATTCCGCAGCGAAGACGTTTTACATGTCTGCTGGTAGAGTGAACGTACCTATTGTTTTCCGTGGCCCTAATGGAGCAGCAGCGGGTGTAGCGGCACAGCACTCTCAGTGCTTTGGTGCCTGGTACAGCCACTGCCCTGGCTTGAAGGTGGTGTCACCTTACACCAGCGAAGACGCGAAAGGTCTATTGAAAGCCGCTATTCGAGATCCCGATCCTGTTGTTGTATTAGAGAATGAAATTTTGTACGGTATTCAATATCCCATGTCGGATGAAGCACTGTCGAAAGAATTTGTCCTGCCCATTGGTAAAGCAAAAATTGAACGAGTTGGGAAACACATTACCATGGTGGCACATTCCAAAGCGGTCGAGCAAGCGCTCGAAGCTGCAAACGAACTCGCTGGAAAGGGTATAGAGGCCGAAGTGATAAATCTTAGATCTTTGAGACCGCTCGATATAGACACCATCGTGCAGTCGGTAGCAAAGACAAATCACATTATAACTGTGGAACAAGGTTGGCCGCAGTGCGGTATCGGTGCAGAAATTAGCGCAAGAATTTCAGAAAGTAAGTCGTGTCGTCTTATTGTAATTACTATATGCTATACTATATTATACTATTCCGATTGCTAATGATTTCCTCTAAAAATTACAGGCGAAGCGTTCTATCACCTCGATGCTCCTGTGATTCGTGTTACTGGTGTCGACACACCAATGCCTTACACGAAATCATTGGAAATTGCTGCTCTGCCTAAAATGAGTGACATAGTGTACGCAACGAACAAAGTACTTGGCTTAGAAAAGTAACTGTTTCCGGAGATCTCTAGGTAAAATTCAAATTCCTCTTCGAATCGATCTTTCCCGTCACTTTCTTACTTACCAGGTTATACCCATCCTTCAATGTAGCGTCCCCTAGATTCCATCCTAGGCAAAGAGAGTATGTAGCGGAGAGTAAGTACAAAGTTTAACGATATTAAGAAAAAGTCATGGAGTTTATGTTTAAGCAATTTTCGAAACGTTCGCATGTATAAAAAGCGAATCGTTTTCAGTACATGCAACGTACGCGTGAACACTGTTAACATGCAAATTTGTGTGGGTGTGTATATATAATATATAGGTACACATATCTATACATCATATGTATATACATACACACACACATCGACAACCTATACAATACATGTATGACGATGTAGTATATGCGCAGTAGTACCTATGATCGAATATTTAAATCGTATCGCAATACCACAATAGTGTTCAACGAATTTAACAAATAATTTCGAATTTTCCATTGGTAAATGCACTTGATTCTTAATGTTCGCAAAAAGTCTAAATGGCAAATGAATATTTCGCGTATGCTACGCGACGATAATAGGCTGATAACACGTAAGAATTGTATATTATCGGCGCATATTCAATGAGCGTGTAAACGCTGCATTTCTTTCTCGATTATTTATTACTGAAACGTAATAATAAACTGTAATGTACATAAAATTTATCTATATTCTTTCGTTTGTAACGATTAACTAGCCGTCGATGCTAACTGTATTTAATATTTGCACAGTGTCGTCGTCCCCCGCCGATAGTCATGTATGATACATACGCAATAAACAACATGTTACAACAATCATGTAGCGTTCGAAAGCGTCCCTGAGCTCGCCGTCCCTGGAAACGGAAATGATCCATTAAAATTGGATAAATAATGCTTGTTTGCTTATCCGGTTTGTATCTCACCTCAGTACATCCATATCTAAAGCGCATTGAGTATAAACCGTTAAAAAATTTCGAAGATCCGTGTGACTCAAATTGATTTGACGCCACGGTTCCACGCATTTCTCTACCAATTCTAGAAAGAAGAACCTCAGATCTCTGGAACGATGTAGATTACATCCTATCCCCAGCATTGCTCTGGAATACGAACGGAAATTGCTGTCCACTTCTTGGTAAGAACGCTCCGGAAGCATAGGCTTCAGTTTGATACATACTAAACTGCAAAACAGGCCTTCGTGGAATGCGTTTTCAACATGACGGATAGAATTTTGAAAAAGCAACGCGCAACATACTGTTTGTGATGTTTATCGTTTTCCAAGAGTATTCTACACTCGGCCAGCACCAATAGAAACTCTCTGTCCAAGTCCGTATCGAAGTATTCGGAACCGACGCAGCGGTATGTCCACAGAGACATCATGCTATTGGCGCAGTGATATAAATCCGGGAACGTTAGAAATTGCAGCTTCCGCTTGTTCATTTCGAATCTGAGGCAGGCGATGAACACCACAGCCGCGTATCGCCTAAGCGATTGTAAGCACCGATTAATTACGAACGAATGCCATGGATCCGAACGACTAGTTAGTTCTGATTTTTCGTTACTTGGCAAGGTCTTCGGATAGTAAAAAATGCTGTTCAATATTAACTGCCAAGGAGCCTGGCAAATCTTCGATCACCTTAAATACTCTTTTCACGTTATCGTACTGTCTGCGGCAGCTCTTCAAAGTGATACCAGTCTTCTCTGACACTTCGTCCATATCCTTTCTACTTTTCGAAGTTAGCTTTTTGCCCAACAGCTCTCTGATAACGATGTCATCGAACTCGTAGTACCTATGCAATCAATGTAATCGAGATCGTTACGCAGCTATCCATTATGATAAGTCAACGGTTAAACCCTTGCCATATTTTAACGAGCCAGTAAAGTATGGATTTAACACACTGCCCAATGAATCATGGATATTATATAAAATGTTCGGGCAATTTGTGAAATACCTGTCTTATACACACTGCCCGTAACATAGCCATATAAAAAATATAAATCTTCTTTCCTCTTCTACGACATTTTTTGGAATGAAGACGTTTCAATCAGTGTAACTGTAAAGAAAATGGCAAGGGGTTAACGAGTGACATTGGTAGTGGAGTTTGCTTACATTTCGATGAGCATCTGACTAGTTTGGGGTTCTATTTGAAACGCGAGTTGTTCGCTCGCTAATTTTGTAGGAGTATGAAGCAGTTTTTCCAAAAGGGCGTAGGTTCGATAGTGGTCCAGAATATCGGAAGCAACCAACTCGATAGAAGCATTCGTTTGATGACAAATACCTCGCTGATGCAAAATATTGACCGCGTCGCTAGCTAAATTGGGAAAACGTCAAACCGTGTCGATTAGATGAGAAGGTTTTAGATATTAAAAACAGAGATTTTCGTTTTGTCGGAGAATTACATATTGACGAACTCACAGGAATGACCGTCGACCCAAAGCTGATATATCTCGGGATCGACGAGTGTATAATTACTTATAAATACGTCGACTTCTGACAGCATCTTAACCACACGGTACTTGAACTTGATCGGAGTGAAACTGAATTTCTACCCAGATACGGGTTTGCTCGTACGCGAGATTCACGACATTGCGACAATACGCATCAATGTTTCTATATAACTCTGACTATATATAATTTTAAATAATGCGTCTTGGTTAGATCACGGCAAAACAAATACGCGAACGAGAAGCGCGAGCTAGCAGCGGCGGTGTACAATGAAACTAATGAAAACAGTGAGGAGATATTGGTGAAGTTTTCTTGCGCTTGCGCGCCAAAAACAGTAACGTATTTATATTGTATTATGCGGAAAAGATTGTAGAGTATTGATATCGGCGGGAAAGTACCGGAACAATCTGTTCCGAACAAAGAGACGCAACGAGTGTCCGATAAGTTACAGTATAATACACATTGTAAGTCAAATTCTACCTTATGCTCAAATCAATTTCATCTTTTTATAAATCAATTTCACCCTTTTGCAAATCAAATTTACCCTCATTATTTATTTATAGTGAATTATATATTTGTTTAGACACACGTGAACGGCTTCAATAAATGATACATATATGTACTTTCGTTTTCAAAATTTATTAATCAGAAAATAGCTACAATGAATGTAGCCATGTTTTCATACATTACAAAGTTAATGAATTGGTAATTACTTTTAACTAAGTATTTAATGTGTATCGTTTGCAATAAATAAAATTCTGAATTTCTCGACTATCAATTTACATTTGATCTGATTCTTTTTCAAAAACTTACTTACAGATACTTTATTTGCAAAACTGTCAATTTGCAGTCCAAAACCTGTACATTTATTTTTCACAATCAAATCGTAACAATTTTTGAAAATTTTACAGGTCGATCAAGGTACCCTATTTAATCCAGAATTATACTTTACTGACGTTGAATTCGCCGCGTATGCGCGAGGACGCATGGCCAATATCTCCTGAGTGAAATTAGCAGCGGGAGAACATTCGAACCAAGATTCGGAATCGAATCGAAACGAGTTGTATCGTATATCGCATCGTATCGAATCGAATATACTTACGCTCTTTTGCTGCGCTCTTCTTATCGCACGGTTTCGATCTGCTTTCAACATTTGAATGCGTCTTATTGTTGGCAAGTCTATTAGATCATAGTATTATACACGTACGGAATGCGAACAACATTTTGGATCGAGTTTAGCACATGAAAAATATCATAGCTTCCTAAAAATATCATAGAATCCTAAAGGTACGTGTCCATTTGTGAGTTTCAACTTACTGTTCGCCTTCCGAGAGTTTTTTCGTGCAGATCTCCGCTAGCACTAGTTACCAACGATAGTTTTACTCGCAGATTGACGCACACCTTAATGAAAACACAAGCGTGAAGAAATTCGAAGAAACTAGAGTGAATCGTACGGATATCTATCAAAATTTAACAAAAATTTCGAATATTTTTATAAGAAATAAATACAGCACAGTACATGTTATATGATTGCATTCAACTGACAATCGATATTGATATTTCAGATAACATTTCTATAGAGAAATACGGTTGCGGCGATTGCGGTGGTTTCGACTGGGTTGAGAGAAAAGAAGAGGGCGAGAGAGAGAGAGAGGAAGGGGGAGAGGAGCTGTTAAAAGAGTTTTGATTCAGTCGTGGAAGCAATAAAGCTATAAGCAGGAAGGTAAGAGAAAAAATACTGTTTCGCTCGTTTACACGGATAGATATGGTTGCGCAAACGATGGGATGCATCATCGTTTCGATCAATGTCTCGTGGCTCCGTATTCGAAATCAATTTCTATCACCGCTTTCGATGCAAAAGAGAAATTTTGATCGACGATTCAAGCGTTATCAACCGATTGCGAAACATCTAGCCGGATCCAACGATTTGTTCGTTTTCCGGAGAACGGTGCTGCCGTTCGTACGAATCGTAAACACCTGCCTACAACGTAGTGCATATGTACCTAACTACCTAGATAGACGGTGTATCGTGTACATGTGTGGCGTCCGGTTACGAGACGTTCGTCGCGTAGGCAAGTAACAAACCGATGCTCTTTCGAATCGTATGGATTAGGTATAGGTTAGGTCTCAATCGGCTTTTCGCATCACATACAACCGCAAGCTTCAACCACCATGTTCGGTAGAGTCTTTTGCGTGATCGTATTGTTCGAGTCGACGTAGAGCAGCTGGATAGACGAGAATTGCGTCGGCGAACAACAAGGTACTATCTCGCTTTTACGGTGGACCGTGTTCCCCGTTCTGGCCAACAACCTCTGTAAGAAGAAAAGAGAAGTGTCAAGAACGAGGAAACCCAACGACATTTTTAATGATCCGAGATAGGGGTTCCCAATAGGGTCGATGAACGTTTAAAAACGGCTAATAGTATTCCAGGGGTCGATGATAAAGTTTACTGTCGTATTCCTTAAAGTTTAATTGTAATTTTTAAGGAATGTAATTATTAGATAACAATATCTGTTTCAATATATACATGGTGTCCCGAATTTAAACGGCAAAACTTCAGGAGCGTGTAAGGGACCGAAAAACTAAGACAAAAAGTCTTTTAGAGATTTGCTCGTTATTGATTCGTTTTGGAGAAAATCGCAAAAAAAGAAAAAAACAAGTTATGTTCAGTCAGTGCTAGATGTAATGCTCGCATTGCTGCAAGAGGGCAATATTTTGAACAATATCTACATTAAATAGATGATAACGTAAATGAAATGTAAATAAATAAGTACAAAAATGAAAACTTGTTTCGTTTCTTCTCGATTTTCTCCAAACCGAAGCAAAAACGAGCAAATCTCTGAAAGACTTTTTGTATGCACCTTCTGTATGCATATAATATAGATTTGCATAAGGGCTGTGTGGTTCACGCATCTTAGGTCGGATATCCAATAAAATAATACAGATAATAGTATAATCAGAGAAAAATAATAAAGCACAACTCTAATGTACCAGTTTTTTCGAAGTTTTTGTTCATATTCTTCGTCAAATCGTTATCTTCAAGTTTTTAATGTGCAGTTATTGGCATTATGATTATATGTTGTATGCTGTGTGTTATAGAGAAACATGTAAAGAGGTTGAAAAGGTTGGGAATCCGTGATCTAAGAGATGCTTACTCTGATTACGTTGTTGTACGCGGAACCGCTGGCGGTCAACGAAGCCGCGGAGGAACAAGAACCGCGACAAAAGTAGGCGTGATACCCGCTCGGGTGTAGGATCCAATCGCTCCAGCCCATATCTTCGAAATTTATGTAGAGCTCGTCCCTGCAACATTCCTTCATTTCCGGCAAACAGTTCGAATTCCTTTTCGGCCTGTTTTTCTGCGGCAACGGCGACGCGTGTATCACGAGAAACGGTTTCAGAGTCATCTCGATGGACACCGGCGCGGTATCACGGTCGATCGAACAGGTGCTGCAAGCTATTTGTATCGCGTGGTTCAGCCGAAGCTCTTCCACCCATTTCTTCAAGATGAAGCTCACGTCCGCTTTCACCCAACCCTCTGAAATATCAATGTTTGCTTTGTCACTTTGGTCTCTCGACCTCAGGTTTTCTCAGTATGATGCGAGTCTTCGAAATGCCGCATCGTAAATGCTTTCTCTTTAAAATAACCTTCGATTGTGTTTGAAAAAAGAAAAGCGTGCGGTATGTTACAAATAAAAATAATAGCTTCGCGCTGTCAGATGAAAAGTCTTTCGGCGAGCAAAGCAAAAGGAGAAATCGAAAGGAGTATCAATATAAATATCGGAATAACATAGACCGATATAGAAAAGCGTTGCGTAAAGATTTGTGATTATTATTGAATGGTTCGAATTGTATTTCGATTTCATTGCTTATGCCGCACAGTGGGCCGGATCGAAAAATTTCGGGACATTGGTGCATAACTTTTGAACCGTTTGAGATATTGAAATGAGGTTTGAACTAAAAAATATTATAAAATAATCTCTTCCGAATAATACGTGTTAGAATATATTTTTTGTTTAATTTGTTAGTTAGTTATTTTTATAAATTTTTATGTAGTTCTTGAATCAATTGCTTTCCTTAAAAAAAGAAACAATTTTTTACAATCTTAAGAGTTCTTAGGCTGCCTCACCGCTTCACAACAAGAACGCGCGGCGACCGTATTCGCCGCGACATTGTCCGCTTTAAACAACTATATTGTTGTTAGTCGGACGATTTCGGAAATGATTCTTGTACGGTTATTTAAAGAAAGTTTTACCGAAAAAATTCCTCTTTGTTAGAGCCTGAGATGTTTTGGGACAAAAAAGATATCCTTTGACAAATATAGAACATTTTTTTAATCTGTCATGTATCGTTCAGCATTATTTTTTAAATATAGTACTATTAGTTATTACTAAAAAAAATATATGACTTCTTATTGGGAAGAGATGCTCTATATCATACAAAAAAACTGAGAGAAAATATGGGACGAAACTGGTGAAATATGCTACTTTCCAAACACTCAACTTTAAATGATCATTGTAACTAAAATATTTATTCAATTTCATTAATTTCTTCATTTTCGAGGTCCATAGATCCTTACAAAGCAATACAAAATCATTAGTTTGCAATTTCGAAAAGTCGACTTTTTGGTCGAATGTTCCTAAATTTTTCGATCCGGCCCACTGTGTGCCGCCTGACGCGGCCGCCTCTCTGTATCATATCACGGCACGGCCCTGCTCGTCCTTCCGATCGGAGCCAAGAATTGGTGGAAAGAGTTCATCTTTGAAAATTATCGCGACCGGTGTATTTCCATTCTGTCCACTGTGCTCTCGTTATTGCATAATACAAAAAGGAGAGCGGTGGTCGGTACCGATTTCGAATCGTGCTCGGTACCATTCCGAACTTCTTACGCGATAAAAACATTGCGCGTGTCGTTGCTCTGGCAACGTTCGATCCTCTCTTCCAGCCTCGCAGATACGTCTGTATCACGAGGATACTGTATTTTTTCCGACATATCGTTACCACGGTCTAAAGTCCCTATCGAATGCCAACGAATACTTAGAACCGCTAACGTTGTCGGTGTCTCGCTTCGTAGAATCGTGTCAGTCTGTTCTTTTCTTTAGCCTGCTCTGTTATCGAATCTCGTGGTAAA
Organism: Lasioglossum zephyrum; assembly: GCA_028455615.1. Classification (NCBI taxonomy): domain Eukaryota; kingdom Metazoa; phylum Arthropoda; class Insecta; order Hymenoptera; family Halictidae; genus Lasioglossum; species Lasioglossum zephyrum. Next base: position 5,716,848 of record CM052323.1, on the reverse strand, counting down.
GTTATTCCAACTATTTTCACAATGCCGAGACTGAGGGCTGGCGAATCTCATGGGTCGACGACGAGCCGAGAGTTCGATGTCGGTTTCGGTTGGATCTGACTCGAATTACGAACAACGACGCGAGCATGAATGTTGAAAACCCGTTTCATCCGGAAATGTACCGACGGATTTGCTTACGACGAAGCACCAGATTCGATGCAAAATCGACCTTATTCCCTACTCAGTATGGGCCTCCAATTGCCCCTTACTATAGACACAATTATCGCAAAGCCAAATATCAAAGCTTGTACTAGCATCCACTCCTTTTTCCAAAGCTGTAACCTACATATTTAGCGTGAACAGATATTGCTGTTATATTCACTTGTGTTTCATATAACTCTTATTGTATTATTCCTGTAATCCATGTTATTGTATTTACCTACATTATTCATGTAAAGCAAAATAAACCCAAGAGGGTTTCGAATGCTTATAAATTAAAAAAAAAATCGACCTTACCTCCGATATCGGTTTCGAATATTGCGACCATCGTGTTCTTTTCGAAATTGCCGTCCAGGTCCCAGTGATCGAGTTCGGATAGGACGAAAGTTTGATTCAGGTCGTCGTTCTCGTCGTATTCTTTGTAGAACCATAACTGTGCCGAGGTCACGTCCAGAAATTGCATCTCGTTCGGCAGATAAAACGTGAAGCAGGCTGCAGGATTGAACCCGGTCAAATGGTTCGAACTGTGTCGACACTTTTTCGAGTCGGCCACACCTGAAAGTAGTTATCGACCGTTAGTTTTCCTCTTTTTCGTAGAGTTTTTCGTAAGAAGCGTCCCTCGTGTGAACGCCTAATTCGGAAACGGTCATGCGAGATACGCGTGTCCTCTACCCCCTTATCAAACTGTCGACCTTCGAGTAGTCGATTTCTCATTGACCGGTGCTATCCCCGACACGGTATTCCTGTTTGTTATCTGTCGAAACGATTTGTACGAACTAGGAATTAGGGATCGCGTACTCTCCGTGACTCGCGAGTTGTCCCTCGAGACAGCGCAGGGGCAGAGGGGATTCTCGATCGCAGTCAATGGTCAAGCTGTGACGTCACACAGTTTAGACGATAATTCGGCTACAACCGAAAGTGCCAGTGGAATGACCCAATCGGGCGGTTCGCTGCCGCATTCCTTTCGAATTCTTACCAGGAGACAGCTTCTGAGACACGGGGAGAGTGCTTACGAATCGATGGGAAAGGTCAAAGCCGGCGACATCGCGTCGCACAGTGGTCCAGGAGTTTTTCTGGCTAAAATTAATTTTTCGACTTTCAAATTACAATAAAATTTTTCTTTCTCTCAAACAAGAACCTATTGAAATCTCGAAATTCAAAATATTCTTCAAGTGCAGTTTATAGTTTTAAGTGCAAAACTATGAAATTGGAGTTACAATGAACTCTTAGCACTCGAGTAGTAACTCAGAGTCGCCACTAAAGATTGCTGGTATGTTGGTATCAATTATTAAACATTTAAAAAAATTATAGAAGGGAATTATTCCAGTTCGGAAGAGGTGTTTAATTTACGAGTTACATAGTTTAATTATTCTTTGCAGAATATGCTGAAATGCAAATGTGTTATATGTAGATATAATATAATATTTCAGTTGTGATTTAATGGTAAGAAGAATATAAAGTCAAGTACAAATACATATACTTTAAAACTTTAGGGACAGTTTAAAAAAAATGCTTAAAAACGCTGGCATTCAGATTTGATTTCTCTGAAAGGTTAGATCTTCAACATGTACACATTTTATAATACATATAACAATTGTGTTGGCCATAAAAAACGGGTTCTCGACGCGGCGCGTGCGACGCGACGGGGCAAAAAAAAATCGGTGTATACTGTACAGTATGATACAGTTAGATCCGCTGTGCGGTACAATCTCCCTTTATTACCTAGCTTTCGTTTACATCTCCAGGAGACAGACGCGAATACATTCGAACCGAAACGTAGATACTGCTCAGACGACCCCGCGATATGGAATACGAATTCGGGTAAACTGTCACAGGTTCTGTTTGCTTTTCCGTTCTCGTTACTTGGCCTGTATTCGTTGGTACGCTCGCGCTTAATATGACATGCATCTACCTTATGTGTACGCGCGACGCCGCAACTCGGAGAAAGTTGGAAGAAGGGTGGAAAAGGCGACAGACTAACCTTCGTTTGGGAATACGACAATTTGATCGGTCTTCCCGTAGAAACTGTCGATCGATTTTTCCGGCTCGAGAGGCGCTCCGGGTCGAAGTTCGAGCACACGACCGTTTATCAGAGGCTTCGGCAAGGTCGAGAGCGGCATCGATATCTCCGGAGGCTTGGAAAGTCGCAGTTTCTTCAGAATTTGTTGCTTGACGTATTCGACCCTGAACTCGGTCAAAATTGGATCGTTCGCGAGCATAGTGTCGATCTTGTTGTGGGCGCATTCCGTGCAACCCTCCTCCTCGAGGGAGGAGCTGCGACTAGATCCGGATGTATCGGAAGGGGTGGATTGCGAATAGAAACTCCGCCAGACCGAGCTCAACGGATTTTCCATTTTCGACCAAATCGCTTCGATCTGATTTCCCGTGATCCCGCCTACTAGGAAAAGAATGACAAACCGATGGACGAGACGCATCGTTGCGATCTTGGTCGGTCATCGATTTCTGGTTTCACCGGTGCCGGAGCTATCTGCACGATCTCTTCCACGCCGCGACTTTGTTGTTTCACAAATCCACTGCGGAAAAAATTGACCGATCGTGGAACGTGCACTGTTTTTCCATCGAGCGACGCATCGGTTCCAACTTTCGTTCCCTCTCTTACTCTTTATCTTTATTCTCCTCTCTTTCTCTCGTTCTCTAACTCTCGCCCTCTCTCACACCGTCTCTCGATCTCTGCTCTCGGTTTTGCTTCAGGTCTCGGCGAACAGCGATTTCCTCTGGTTTGCGTGCATTTTCCTGCGTTCACCCGACAGCCGGCAAACGCTGAAATGTTTCTCGAGCGAGAAAAAAAAATCGCTTCCGCGCCCTAACTACTCGTCCCGGTCAGATCGATCGATCGCACGGGTTCCTTCTCGCCGTACTGGCTCGTATGCAATCGGTCGACCAGTTTTCGCCGATCCGACCTCTCAATTAACTCTACCGCGAAGACTGAGGAGTCTTGGACGGGATGCTTTAATCCACGCATCGATTCTCTGTAAAGCTTGAACTTTGCTCGACGAGCGGGGGGACACCGCGGATTGGACAGAGACGAATCGCATTGATATCGTGGGAAGAAGCACGCGCCACGAACATGCCTCTTCTCTTCGGCGAGTAGTCGGTCGTTTCGCTTCGTTTCGCTTCGTTTCGCTTCCCATCCCCTTCCCTTCCCAGTCGATCCCTTTCCTCCTCCAACCGTTCCTACTTTCTCTAATCTGCCGAATTTCTCGGCAGATTCTAAGTCTTCCGGTAGCTGGATTCGCTGCTTCACCGCGTACACGTGTAATCGTACAAATACAAACGCAAACGCACCAGTATACAACTAATATTACAGTGTAGGTAGTAGATAGTACATCGGTTTACAGATTTTTTGCGCAAGTTCTCCAGATATTCGTTCAACGTTAGGAGGAATTCGCGAAACAATTATCATCTAGTTTTCTCGTGAAAAGTTACAATCGCATTCGTTCGCGGTATAGGTCTGATCTCCGACGGGATTATGTCGCTTGATTCAAGGCCGATTAAATTATCGCTTCCAAGAACGATGAAACTATGCTGACCGCCACCGCAATGAACGGAACAACAGTTTCCTTTTTCGCAGACACCGTCGGAATGCGCACAGACGATATTCGATCTCGGAACGCTTCGTTGCTGTTCGAACGGGCGCAAGTGAAAATGAAAATCGGCGACGAAATCGATACATATTTTCTCGTACTTCCGTTCGTTAGTGGTCTAGATCGGTTCGAAACGGAAAGAAAATGTAACGCGGTTCTGTAACTCCATCAGTAGACGCTGATAACGATTGCATCATAACCAGAAATCACAATGATGAAAGCGGTTCGGCTCGTTGCGATTCCCCCGAACGAAATGCTACTAAACCTTTGCATAAGCCGCGTAATTGGCAATGCCGCATCGATTTTTGTTCTTGGCCAATCGCATGTAGCCGTTTTCACCCCATCTGTCGCCCCACCAATTCTTCAAGATCCACTCGGTTGGCGTGTACCCAACGATCAGCATGGCGTGGTTCACGTTGTCCGAGCTACAAGTCTCGTCGTCGTAGACTCCTTGGCTGTAATTCGAAATCGAGTCGGTCACTGCTTCGTCCCGAACGAGGAAATTCGGAGAGGTATTGTTGCGAGTTCGGAGCGAAACGCGAAAACGAGGATCGCGATTCGTCCGACCCAGCTGGTCGCGACGTTACTTCCGTGCCCTTTTTTAATAACGAATCGCGGAGTCCAATGACTTTGGCTCGTTGTCGCTTCAGGGGCATCGCGTGGACGATGCACCAAAGGTTATCGCGCAATTGGACCAATTTCTTCGAGTATCTGTGAAAGGGGGGCGATACGAGTTTTCGTATTCTCGTTTTTCGCGTAAACATTCGTCGAACACGACTCGATCGCGTGTCAACAATTTTATCGGCGCTTTCTTCCGTTTACTTCCGTTTATTTCCCTTCGCTGATTCGCAGCTAGGCTTTTAGCGGACTTCATGCTTTTTTTTTCGTGCAACAGAACTATACGTTCCGTGCCGTAATTTCGGTGTTTATCATAGTAGCACTTGTGGTTGGCCAACGGTTGGGATTCCCAATATAAAATTTATCGCAATTTGCCAATAATATCCAACGTTGGACCTGCACATAGTTGGTTAATTAACAAGAAATTTACGTATGATAATACTACATTGGGTATCATTGGAAATGTTACTACAAGTAAAGACTTGTTAATTATTATATTCAAAATTGATTATTTTGTTAACCCTCATATACGTTCCTCAGGATGGAAATCCACCCATTTAATATTTTCACATACTGTCAAATTATTCATCCTTTTACGTCTACGTCGTGAGATATATTTCTCGAAAATGTGACGCTATAAATGAAACAAATGTGTTGATTTAACGTGTAAAATAAAAATGGTTGAATCGTTATCCTAGTGTCTTTTACGCAGCTATATTTTGAGGAGCGTGTGAGGGTTAAGAGTTAAGTTTCTTCCTGTTTTCTCGAATTTTTACCGTGAAGATATATTGTTTATATGTATATGATTTATGATACACTGTAAAGGTAACCGTAAAGGAGAAGATTAAATAAGATGACCGGATATCGCAAGCAAGGCCTAACAAAATGGCAACCACAAATGCTACTAGGATACTACCTCCTTTCTGAAAAGTTGCATTCTCATCGAAATGTTGCTTTTACGATAGATAAGAACCATACTCACTGATACAATTGAAACGTTTTCGGGCTGGCGTTTATCGAGGCTGCGATCGGACCTATGGTCGCCACGGCAGCTTCCAAAGCTTTCTCGTTGCGCGCCGGCAACACTGCCCACGAAGTAATGTTAACGACGCTCGAGTGTTCCTGGAAACGGCACGGACCTTGCTGCGTCCAAGCAAACGAAAACGATTCAACAATTTCCGTGTGTTCGGCGTTTCGGTCGTTCGCGAACAAGAAACAAGATATGCACGAATTAATCGACTGGCTTTTCCCCGTTCAGACACGGCGAAAACCGTGCGGATCAACCGCGCGAAGCTTATTTAGAGTCCGGTCAGACACGACGAATTTCCTATGGTTACCCCCTCTCCTGGGAAAAAATGTTATATGAATATATGCTCTTAAATGTTTTATTCAGGAGTTATAACTAATAAAGGCCTTTTATTTTCAAGGAATTGTCCCCCGGGTTACATTTCGTCCTGGAGGCAGTACAAATATGTTGCCTTTCGGCAATGTTTTATTAAGGAGTTGTAACTAATAATGCAAAACGATAATGAACTGGCATTTCGTCGACAAAGCGGATGAACGTATTATGAATGTCTCTATTTGTGTTTAGATAAACTCTTATGTTTACTTGCTGAGGTAGTTGATGTCAACATTGATTTCTGCTGGGCTAACAATGTTTAGTACCAGTGATGCCAGAATCGTGGGTTTTTGGGTTTCTCGCCTCCTCTGCTGCTGCCGGCTCGGTTCCCCCACTCTTACTTCTACTGCGCACGCGTTACACACCAATGTACCTCTTCTCTGCTCGTGTGAATCTTAAGGTGAGTAGAGGGGTACGTTTGTTGTGTGTCGCGCGTGCGCGGTAGAAGTAAGAGTGGGGGAACCGAACTGGCAACAACAGAGGAGGAGAAAAATCCAAAGACCCACGATTCTGGCATCACCGGTACTAAACATTGTTAGCCCAGCAGAAATCAATGTTGACATCAACTACCTCAGCAAGTAAACATAAGAGTTTATCTAAACACAAATAGAGACATTCATAATACGTTCATCCGCTTTGTCGACGAAATGCCAGTTCATTATCATTTTACCACGTTTTTATTAGCTCGCTTTCTTGTTTGTCTGTTTGTTTGTTTGTTTGTTTGTTTGTTTGT
>CM052323.1:5676948-5710195 GCA_028455615.1 Lasioglossum zephyrum | reverse complement strand
AAATGAGTAGGTGTAATTTAAAACGAAGAATTTGAAAATACTTTTATATTATCTTTAATCTATTAAGCATATCAAGAAAGTGTGCTTTGTGTAATGATCCACTGTCCACTGTAACGATGCACCTGTCAGTAGCAAATGCACTTTATGCTGGATAATCGGAATTTTCTGAAAACACTCATCCATTAAGTTATTCATAAAATTCTCAAGGTAAAATGCTCTTCGTTTAAAAAGAAAAATTTCTTGGAAATATCAAATTTTCAGATCGAAAATCATACTCGGAAAATATTCTAGAAATCATACTCAACAAATATTAAAAATATAAATTTTTAAATGCTTGTTCTAATTATAGTTTTTATTAAAATTCATTAGACGTTGTGCAATAAGTAAGTAAAGTAGTAAATGTAGACGCAAGTCACTTTTTACTAAATGAACTACTAGATTGGCGACCGGGACGACCGTCAATGCGTACCTTGTACGTATTCCAGTATTCGTCCAGTTTTCCCGCTATTTGCGGAGGAAAGCGGTTCCTTCCCTGTTCGAATGGTCGAATACTTGGGAAGCGCAGCAACGTTGTTAGCAGGATAAAAGCGAGACTCGCAGGCGCGCAAAGTCGTAAATTCATCGCCGAACCGTTTCTCATATCGTCGATCAATCAACTGGGTCGATTAAAATTTATCGTGGCTACTGTATCGGTTTCGTTGCCGATCAAACTCCGTTGTCAGCAAATTATTCGTATTTAATATTTCGTGTTTTACGTTTCGCGAGTAAGCAACAAAGGGGCAACGAATACTTGCCGAACCTTGCGTCATGTTTTCGGCATACATTTCGTATTCCAGTTGAATAACACGCGCCGGCACGAACCTTACCCGCCGCGTCGCACAATTCGTGATGGTGTGCGCGTGCACGTCACTGGGTATTTATGAAAACGGGTTTCGCCGTAAAATGGGTTGGTTGCATAATCATGGGTAGGGATTGCAATCCCGCGGGATCCCGCGTCATTTTTTAGTCCCGCATTTATTAATCCCTTGCCGGATTGTAGGATAATGGGGGAAATGATGAAGCTTGAGGATATAGTGAGCGGGAAAAAAGATAGGAAGGTCGAAAAGTGGTTGGAGAAGTTGAGGAAAAAGAGACAAAAGAGAGCATAAATAAATCAAAGAGAATACCAAACCATAAAATGTCAAACATAGGGAATGGGGAGGGAAGCAATAAGTATGGAACTAAGGGGGTTAGTGATAAATAAACATATTCTTAGTTTGCTATATACCAGATTTGTTAACTGTATCAGATATGATACAATATGCAGCGAAGGGTTAAAATACGGCAAGGGGTTGAACAGGTGATGCGAAATCCCGCAAGATGAACTATTTCGATGTTGAATTCATACCGGATACGGGATACTACAGGATATCTTCGTAATCACTTGAGGAGCAACGTAGAAGAAACAACAATCTTTGTTTTTCACGATCTTATTTTCAAAGTTCTACAAATTATTCAAACAATTTTCTGATTTCAATGTCCTTAAAAGTTACATTTACAGACAGCTCGTATATACATGTAATTTTTGGCATTGCAAACCAAAGTTGGACAAAAATTTAATCATAATTAATCGTAATTAACAATTAAACTCCTACTTTAGTCGTTAATTGCAGTTAACGATTACAGTCTTTTCAATTGTAATCGTCAATCGGATGATTGATTAATAAAATCCGTAAAAATTAGTCTAAAAGAACGCTATTTAATTTTTAAAGAGTTACATGGAGGGCTGAATCATTCAAACTTGGTCGTTACTTTTTAAACCAATGGCCATGAAAGGTGTTAAGTGGCGGTCAAGTTTGAGTAATCCCACCATGTAACTACACAAATTAAATAGCGTTCTTTTAGACTAATTTTTACAAACGCTTTTTTCAGTATTGCAAGAGGTATTTCTAAGCTAACGAACTTGCCCGTATTTTCTTTGATCTCACCAATTTTTACGGCCATAGAGAGCTTGACTCCTGTTTACAGGATGTTTTTCTTGGGATACAAGTTAACAGAAGAACGAGACCTGTAACTATACAAAATTTCAATCAAATCAGAGACACGTTAATTTTGCGCTCTTCTTGTTAATCTGGCGACTTTGGGCAGAAATGAAGAACGAAAGCGAGAGAGAGAGAGAGAGAGAGAGAGAGAGAGAACGCAACGAAGAAAAAAGGAGAATCTGATCGCTTCGAAAGGTTCGAAAGTATTCAGCGAGATGGCTGTACCGACAGCAAATCGCGCATGTTTCGCGTTCGCGCTTGCGCTGGGCGTTCGCGATCGCGATCTCGTTGGCGTTCTCGCTACGTTGACCCGCCACTGCGCAGCCTTTCGAATTCCCATCGCCGCGGCGACGGTAAATTCTCGGCTAACAGGCGGTCTCTTTCGTGGATGGCAGGTTGCCGTTGCGTTGGCCGGGCTCGGCTGAAACGCACGGTTTCAGTGCGAATTTTCACGTCGGTCGACAAACTGCACGGGAACGTCGCTCGAGAGAGCGTACGATACTCGTTTGTCCGCTTTCTCTCGCGTGTCGTCAATAACACGGGATGGGGGTAACCGTCAGAAAATCGCAGATGTTGGTTCGCGCGGGCCGCGATCTTCTCGACGTCCGTTATCCGTGGTTCGTCGGTCGTTCGGCGGTCGTTGATCGGCCGTATGCCGTATCGGTGATCGGCGGGCATCGAGCATCGAGTATCGAGCATCGAGCATCGAACATCGAGCGTGTCGAGCATATCGGTCGGTCGTGGGCTCTACATATTCCCGTACGTCCCCAGCCCCTCAGTTAACAGTTCTCGCGCGCCTCTCGAGTTCCGCGTCCGCCGTCCGCCGCCGCGCCGCCTCTCGCTCCGATTATCGCTCGACACGCGCGAGTCTTGACTTTTGCCAGTGGGGAGGCGCCACGCTGGAAAGCAAACCTCTACAACGACGTTCTCCTCGCGATCGCGACTCCGATCTCGACTGTTAATCCCGACTCTGCTCTCACTCCCGATCCCGGTCCCGATCCCCATCCCGGTCCCGGTTCCGATCCCTGTTCCCAATTCGTGGGGCCCCGACAGTTCCTTGAGCAAAGTCGGCGAGGCTGACTGGTCCGCGACCAGTGCAGTGACGTCTGAACGTCGCGCCGCGCGCCACTTGTTAAGCGGTACTGATAATACCGTGATCCTACCGCGATCTCGAGAATGGAGGAGTCCGGGATCGATATGGGCTTCGACCTGGCCGCTATCACGGCTGACTTGGAGCATCGCGAGGCTGATCTGTCGGGCAGACGATGCGAGCAGAAATGCGCCGGGATCGGGTTCGATCAACCGGCCAACATCCATGGGAACGGATGCAACGCCGACGACGACTGGGAACAAACATTATCATTTTTGCCAACGCCGATGCAAGATATCATGTATTACGAATTAAAGAGTCGTACGCCGAATACCGACAGGTACGTTGCTCGCTCTCGCTCCCGATCGGAAAGCTGCGTCACCGAAACCAGACTATACATGTATAGATACGATCGGTTCTCGCGGAAAATTACCAAACCGTTGGCCAGCTTATTAACTCGTACGTAACTGCTCGTTGTCGTCGCTGCATGGAATTCACGCTCTTTGGCTATAGATAGCGTATGCGCGAATGCTTTCGCCGTTCGCCGCTCGCTCTTCCTCTCGTACGCGCCGCCGCATCGCGCCGAGTCGACTTCGGCCAAGCTCGACTCGAGTCGACTCGATTCGATTCGATACTGCTCGGCCGGGCTCGGTCGTATTCGCAGCTCGGATAACACAGCTGCCGCGCGAGTATACAAGCCACAATCATATTCCCTCTCGTTCGCCATCTCCACTGTCACCACAGCCAGCTCAAAACCTACTCAGCTTCCTCTATTTGGATTAGGGTTACGCAGGATCTCTTTATCGAGGAACGCTTTCCGGTTTGAGAAATGTCTGTTTTTGATCGGGCCTGTGCGAACGAGTGCACGGTTCCGGGTTACCCTAGTGTGTAACATTTATGTTTGGCATTTTGCTTGGCCTTCTTGTAATAATGGTCGGCAAACCGTTTAGATATGTCACCTTTTCAGTTTTATGCTGTTGGGCGAACGTTCATGGCCAACGAAGGGCCAACGGCACTGTAAACGCTAGTAGCATTTGTGATTGCCATTTTGTTGGGCCTTAATTGAAATATTAGTTGGCAAACCGTTTTGGATACGTCACCTTTTCATTTTTATGTAGGTGGGCCAACGATTATGACCAACGAAGGGTCGAAGGCACTGTAAACGCTAGTAGCATTTGTAATTGCCATTTTGTTGGGCCTTAATTGAAGTATTAGCTGGCAAACCGTTTTGGATACGTCACCTTTTCATTTTTATGTAGGTGGGCCAACGATCATGACTAACGAAGACATATTATTCCGATCTTCTACGGTTATTACTACAGTATATCATAAATAATATACATGAAGTATCCAAAGAACGAAGGCCCATTCTGTAGAGACCCAAAAGGATATTCTTATACTACGTGAGCCTTTCCCTTGGAAAATGGAGAAATTAAAGAAATAAAGAAATTTCAAGGCTGCACACAATAAAACTTTAATGGACCAACCAAAAGATCAGTTTTGAATATTATAATGAATAAGATTGTCGTTGTAGCAACATTTCTAACGTCTGCGAGACGTACGATATTTAAATGTTGGTGAACGTTGGTTGGGTAAATTTCTTGTTAATTAGCCAACTATAATAATTGTAGGCCCAACTACGGATGTTCGTTGGCAACTTGTCATAAGTTTCGTCGCAGGCCCGGTGTCGGGCATTCCTAGACAAAACCACGAACCATATCCGCACTGTTGTCCACCGTTGGTTAACCATAAATGCTACTAGGGTAGCTGGTGATGGTGGCCAGTTGAGTTCGGTTGAGATCCTGCCCCCCTCCCCTACATTAGCTTAGGTGGGTGTGGGGTTTTAGCGAGTCCGGGGGGCTGAGGCATACGTACTGCATTTCCCCACAAAAAAAAGGGTAGCTGATGATAGACGCGATAGATGAACGCGAGAGTTGGCGCGACCGCGCGAATGCGCGCCGGCGAGCGGCGCTCTTACTCGCAATTTAAAAGAGATCGAGAGTGGGAACGAACGCGAGTAACTAAACGAATCCACGTTTAGAATTACGAGCGCCGGTTTCACGATGCCGACAGCGTCGTCGTTGACAACGCGTCTTTGACAAGGGAACGGGCGCAAATGCTGGTTTTAGTAGCGTCGCGACGTCTCGGTTCGTTCGGTCGCGAGGCAGGTTCATCTCCCACTGGGGAGACATGCAACAGATATCGGCCGACACCGTGCGACAGATCGTCGAATTCGAAGATCTAGTGTCGCGGTTGAATCGAATAAACGACGTCGGCCGACCTTTGACCGGTACAGCGACCGCTTTCGAGTCGAGAATTGGAACAATAACGACGACGACTACGACGACGCAGCCGTCTATAGTTCACTCTTCGCCAAGATCAACCTTCGCTAAACCGTTGACGAGTTGGTGGTGTGGTTTGCGCGCGCGTTCACGTTCGCGGTCGCGCTCGCGAGTCCCGCGACCCGTCGCATCGGTATCCAGCTCGACATCCAAGTTCCAAGTTTCCGAATCGGAAACCGAGACGGACACCGAGACAAAGACGGAGACGAGTACGCTCTCGATACCGAAACCGGATTCAAAGTCGTTGCCAGCAGCCCGAGTGGCAGCATCGACGACGACGGCGACGACGACGACAACTACGACGTCCTCGGTGCCGCCGTTGACGCACGCGTTCTCTCCGTTCGCGTCGATTCCGTTTCTCCGTTGCAACGATCGGCCGACCACGGGTTCGCTGCCGTTCGTGTTTCCGAGTGGCTCTGACAACAACAACTACAACGAGAACCAAGCGCGGACCAAGAGCACGAGCGACGTTTGCGTGGATTTCGCGCGAACCACCGAACCAGTCGGAGGATCTACCGGTTGCTCGGCCGTCGCTTCGCACTATCGCCAGGATCAAGAGGACCGACGTGAACGGCGAGAACGCCGAGAGGAACAACACGTGCGCGTGCACATCGGCATCGACGAAGATTTGCGCATGATTCTCGAGATGGATCCGTCGATCGTCGACGGTACGACGGTCTCAGCTGTCACGACGGCCACGACGGCAACCGCAGCCACGCCGTCCTCGTTGCCCGGCAATCCTCGGCCCGCGAACCTTGCGTTTGCGCGGCCACTCCGCGTCAGTCGTCCGCAAGGCTGGTACAGATCTGTTCGAACGGTTCGACATTCCGACCAGTGATGCCAGAACGAGGAACCAGGAGCAACTTGCCCCTCCAGCTGGGCTCCCCACACTTACTTCTACTGCGTGACTGTGCGCGTCTACTGTGTGACTCACACGGGCAGAGTAGCGGTACATTCGTGTGTGTGCGTGCGCAGTAGAAGTAAGAGCGGGGCGCCCAGCCGGAGGGGCAAGTTTCTCCTGGTTCCTCCTTCTGGCATCACTGATTCCAACTTCCTTGTGCGTTGTCACTCTCCTAATCCGCCCCTCTCTTACACTCGCTCTCTCTTTCTTTTTCTATCTTCCCGTTGGAACATTAGCTGATTTGATCTCGTTCCTTCTTTCGCCTTCGTATCATAGTTTTGCCTTTGGGCGTTGAAACCAGAGATCCCTATTTCACGTATACAGAAATACACGTGGTACGTGAACCTTGTACAGTAGACGCCCCATTACTGTCTAACAGCCGTGTTTTCCACGGACTGTGATCGTACCCGGACACTATTTTTGATTTATGATGCTTGATTTTGATTATGCGTCTACCGCGGCGAGCAAGATTTCAATAGAGAGTTGAACATAGAGAAGGACAGCATGACAATGGAGAAAACCCGGACTGTAAATGAGCTTGTACTGTAGTTCGAATTTAAGGATCTGCGAATACGGATCCGTTCAGCACACGTTCGAGTCCGACAACTTTGTTTGTTTTTCGATCGAACGTGCCGAATGGATTCGTATTCGCCGATCCTTAAATTCGTACTTGCACGTGTATTTTCGTACACGTTGGAAAACCGCGATCTCTGAAAGGCGACAGCCCGTACAAAACTTTTCACGAGACTGGCACGACGGAAAGTCCGCTCGGCTCCGCTTCTCTTTATCGGCGCGTTCTTCTCGACCGTAAACACCGCGTCTAAATATAAAAGCGAGTCCTTGAATCTTACGTGGGAATCTCTCGTCGACTTTGCCAATGATCCGTTCTCGTTTCGTTCCTCGCCCACCCTTTCTCGCGTTTCATCGATTTCCTCTCGCTTTTCTCCGTTTCGATCCTCTCCCACGCTCGGCGAACACCGCCCCTACGAAATGCGTCAGCCCGGGGTTACCGATCCGTAACAGCTATATAGGATCCGCGTCATCGTTTCTGTCGTCGTCTTTGCCGTCACCGTGTTACCATCACCGTGTCCCACCGTCGTCGTCTACGTCACCGTGTCTCGCACCGTCATCGTCAACCGTCGATTTCCAATGACCGCGCTCTCGAATTCGAGAAAGCGAAGGAACGAAACGTGCTTCGAAATCGACCCAATTGTCGGCGTGTCAAAACGTTTAGACACGCCTAATTCTCGTGAACGATCACGGTCGTTTGCTGTTTTTTTTTTACACCGGGTCGAACTCGTTCTCGACGAAACTTCCAGAGAGAACGGTTTCAAGATCGATCCGCCGGGTATCGAGAATTCGAGGTTGCGGGGTAAACAGGGACAAGCGAACGACACGAGACGAGACCAGACGAAACGGAATGGAAAGGAGATCGAACGACGCGATAAAAAATAAAGGAAGAAGAAACGGGATTCGAGAGCAAGAGAACGGTTGCGGACGTAGAAGAGACGGAACAATATATGTATGTAGGACAACTGGTTTAGCTTTTCGTCGAAGATGGTTGCGTAACCGCTACACTGCGCGAAAGAAACGACGCGACGACGAGCTCCGAATCGGTGCGAGATAAGCGAGAACGCTTCAGCCTACATATGCTCGAAAGATCCGAAGAGGGAAACGAAGAGATGAAGGGAAACGAGGGGAAGAGGAAACCGCGAGAGTAGAGCAAAAACGGGAAACGGCGTGAAAAGAAAAATGTAGAATTGGAAAGGGACAGAGACGAACGAAGAAAAAAAAAGGAAACAAGGAAAATTATCGCGGCTCCGTGAACGAGAAGCAAAGCTTGGTCCAACTTGCGCAATGCCTTTATTTTCGTTTAACTTCTAGCCACCGCGCTTGGCTTTGTTCCCAATTTGGGAATATCTTTTAGGCGAGCTTCGCGTGTGCCGCGTCGATCCGTCTATCGGTTCGAAGAAAAATCGAGCGACATCATATTTTTTTTCAGTTTCCTGTACGTACAAGCCTCGAAGCCAATTACTCTTCGTGAAAGACGATCGAGCGTACGTACACGAGCGTTATTGGACCGTCTAGGTTTGTTCGAGTAATCGGTCCAACGGAAAAAACGTTTCCGAGTTTCGCGTTACGACATCGAATTACGATCATGCGCGAAGCATGCTCGCTGAGAACTCGCGCGTACCGGTACCGACGGCGGCACGCTCGCTTACACCCTATTTTTAATATCCCAAGCCATACGAGCGTTCCATCGCGTCGCGTTCTTCTCGCAGCCATGGGCTCGTCCCAGTCGTTTCGTTTCGCTTCGCGTTAATTCGATTGTAAACATTGTCCCTCGCTCGTCTCCCTCCCATCATCACACTCGCACAGTAGTTTAGTGTACGAGAAACGGACTATTGCTCGTATTGTAGAGCGCTGGATCGACCGATCGACGGATCGACGGAAACCGTAACGCAGCGATGGCGAAACTTTTCGAGAAGTGCGTCAAATGTTTTTTTCATTATTTGCTTTTAAACCCTTCGCGGATGAAGATTTCTTATAATAAGAAATAATAAGAGATTTATTTTTAATTTTATCAATCATCATATTGATTGTTCTTCTCTACTTGCTCAAATCAATTTTTATGTACTGGAACGTGAACTGAGAACAAGAGCGGGGTTTCAAACACTTAAAGCGAAATTATTCCAATTAATCGCATTATTGCAAAATTTTCAAATGCAACTACGCAGCATTATATGATAATACCTATCGATTGTACTAGTATCATTTTGGTTTTTTTTCTTTGTCTTTACGCACATGTCCCTTCTTCCTTATTAGATAAGTATTCTTGTATCTTTCCCTTTTTTTCTTTTCTTTGTAAATAATTATGTAAAAATAATAATAATAAAAATAATAGTAAATAATAATAATAAATAATAATAATAAAAATATTAAGAATACATTGCTCAGAGAAAGTAGATCACATATTATAGAATTGAGTGCTAAGGAAAAATGGTAACACTGTCCAGTAACAAAAATAAATAAACAAAAGTAAATACAAATAGAAAATGCTCTTCCAACCTCGTAACATTTCCGCTAATATACCCTTTGTTGTTATGATAACAATGTTTGGAAATTATTACATGAAAGGAAACTTTGTTGTTTCTTTGATCGAACCTGTGCGCCGATATCATAAACTAATTTCTTTTAATATTTCTCATCGGAAAAAGTTCGCACCAGTCGTTTTGTTAATTAGCAAGTGGGTAATTAAGACAGTGGCGTCACTTGGAAAGGGGATGGTACAAAAGGGTGGCAATAATTTGGAAATTGGTCGTAGGCTCGTCGGCAATGTATAGCGCAAAAGTTCGAACGTTTTTCGATGGTTTTCAGTCCGCCGACGTTCAAGACTGCGACGCCCACCTCGCGCACGCAATTGAAGCTCCAGCTGATGCGAGAGCAGCAGCAGGAACAAGAGAGACGGGAGGCAGAATTTCGTCAGAGCTTGCAGCAGCAGAGACCGACAGCTGCTCCTCCCAGACCCGTACCCCCCGCGTCTCTTTCGACCATCGGGGTGGACGTGCCGCCACAAGTCTTGCAAGTATATAACGTCGTTTTATCATCTCTCTGTCTCTCTCCCACTCTTCTCTCTCTCTCTCTCTCTCTCTCTCTCTCTCTCTGTGTCGTCTCCTGTTCTATGATGAGAGCGTGTTAGCGGGCCGTTACAATATTTAGGTATACCTACCTACGCGACTCGCAGTACACATACCGATTATGCCGAAGTGTAATCCACGAAGATACGCGTTACGAGATAACTGCACGGTTACGGAGGCGCATTTCAACGTTTGTCTTACGTTCCACCGCGTTTTACCGATAACGGGCGCACAATCTCTTGCGCGCGCAAACGCGAACGCAAGCGGAAGATCATTGTTGTTGATCGATGAGTAAAATATCTTGTCGTTTCTCGTTCCGCTCAACGATTCCAATGAAAATTTTACTTTGGAACAGTGGTTCTTAATCTTAACGAAGTCAGGGAACACTTTTGATTATACGAGAAATTTGCGAAACACCAGCATTAATTAATATTTCCTTATATCGATCGTAAAGCTCTCAATATCAAACATATTAATGCTATCGGCGCACTGTTTTGTTTTTAAATAACAATATTGATCGAACACCAGTGCGCCGATATCATTAATACATTTATTACCAAAATTGATGATCCAAAAAAACAAACAAATACATCCCACACTGGTTAAGAAACACTGGTTTAAAGCCTTTGGATAATAAACGATCCGCGAAACAACTTGGAACAGCGTCGAGAACATTTTCGATCGGGTTTTCGGACGATTCGAAAGCTGGGAGAAAATCCAAAGGTTTTTTGGTATTTACAGGTGCGCACGCTGTTGGAGAATCCGACGCGCTATCATGTCGTTCAGAAGCAGAAGAATCAAGTGCGACAGTATCTGCACGAATCGTTTCGCGGCGGTGCGATCGGTTGCGTCGACACCGAAAGCGTCCTTGGGAAAAATTCGGTCGAGAACGTGTCTGCGTCCGTCCCGATGGTTATCCAGAGCGCACCGCCAGGACCGACGGTGCATCATCCAAAACCGCAACACCCTCATCTGGCCTCGTATCCGCATCCTCAACCACAGTTGCTGTTGCAACAACAACAGCAGCAGCAACAACAGCAGCAGCAGCAACAACAACAACAACAACCACTACCACAACAGCAGCCACACCCACACCCGCATGCGGCCACGGTGCTGTCGCATGGCAATTCGGTGACGGCTAGCCCGGATCCAACGTCGGGCGGCATGTCTCCGGGCCTTTCCAGCGTCGCCACCAGTAATTCCGAGGTAACGTAAATCATCTGGGTGATTTTGTCTTCTAACAATGCCACACGGGCCATTCGTCCCGCTTCGCTCTTTATGCGTCTAGACTAGGGCTGTTACTTTCCCTCGAAGGTCGAAGATCACGAAGCTTCGAATTTCCGAAACTTCGTAGTTGACGAGTAGACTGCGGATGCATTTATGAGGAAATTATCTGGGTGAAATATAAATGAATAAAAGATTTAAAAAATTTCAGTATGTTGTAACGTTGTTTTTAATAAAGTTGATGTCCTTGGCGCACTGGTTCGATATTCGAGCAATTAAAGATTAGAAGAATTTAAACAATAAAATCTAATCTTTTATTGTTCAAATTTGTGTTTAAATTTTTCTAATCTTTAATTGCTCGAATAATTGATCGAACCAGTGCGCCAAGGACATCAACCTTGTTCAATATACGATCGACAAAAAGGAAAGTTGTTGTTTTTAACGCAACAAAATCATTTTACTCCTGTTGGCTACCATCGATGAAAAAAACATTTTCATTCAATACGCACACTTGGATTGCTGTTTGTTGCCGTCGTCCGTCCGCTATTAGAATATGCATTAATTATATGGTCTCCGAGAAGCACTAAGTACGAAATCATGCTGCTCGAGAGAGTGCAGCATTTTTTCAGATTTTGTTCATAGAAGCTAAATAATCCAATGTCATTCTTTAATCATGATTACTCCGCAATAATAACTACAATGAACCTAGAACCATTATCTGCTTGAAAAATAATATCCGACCAGAGCTTTATTTTTAATTTAATGAATAGTCATATTGATTGTTCTTCTCTACTTGCACAAATCAATTTTTATTTAGTTTTCAATCTTTTTATTTATTTATTTTTCAAATACTTAAAGCGAAATCTACTTATGGATTAATTAATCCAATGAATCACATTATTGCAACAATCATGCGCTATTTACATATAACAGTATTGTCTTTTTCATTGAACCTTTACAAAATTTTCAAAAGTCGATAATACGTATCGATTGTACCAGTATCATTTTGTTTTTTTTTTCTCTTTGGCTTTGTGTGCATGTCCCTTCATTCTTATTAGACAAGTAGTCTTGTATCTTTCTCTTTTTTCTTTTCTTTGTAAATATTTATGTAAAAAGGGCTTCTGCCCGTCTACAATAAATAATAATAATAATTTTCACTTTGCATAAAGATCCGCAGTCTAGTAATGAGAATCAAATTATTCAGCTCCAAAATTTCGCTTCTAAGTTATATTTGATACGATTACAGGGCGGTCCTGCATTTCGAAAAGAAAAAATGCGCCAGCACAGTCAAAAGATTGATAATGTTACAACTTCATACGGCTCGTGCGCTTCGAAATTCGAAGCTTCGTAAAAGTAAGAGCACCGGTCTAGGTCTAGACCTTGCCGGCGATCCACCGCCTAGATCTCTCTGGGTCGCGCGGCAATGGGATAGCGCGCTGCAAACGGAAACGTGTTACATACATACATACATCGTTCCGCATGCATTTCCATCAACGTTTCCACCGCGTTCTCTACAATAGCGATCGAGCGGTTTTACCGTTCGATGGATTATCCTGAAGCAGGTATCTGCGCAACTATCGTGATCACGGACAATCGTTGGTTTATACGCGTCGCGTATATTGCGATCGCGTCGTACAACCCACTTAACGGAGAAACCGAGTCTCCGTTATCGCAATCGAACACCCGAATACACGCGTACGTACCTCGCGTCGAACGTCCTGCGCGAGACAAGAATTCCTAATGTAAACGGAGTCGAAAGAGAAATTGATCGTCCGAACGCGATGAGGGAAATTTCGAAAGGACGACGCAAGCGTTGTAATCGGCGCACCGACGAGAAGAAGCTGGAAGGAAAAATGCATCTTGGAACCGGTCGTCGATCGGTAGAAAATTGTTGTCCACCGGGCCACGTTGAGTCGCGTCGTCGATAGAGCTCGCACTTTTACCCGGGTATATGAGATACCCCAGGTACCCGGGTATCTCATATGACATAAGTCATAAATGATTTTGTGCAATTTAAAACAATAATGAAATTAAAAGAACACGTTGATATATTAATTTAAATTTATTAAAATCGTTCAAAAGAATAAGTAATCGTAATATATCGTCTGCTTTTTCCTATTGATGCAAAAGATTTTTATTTTGCATAAAGATCCGCAGTGTATTCATGAGATACCCGGGTAATTTTTGTTTACACGAATACCTGGGTAATGCTGTTTACCCGGGTATCATAAGTCACAGGTCTAGTCGAGAGACGAGTGGAGATTGACGAGAGACGACAGACGACAAACGACAAACGACGACGAGGCTGATGACGCGACTTCGATGGATAAGCAGAATGCTAGCGCGATAGGATGCGATGGGATGCGACGCGTCGGGTGGGAACGTTTGGTGGTTCCCTGGGTAGCGAGTAGTGGCTGGCGGTTAGCGGGTGGAAGCGGGCACGTCGAGAGACGATAGCGGAAAGCGGGCGTGGGGCATCGAGCTCTGGTGGCGCGTGGCGCGTGGCCCGCTCGTCGTATTCGTATTCGAGCAGTAGCGACCACTACCGAAACGTGCCGAGCGACGCTCAAAGTTAGAACTTGCACACCCTGGAATTCTACCGAAAGTTAATCGGCAGCGTCCACAACACACGGTGCTTCGTTCGTAAACAACAGTTTCCCGCGTGTCTCTCGTTTCTCGCGATTACTCGTGTTCTCTCGTTGGTAACCGCGACAAACACCTGTGGCGCGCGCGCGCCCGCGCGCGCCTTACTCGATCCATTCGAAACTCCAGGACGAAGAACAGCGTGGAATAGCCAGCAGCGACACCGTAACCAAGGATCATGGATTTTACGAGGAAACCAGATCGACACGAGGAGGAAACACTTTTCCGCGAAACAGTGCAATAGCAGACTGGAGTAGCATTTTCCGCGGAGAGATGCCGACTTATCGGTTCGCGACGATAACAACTCCGTATCGATCGGATCGATCCGAAGTGTGACGAAGTTTTTCGAATTCGCGCGAGAACGGGAACTCGGACAGGTCTGAACGGTTTTGCTCTCGCGGCATGTTTTCTCACGTCAGTGGTGCCGATCCGTTTCTCGCTTGTGCTTGCTTCGCGCACGACTGTTCGACAGTTTAGCGCGTTCTCCCTCCACGCCCCGTGGAGATCGGCAGATACGATATTGGGTAACCGCAACCTTGAGGTGCTTAATCGTAGGTAGCCGAGTCGCGACGAAGCAGCGGTACGAGAAGGAAACGCAAGGTTGTCGCGATCCAGCGTCGTATCGACGATTCGTTGGCTCCGAAAAATGCGCTCGTTACTCGCGCGACCGTTGACGTTCACGTTGTCGTTGTCTTTGCCATTGAAATTACCGTCGTCGTTGCCGTTACGGTTCCCGTTCTCATTCTCGCGTTCGCGGTCATGCTCGTATCCTTGCCCTTATCCTGAGAGCTAACCAGATCGATCGCCGGTGCTCGTTGCAACACGACGATTCGCATCTTGTCAATTCTTCCAACGTGATATGGTCGCTTTCGTCGATCCCGTTTCCGGCTTCGAACGCTTTTCCGGTACCAGTGTCGGTTTCTGCTACTTCGCAACCAAGAGGATACCTACGATTCCATCCGATCCTATTCTCGGGAAGAAACGCGGTCGTCGGTTGGAGAAACTCGATGATCGACGACCGGTCCTCCGTTCACCCTTCGTGCCAGTGGAAATCGTCGAGGGAGAAACTGAGAATAGGATAGAACCTGTCGCTATTACCATTCGAGCATTGTAGAAGACTGGAAGAGGACGACGCTTCAGGATTCGGGACCGTTCTCGATCGGTTCTGAAAGAAACTGTTCGACTCCGTCCAGTACGCCCACGCCCATCGTAGCGTCTTGCTTCGACGCGACCGCGATCGCGACCGTTTCAATTTTCGTTTCGTTTCCATTCACTTTGCCTCCGACGCTGCCGCTTCGATAAGATGCCAGTATTCAATATAATAGCTCGAAGGTGTAAGGTGAGTTTGAACTTGTTTGTTCGCGAGCTTCGTTTGGTTTTTACGTTTTAAGGGTCGCCTATCGCCACCGGAAACCGTGCAGCATACCCTCAACATACCTGGCATTGATATCGCTTTGCTTTCGCTAGTAACTCTATACGAAATGGTATCTTCGTCGCCGTTATCGTTGCTATCGTTATCGTATTTGTTATTATTATTGTTATTAGTATTATTATACTTTTTATTGTCATCGTCGTCTCGTTACTACGATCGCGTACACTGTGGGTCTGGAACCCGCGATTCCACTGTAAGAAAGTCAAAGCCAACACGTTAACATTCGATGCCGTAAATGCGTCCGGCAATAAACTATTCGAACGCGCATCCGATATCGATCGGCAGAGATATCGCGTTTGAAACTATTCTACCGCGCAGCGTTGCGATCGCTGTTTTCGATCCGGCCACCTTAAGGCCCGCTATACACATCCGTTTTATGGATTTAATTAGGCCACTTGGTTTTTAGCCGGTGTTCCATGAAATATATTAAATATATCTATATAAAGAAAAATTAAATGCTGCTCGTTGGTAAGCGTATCACTTGTGAATGGCCGAACCGATTTGTCTAATTTACAAAAAAAAATGTTCGCAATAATCCGAATAAGGTTTTAGTTCATAAAACGATCGCAAACAATTTTATTGATATTTCGACAGGAAAATTAGCAAATCTAATAAAATATTGTCTTGAGAACATCTGGACCGGTTTGTCTAATTTAAAACAAAAAAAATGTTCGCAATAGTCCGAATAAGGTTGTACTTCATAAAACGATCGCAAACAATTTTATTGATATTTCGACAGGAAAATTAGCAAATCTAATAAAATATTGTCTAAAACATATTCAAATCTCTATGCAAGATGTTTTTGTTTATTTTTTCAATCATTGATTTTGGTATTCCGCAAATTTTTCATATAATCAATAGGGTTTCCTGACATCGAAAAGGTGTTAAGAACCACTGAATCAGGCGTTGCACATTTGTTTGAACCGTAGTTGCGGCGCCGCAATGAAATATTTGAGAAAACGGATGTGTGTAGCGGTCCTAAAGGTCGATTCATAGTCGTCAAAATAAAGTTATCCAGGTTTAATCGAAACACTCCCCAAGCGAGAACGATTGACGGAATTATCTCTCGAAAGGGTTGATGGCTCCCTACTGTGTGTGGCAGAAAAAAAAAAGGTTTTTCATGGTCTCTATAACTCTTTGGGTAACCTATTTCTACTTTACAACATCATGGGAATAGAGTTCGAAAATGTACGAGCACCGAAAAACAGCGTTAGTTATCTGACTGACGTGTACGAACCGACTTTAGGCTACGTCAAACGAAAGTACTTGCAGGGCCCAGGCGCTCTTGGACTATTTGTCGAGGAAGATAGAGAGAGAGAGAGAAAGAGAGCAGGGGTGGGGGTGCGAGGGGCAGAGATAGAGAATAAATGCTTCGCGAGATAACGGATAAGAAGCCAGATCCTCTGGACGGTAGCGCACCTCAATGGAAACGAACAAGTGTGCAGGTGAAATGAGAAACTTGGTAGGAAGCTGTCCCCGAAGGTGCGAACTCCATCGCGGAAGCGGTTGAAACGCGAGCAATGAAAAGGGTTGCGTGTCGGTTAAGTTGTTCGCACGCGCATCGTTCCGAGTGTCAACGGCTCTGTACGAATTACGTTTCCGAGAGGCCGCGACGTCAGAGGCGGTAGAAACGGGAGACAGACACTCGGTAAACGCGTTATCACCGAGATGTCGTCGGCTAATCAGTAATATTCTTGTTGGAAATTATAACGGCCGCGTTTCACTGCTCGACTACTCCACCTCCTCGCTGCGAGTCAATATACCGTCTCGTCACCTCTTGTCGCGCGTCGTTTCGCGTCACCTCGCGCCGCGCGCCGCATACCGGTCTCGATAACGTACAAACGAGAACCCGCGTTTGCTCGTTCCCGTTTGCCTTTTCTTTTTGCACGGTGAATTTGACCCCGCTTACAATCTCGGCCAGACTACGCGAATTCTTTGCTCTCGGCTCTCCGTTTTCATCGTTCGCTGGTCTCATCCGATAGTTTCGCTCGCACGTGCGGCGCCTAGCGACAAGCGAGACACAAAACCGAACAACTGGATCGGTTTTCGAGATCGATCGGATCGAAACAAATAGAGATACAATCTATGTAGGACTTCTGACGGAAGTACGTGTTCAGATATCGGTTTAATGATTATCGTCGACGTCGCTGCCTTAATAAAAGAGCCACGATAATTCCGTCTCGAATGAAAGATAACGACTATTAATTTGGCGTTGCGACGACTGCGAGTGACGCGCGCGCGCTCGCGCCTTTCTCCTTTCGTTTTCTCGTCTTCTTCTCGCTTTGTTGCGGTCTCTCGATCTCGCGATCTTTCGCCCTACCACCTGCTCGTCCCGTTTGCATGCCGCCCGTTGTCTTCGCTATGGTTCTGCATCGACATATTCTTCCATGGACGAGCGTCGGTTATTATTCTTACGTAATGTTTACGTAACATACACGTACGCAACCGACAGCCATAAGCGTTGTATTCATAGCGCGCGCACCAATCTCGCTCTGTATTTCCCCGCGTGGTACTGTTCGGTTCCTCATCCTCCGATACACTCTTCTTTTCCGTTTTACCACTCCTTCGCGCGATCTCTCTCTCCCCCTCTCTTTCTCTCTCTCTCTCTCTCTCTCTCCGCGACGCGTTCTCTTTTTCCATGGCTTTGCGTCGCGTTCGCGTGTCCTCGCTGTCCGTTTCCCTTGTTTCGTAACCAATTCTCGGTTCGGCAAGGAGAGAAACAATGGAATGGTCCATCGGATCCTGCTGCGACCCAAAAAACTAGCAATCATGGAGCGACACAGTGACGGATCTAATGGTAAGCGGACTAAGCAGCCACGCAAGGCCCCGTGATACCATAGGGCCCCGAATTTCAAAGAAATTTATTTCATTTATAACGCCTATGAAATGTTTTATTACTCTTCATTTTTGTTAATAAATTTAGGAGAGTTTTCCCGTAACTTGTATTTTTAACTTCAGTTTGAGGGCCTCGAATTTTTTACCGCTGGAGGCCTCCACTTAACTTGAGCCGCCACTGAGCCCCGAATTTGGAGCATTCATTTTTTTACGAGAAAATTTAATTTATTTATGAAAAATTAAGTTTAGGTGAGTTTTCCTGCAACTCTATTTTTAACTTGAGTTTGAAGGCCTCGAAATTTTTTTCGCTTAGGGCCCCGAATTTGCAGCATTCATTTTTTTAACGAAAAAATTTAATTTATTTATGAAGAATTAAGTTCAGGTGAGTTTTCCTGCAACTCTATTTTTAACTTGAGTTTGAAGGTCTCGAAATTTTTCCGCTTAGGGCCTCCTCCTGATTTGAGCCGCCCCCAGAGCGACACAGCGCTGTGGTAAATCGCGAGACCCGATTCACCTAAACCAGTGGTCGGCGAACTCATTAGTCAAATGTGCCAAATGTCAGCAATACAACGATTTACAAAAACCCCGTTTTTAGATAAGTCGGTTTGAACTAGTTAAAACCGATTCAAATGTTTTAGCTTACATAAATGACAAGGCTCTGTTGATTTATATTTCATGCAATTTTCGTTGCAACATGTGCTTAGATAAAGAAATTTATCTACACAGAAAAGTTTTGAAAAATGCTTTTTTTTCATTTTTGTATGTAACCTTATGAATGATAATTTTTGGAAAATCGTTTTTGCATATCATTTCGCAAACCAATGTTTCTAATTGATTACAAAGAATCAGGTCGTTTGGTACAATTATAAAAAAAAGTTATTTTAAAGGGCGTACGAGGAAAACTCTCCTAAACTTATTAACAAAAAAGAAAAGCAATGAAAAATTTCATACCGTTACAACACATGAAATAAATTTCTTTGAAATTCGGGGCACTACGAATATTTATGGGAGTCATTCAACCTTTCCGATCACATTCTGCGGGATTGTACTGCGACAGTGTTAACAAACTAAACGCGACACAGCCATAGCCACGCCTCGATGCTGTTCGTTGCGTTCGCTCTAGGTAAACTTGACCGCGTAATCGTAGCCGTGGACTACGTTACAGAATCGAAAGTGGAATGATTCGGTTCGTTTCGCCGTTTTCTCGAACGATCGATTAAAATGTAGAATCGATTATCGGATTACAGGCGGAGGATCTTCTCGACGATATCCTGTCGTTCGAGGGTGGATCGTTGGGTGACAGTTTGAAAGAGGGCCAGCCGGGAAGCTTGAGCAGTATTCCGGAGCTACAGATCAAGCCGGAACCGTTGCTGCTCACCGAGGCGGAGATCCATGCTCTAGCGAAAGATCGGCAAAAAAAAGATAATCATAACATGAGTAAGTATCCCGAGTTTATTCGCAGCTTCGATCACAACTTCGTCGAGCACACTCGCACGACGGGACGCACCTATTCGTCGTGTGATGTACTTTGTACCCGTGCTTGTATCTGGATGTTTATTTATCAGAACAGCAATCGATCCATTGCTTTCGATCGTTTCAATAATTGTGTACGCGATGATCGTTTGCAGTTGAGAGGCGACGACGTTTCAACATCAACGACAGAATCAAAGAGCTCGGCACTCTACTGCCTAAAACCAACGACCCGTGAGTAGAGTAACTTTCCTTGTCGTTATTTCGCGCCCAGCACACAATGGTCCGGTTCGAGAAATTCAGTGATTTTTTGCCTAAAATAATATTGTTAAAATAAAATGATTATACCAATATCGTTAACCTATTTGTAAAATAACATTAATATATTCTTCAAAGGTGGTTCGGAACCCACCATAAAAACAGTAGGTCCTGCTGGAATTGGTTGCAATTAGGCGATAGGGTGAGATTGGAAAGAGAAGGAGGATTGGTGTATGGACTTTGAAACCCTGCGGGGACCAAGTATCTATCTACTACATTAATATATTTGTCATTCTAAATTTCGTCTCGGTCTCTTCTTTATTCTCGGATTTATATTTTACGTATCCCATAAAACGATATACTCATCAAATATAAATTGAATATTAAATACATATTTGGAAAGTAAAAAATAGCTTGGAAGATGCACAATTACAAATTTTTAGGACTATCCTTACGGGGTTAGGAATCTAAATAAAATTCTTATATCGATCGTATCATTGCTAATAACAATTGTTAAATGATCTCGGCGCTACGGTTCGATCGTAAAAAACAAACTTAACTAAGCAGTTTTGCTAATTATTTTAAATAATCAACGTTTCGGTCACTGATTTGGACCATTTTCAAGATTAACTTAAAATTGCGTCTGTAAGAAAAAAATAAAATAAAAAAACACGAAAACATACAATTTTCAAAAGTATTAACTATTAAATGTTTAATAAACTAACTATTAAATGTTTTAATTTTATACTTTTTAGTCCGTTTTTAAAAGCGTAGTATTTTTTAAAAATTTATTTTTATTTTTCTAATAAATGCATCAAATCCGTTGTCTAATTACAACAAATCGCCATTGAATTTCTCGATCCGAACCGCTCGCTGTGCGGCACCGGAGCCGGACACATCAAAACGATATCAGCCGTTCTCTCGGTTTCAGGTATTACGAAATCGTGCGCGACGTCAGACCGAACAAAGGAACGATCCTGAAATCGTCGGTCGAATACATAAAACTGTTGAAAAACGAGGTGACCAGAATGAAGCAGCACGAGCTCAGGCACAAACAATTGGAGCATCAAAATCGTCGGCTGCTTCTAAGAGTGCAGGAATTGGAGCTTCAGGCCAAAGCGCACGGATTGCCGGTTTCCGACTTCAATTGGGCTTCGACTTCCGGCAGTATGCTGAACACCTTCTCTCGGAGCAAGCTCGAGCATCGCAAGGTACGCGCCGCGGCGCGGCAGTCCGCGCGACCATCGAGCCGAGTTTCAATTTTTTCAAGGTTGCGTCGAACAACGGTGATGGTTTCGCGATCCTTGATCCGAATAACCGTTCGCATCGCTGTAGCTTCTAGTTTCATAATCGCTGTATCTGCTCTTACGAGACTATGAAATCGCTTGCTCATTCGTCCTCGCTTCTTCTCTTATGCCCGAGCGAGCAGCCTTTGTCGGCTTCTTCTCTACACACAAGGTCTACCCGAAAAAGTAATGGGACCACGTTTTTGAAAAACAAATTTATTCGACATATGGGTGCAAATCTTTCAAGTTCCTCCAAATAGCCACAACTTTCTTCCAGCGATCCTCCCCCTTGTTTTATTGCTTTCTACGTCCGCAAATCTTTGACCTTTGATAGAATTTTTCATTTTGGGGAACGACCAGAAGTAACAAGGAGCTAGATCAGGACTGTAAGGAGGATCGTACCAATGGGTTCCATACAAGCATGTCCAAATTTCTAGCGAACTTTTCGAATTTATTCGACATATGGGTGCAAATCTTTGAAGTTCCTCAAAATAGCCACAACTATCTTCCAGTGATCCTCCCGCTTGTTTTATTGCTTCTACGTCCGCAAATCTTTGACCTTTTTGATAGAATTTTTCATTTTGGGGAATGAATAGAAGTAACAAGGAGCTAGATCAGGATTGTAAGGAGGATCGTACCAAAGGGTTCCGTACAAGCATGCCCAAGTTTCTGGGGAGCTTTAATGCAAATCTGCTGTGCCATACGTTCGGTCGTTATAATACGCGACGCTCACTGGATGCTTACAAAACTGTTTTTTCCCGACTGACGGCGAAGATATAAACTCAGACACTTTTCGGACAGACCACGTATATCCGTTTAGAGGTTTCTTTATAGTCGCCAGAACAAGCCATTGGACAAAACCTTACTACCCTGGTTTTATTTATTATTTATTTATGTATGGTTTATTTCAACGTGGTTACATTAACAGCTAGCTCATTAACGACATGTTAGATACTTGACTACCCTGGTTTTCTATCCAGTATTTTCCAGAATTTATTCAATTCTCCAATGTTTTTGTTTTCGAGACTGTCGGTTATCTAGTTCGAGCGTGTTGACGGTTCCCTGCTGTGCGTGGTCAAAACAAAGGTTTTTGCGCCAGACGTCTGGCTGACGACTATAAAGGCTCCTTAAGACACTCTTCCCTTCGCGTCGCATTCGTCGCCAACACTTTTTAACCGACTTCGAAAAAGAAGGAGGTTACTCAATTCGACCTGTTTGTGCCTTTTTTATTTTTTTCTATGTATGTTCACCGATTACGCCGAGATGGATGGACCAATCGGTACGAAACCTTTTGCATCTTGTAGAGTATGTCCCCGGGGTGGTCCCATTTTTTTCATTCAAAACGACTTTTTTGTAATGTAGAAACAATTTTTTGTTTTCGATTCACGATTACTCAAACGAACGGATATGCTTTGTTCGACAGATTCCGGACCTGGTCGCGGAAGAGGCTACGAGTTTGAGCATGTCGCAGCTCGAAGATCTGATGGAGGACGACGCGACCGGTCCAATTCATAGCGGTGATCCGATGCTGTCGTCGCCGCACCTGCCTCCTCTGAGTCCGCCAGCTTCCGGATGTCAACACGGCCTACCGGACGAAGATACCCTCGGCAGTTTGGATTCGACCACGCCGAATTCTTCCTCCGACATGGACATCGTCGCGTAGCGTCACGCGACGTTCAACAAGCACGTTCGCACGGTGGCATCGTATCGGTCTTCCAACCGCGATAGTCGTTTCCGACAAACGTTAATCTTGTTTTTCTCTACTCTAACTTTTTACCCCCTTCCCTCTCTGTCTCTCACTCCGTCTATCCGTTTCCTCATTCTCGTCTTTTCATCTCTAACGGCTGGCCGTTGCGTACTGCGAAAGACGTTCAGGAAACGAGTACCAATCTCACCCATCTTCCTCCCCCTCACCGACGACCCTAATTCCGAAGGTGATTATTCGTAAATCTTTGACTCCGCGCTGTGGAGTCGACGGGAAACGCGGTTTCTCGAAGCGTCGTCGCACAGCTTGGTCGGTAATCCTTAGGATCGTTTCGCGATCAAACATTACTCGCAGACCTCGCGCAACAACGAAAATTTTCCGGGACGTGTGCTCGCGCGGGTCGCGAGCTCGTCGAGGAAAAACCTAAACGTGTATCTGTCCGGTGAAGACGCCGTTTTCATTTTGTTTCGTTTCGTTCCGTCGACAATACTCGCGCAAGAATGCTTAGCTTCGAAGACAGGTTTCTGTCCGCTCGGATGAATAGAAGAAGACGCCGGTCAATAATTTCCGTATCGTTGACACGTTTTTCGATCAAAGCCGTAGGACTCGACGACGGATCGTGTTCTCCGCCATTTTCCGACCGAAGGGCGGAACTTCTATGCATACGTATTATTCTTCGAATCCGTTGCAACGTTCGTTCGCACGTTGTCGCCATATGGCACACGGTTTCGCCAGTGTCCTTGTCCTTCTTCGATCGGTTCGCCGTTCTCGTTTTCGACGTTCAGCACGGCAGAGATATCGAGAGATCGGGAATACGGACAAGGACGTCGGAGACCGTCGTTGATGTTCATATGATATGTACAGCAATGTCCGACTGTAAAGTCGTTTCTCGGTTCTGTATTGCGTCCTAGATGCAAGCGGGTCACTATTTTTTTGTGGCTTCAAAGACGCCGAGAAGTGGTAGCACAACTGATCCAATAACAAAACTACTTTATTTTTTTATGGGACTTTGACCAAAGTGTTCGTGGAATTCTTCTAGTGTGTAATGAACAGACTGCGGGTCCTTGTGCATTTATAGCAAAATTGAGTAGACGACGTTGAAATTTATTGAAAAATTTCAAAATTGAAGATGTCGATATACTATTTCTCCTCTATAAAATACATTAAGGGGAGAAATAACGTTGAATTTGGTTCCCATCTCTTGCAATCGATGCAGACAATTTTTATTTTGCATAAAGATTCGCAGTCTAGTAATGAACTAGTATGGGAAAGAAAGAGACACAGTTCAAAGCATTTCCTATACGCTGTTCTTCCTTGCGTCCGAAACGTTCGTCGTTCATTACACGAGTGAATATCATCTGAATTATATCATATATTAGGTAACATTTTTATTATATATATATATATATATATATATATATATATATGCCACGAATATGTTGGTCAATTTCTCATCAAGAAATAATGAAAAATAAAGAAGTTTTCACACCGAAAGTAGCGCGTTACCCTATAAGCAACTTGGGCAAATGCACAAACCAAGACCCAAGATCCAAATTCTAAGCTTTTCCCGGGAGCCCCTAAATTCTACTTTGATCAAGGCCCCACCCAAATTGGGACCCAAGGAAATCACCGACACAGTTTTCACCGACAACATTTCGCCGACTTCAGATTTGACCGTCACCGAATTTAATCGACAACGAATTTAATCAACAACTCCCCTCCAGTGGAATGGGCAAGCATAGGGACATACAAGTGCAGCTTTAATTCGGTCTTACAGTCGGACATTACTGTATCTCGTTTCTTTTCGGACGAGTCGCGGACCGCCCGCGTATTCCGAATCTCTTGAAACGCGTGCCACAAAACAGTTTTCCGATATTGTGTATCAAGAGAGATATTCGTGGTTGCTCGCAGTACCAGTTACGAACAGAGAAACACCAACTGGCAATGCGAAAGTGTAGCAAACACGTGAACGATAGGAGAGGCATTCCAACAAGGGACAAATGTATTCGCACGGCACGATGGCACACGGGGCGAGTAGTGCCTGCGCTCAGCAAATTACATGCGCACGCGCGTATATACTGTAAATCCTTAAATACTGTCCAACAGGCGTATTCTGGGCAGACAGCGTTCGTAAAGATGACTTTATTTTTTGATTTATGACTGCGTCTACCGCGCCGAGTAAAACTCCAATAGAAACCCGAACATAGAGAAGGAGGAAATGAAATACGGATCGGTAGAGATCCTGCTCCCCCTCTAACATTAACATTAGCTTAGGTGAGTGTGCGGTTTTAGTGGGTAGGACTGGCTGGCGGGTCCTCTGGACTGTCCCACATAACCCCGGCCCCCCAGTGGGGGCTGGGGTATGCGTAACGCATCTCCGCACATAAAAAAGGACAGTATTTAAGGTTTTACTGTACTCGCACCCACGAGAACATAGAAATATGTTTCGAAAAGTATTTCCTGTCGGAATCGGTGGCCTACTCGAGTGTTTCGTTTCGTGTGTCTCGACTCGATTTCTTCGGCCTCTTTCTAAACTGTTTTCCGACGAGGATGCACGACGTGATGCATTCCCGCCATCTTAAAAGTTTTTGTTTGATAAGAGAGGAAATCGTCTCGCGATCCTGATCTCTGCGCGGATGCACACCACCGATTCCGTCGTTTAACGCGTTACGGTTTCAAACAACTTGGAACTGTAATCGACACGGCTTACCTCGTTCGCGCGTGTAATTTGTTCATTGTTATCCGCGTAATCCGGTCGAAAGTCCCGTAATTCGGCTCGCCGGTGTCGCGAGAAACTACAAAGTATATAAAAACACGTTACAGAAAGAGTGTGCGTTGTTCTTGTCTCGATTCTCCCGAGTTGTACAAGTTTTCTCGTCCATTCGCCTCCTCCTCCTCGTCTGCTGCAGCGGAACTCGGCAAACTGTTTTTGGAAACGGCCAGGGCGTACAAGTTTTAGGCTCGGCGGGCCAGGTGGCAAACTCGAATATATTTACAAGCGTAATTCTGCTTGTAGAACAACAAGAATTAACAGGTTCACAATTTTTTTTTTATTAGGAAGCGATATTTTTACGTTATTTTATTTATTTTTTTTTGCGATGGTGTAGCAAACGCGAAAATATTCACTTGGGTAATTCTACTTATAGAGGAATAAAAATAGGGTTCAAAATTTTTTTTATTGAGAAGCGATATTTTTATGTGATCTTCTCTTTTTACGTAATTTGATTTATTTTTTCGTGTTCATTAACCTCGCGAACCGAATAGCAAACGCGAAAATATTCACATGGGTAATTCTACTCCTAGAGGAATAAGAAAACGGGTTCAAAAATTTTTTATTAGGAAGCGATATTTATTTTACGTAATTTTATTTATTTTTTCGTGTTCATTAACCTCGCGGATGGGGTAGCAAACGTGAAAATATTCACATGGGTTATTCTATTCATAGAGCAACAGAAACAAACAGGTTTTTTACAAACAAATTTTTTTAGGAAGCGATATTTTTTATTATACGTAATTTGATTTAAATTTCCGCCGGATTAGAAACAGGCGACAGGCCGTAATTTTCTAACCCCTGTCCCAGAGGGGTCCCAATGAAATCACCGACAACATTTCACCGACTCCAGATTTGACCGACAACGCCTTTAACCGACACCGGATTTGACCAACAACGATTTTAGATTCGTTTTCGGTCAAATCCGCTGTCGGTTAAAGTCGTCATCGGTTAAATTCGTTGTCGGTGAAAACTGTATCGGTGATTTTCATGGTACCCGTCCTAGAGGACGGTCCTGGTTTCCTCTCAGGGGTAGTTCGATCTTCGATCGAAATCTTCTGCGCGAGTAAATTTAGAATGGATACTTACCGCTTGACTTGAGACCGATCGACCTCGAGAACCAACGACCTCAAAAAGCGTTCAATAAGGTCAGCGCGTGGAAAACTGTTCGGACACTGTTTCGGACCGCTATAGGTGTCCAACCGATCAGGATGTCTCGCTACAATAATCTCTAGCCGAAGTAAGTACGAGAGCGTCTCGTAAAGGTCGATTTATACCAGGGGTGACCAACCTGTGGCGCATGCGCCAAACGTGAAGCATTAAATGATTACAAGTGGCGCGTTGTACCTTTACGCCTACTTATTCTTTTGGAGTAGGCGCCATAACTGAATCCATCTTCATATTTTCAACACTTGTTCAATTCGTAAAGAAATAGAAATATTTGTAAATACTATTCCCCACAACTGTTACATATGTTTCATTTGAATCTAATGAATGAATAGAAATTAGTTTATGATATAGACGCACAGGTTCTCAAAAATTTTATAAATTGTAAAATTCCTTTGATGTTTCTTTGATCGAACCTGTGCGCCGATATCATAAACTAATTTCTGCAAGGTTTACTGTTGCAAATATTTGTATTTCTTAGTTGAAATTTTTTTACCCAGGTCTGAATTCGTACAGTCTTTTTACTCATCAGTTGGTCGCATTTTTTTCTCAGTTTATAATTGTACTCACTAGTGTATATTTCTCACTAGTGTGGATTGATGATCCAATTGACGTATGTCTTTTAAGCTAGCGTAAATTAATTAATTTAGATGAGTAATTGAGTTCTCCATTTTGCTCCCCTAGGCGAAGCAGATCCTACCCATATACTTATTTATTTGCAAACGATACGGGATGCATGATACACGAGATAAAAGATCAAGGATTCTGCGGCAAAGAGGCTGCTCTGAAGAGCGTTCTCCGTACGCGATTGCTCTGTCGGCTCCTCGCAGGGCTGCAACATAAGCGACGACAGGTTAAGCGGTGTAAGAGTGCGCGAATCGTTTCAGCTTTCGTTTCACACGCAGACTCTCCTCCCTCATTACGATTTACTCTGATGTCGGTAGAGTTGTGTACGAATGAATGAAAAAAATGAAAAAAAATTTATAACGGGACCACCCCGGGGACATACTCTACAAGATGCAAAAGGTTTCGTACCGATTGGTCCATCCATCTCGGCGTAATCAGTGAACATACATAGAAAAAAAGCGAAAAAAAGCTTTTTTTTTAATTCGGTTAAAAAAAATAATAAAAAGGGCTTACCGACAAGATCGCGAACACGATCGTGTTTTTTCCAACTGGAAAAGATTGAACTTCCAGGCGCATTCTTCAGTTAACTACTTGCCGTATCATTTTCTTTACAGTTACACCGATTAAAAAACATTTTTATCCCGAAAAATGTCGTAGAAGAGAAAAGAAAATTTATGTCTTTTGTATTTTAACACTAAACCAACCATCACTGGTCGAAATGACTGATTCCAGATTTTTTTATTTTACAATTATTGAAATAATACAAATAATTTCATAAAATTGTCATTTTTATAAGGGAAGATGTACCAGTTGCTGTTACGACTCGGTAAGTTTAGTGTTAATGATTAAATTTCATTTAAAAAGGAAGGCAAGGGGTTAAGGGGGTAGACTCGTTTCCAAGATGAGAAGGGTATGGGGTGTGCCTTCTAATTTCTCGATAACGTAAAGTTGGTTTTTTTTGCATAAGTCAAAAGGGGCTAGATAAAAGATTAATCTAGGTGTTGAGTTATTAACGTTTTTGGAAAGCTGAGTTAATAGGGTTCTCTGGATCACAAATATTGGTGTTATTGATAACAGGTGTGCCTAATGAACGATAGGAAATTATTTACACATTAATTTTAAAAAAGAATCGTACTGTATTTTTACCCCCAATTCTGTGATCCATCCTCGTCACACTGAACTGAATAACAGATGGATTACTTTGAAGACGGATTTCGTGGCGTGTGTCTCCATCGCTTGTGCTAATAATTAAAGCTTCGTCTTAACTGACAATAGCCAAAAGTACCTCGTAAAACCAAACACCACGCGTTATACGTCTTCATGTTTTCCCAAGACTATTGTTCACAAAATGTACAAGAATTCACTTAACTCTCTGAAGCACCACTAAAAATAGCTGCACCCATTATTCAAAATATTGTTTACAATATTAAATATATCTGTATCTAATGAATAGACTGCAGATCTTTGTGGAAAATAATATTTTTCTACATCAATTGAAATTTACAGGAGTTACTTAAAAATTCATTTTGTTCGTCAGCAATTTTCATATATTAAAAATAGTACATTTAACATCGTTAAATTCGGTACATTAAAAAAATCTTTTATCTTGGTACTATTTTATATGCGCATAAAATCCGCAGTCAACTAATCATTTACTAAACATTTAGGCATCATACGAGGTATCACATTAATTTCATATCCATAAAATTTGGAAAAACATAGGGAATGGAAATATTCTAGATCGGAAGATGTGTTTAATTTTCCTGTTAAAATAGCTCCGTGTGCAAAGGGTTAACAACAAATTGATTTTAGCAACAATTCTGTGTCAAAATCAAAGAACTTTTAATAGAAATGAGATAGAGCGATGAAATTTTTGTTTTAAATGAAAGCTGAAACTTGGCAGAATATGAAATAATTATAGAGATTGTGGTATGAACACTTTTTGACCTTGAAAATAATCTCCCTATTTTCCCATATTCTACAATGTTTCAGCTTTAATTGTAAAAAAATTTCATCGCTTTATCTGATTTCTATTGATAGTTTCTTTGATTTTGGAACAGAATTCTTCCGTTTGCCCCATAGTGCGCCGGCGATCGAGGTGTTCGTATTTTCCAGAGCCGACATTTCGCTTCTCCTGAAATCCGTGCATACAGTCCTTCAGATTCCCCTAGAATTGTAATAAGTACATAGCTTGGTTGTACGCGTTTGCGCGAGTCTGTACCATGCGTACCAAAGCGCAGCAAAGATAACAAATGGGAAAAGTAAACGATGAAACGCTGTTAGAGAAACGGATTGTCATGCCGGTCATGCGTAACATCAACGATCATGTTTACCTCACGATCCGCGCAATCTCGGTAATATTCGTAATTTTAGTAATTTTGTTCGTTGATCGTAGTTTCTCGGCGAGACTAATCTTTGTTTTACGAGCAAACGAGTCGAAATACGAATAAATATGTTATTCGTTATCCACCGATGTGTTTCGAAATAGCAGCGGAGGTAGAAGCTGTTCTTATGATCTCGATAAATAGGAGAATCATAGTCCCATAATCTGTAACTACATATAGTACTTACATCATCCAAAACAGTTAGCTAGCTTCACGTTAAACGGGTGAAAATTCTCTTCCCTATGTGGTTGGAAAATGTTATATTGAATAATCATTGTTAAATGACAAAAACACCAAAAATTCCAGAACCACGTATCCCCTGTTTTGTTCGTAGATTACGTATACAAAGTTACATAAATATCGATAAACAATTAATAAGGGATATTGCAAAAAAGATGAATTTTCTAAATATTGTTTATTACGAAACACACTACTTTTCTTTTTTGTTAATAAGTTTATGAGAGTTTTCTTACAACTCTATTCCTTACTTGAGTTTCAGGGCCTCGAAGTTTTTACCGCTGGAGGCCTCCACTTGACTTGAGAAGACAGTGTGCCCCAGGATATCATAGGGCTAAGGGGAAGAGTCAGAAAGGAGAAGAAGCAGCAACATCTGTTCCACGCCCAGGCATGCAGTAAACAATAGTCCTACGAATATTTTCTAGCAAAAATCACAAGACATGTTTTAGCTTTTTCACGAAAAGCTTAGTTAAAGTTACAAGTATTTTCGATTTCGCGCTTTAACAAACGGGTCACTTTCAATCAATAAAACACGATAAATAATAATTGTAAAAACCTCTTGGGAGTCAAAATGACAAGTACACACCTTAAACTAAATGATTTTTTTTATTATTTAACGTCGCTTTTTTAATTCTTACGTGAAATTATTGCAAAATTTATTGCAAAATTCACAATCACTTTGCACCACTGTCTGTACGAGATTAGGAACTAGTATGCGACTAGGAAAAATTATTTTATACTTTTTAGTCCGTTTTTTTTTAAATTAAATTTATGTAAACAGATATACATTTAAAAAAAAATGATTTTTTTATATTTGCCATCTTGGCCGACGCACTGTGCGTCACGGCGATTCTAATGCCAAGGAGAGGGCGACGCGACGACGATCTATCTTCTCGGATTACGAATAAAACTCGATCAGTGGCGGCTGATCGAAAGAATCGACAACGATCGCGATGAAACTCATCGCCGAAGTTGGTTCGAACTTGCTCCAAACGGAGAAAACCGTGTCGACGGTTGACTCGAATAAGGACAAATTGAACATCGAACGGTCGGCGACGCGACACGCGTTGCATCTCAAATCCGACGTGTGCATTCGACTTTTTCTCGCTTGCACTTTTGCTAATTTTGCGTGACGTGCCACGCCATGGCCACGCCGCGACATACCGTGAACATGAAAGCGGCCGATTCACGTGATCTTTGTTTTAACTTTGATTTCTGATCTCGGTTTGATCTCGAACGATTAAGTGGTAGGATTCGGCCGAGCTCCAGTTTACCGAGCAAACAGAGAAACGGACAAACCAACTGATACGGTCGCCAACAGTAAAATCAGCTTTTCTCTATCACGTCAGGAAATGTTTATCTCTATCCGGAAGGCTTCTATCTTCCCACCAAAAAATGACAGTAACTTCCAGGTAATTCCGTTGCGAAAGATTCGATAGCTAGCGGCTCCCACTAATATTCGGACACGATTAAAAAGACGACAACATTTAGTATTACATTTAATATTAGACCATACTTTTTCAATTTTTCTGGAAAGCGGGAACAATTTGTTTGTTGCGCAACGTGACTACAATTTTTGGTAAACCTTACGTTTAGAGGAGGCAGCTCCGATGACCTTGACCTTGACATACATTGTCAAGGACAACATTCTGAACAACTTTTGTCATTACAACTACCCGGTGCTCGGTTTTAGTTTTCTAGATAATTGCAAAAAACTATTGCTAGTACTACATTGAATTTTCCGTATTCAGTTTATTGTTTTTGTAAACACGTGTGTTTTTGTACATACCTCCCCTAAACGTAAGGTTTACCAAATTTTTGAGAAAAATTGCAAATTGTCGGCATTACAAAGATAATAATAACAGTTGCATTTTACTACTTTTTTTTATCTAAGCCTATATTGAAAATTTAAAAAATACGTAAGAATATCCATGGAATTTACTGCAGTTATAGGCCGAAAATCGTGAAAGTCTGAAACTTTTACCATCTTTGATCCACCATAAACAGTCGCATTTAATTACATTGATTTGATACGTGTTTTTTGTAGTTGTCGACATTCGTGTTAAAGGGGTGACAATAACCAGTGGCGCGTTATAACTAGTTGGGACCGTGGGTGATGTAGAAATTCGGGGCCCCTAGCCTAAACTAAATAACTTTCACGTTGGAAAAAATAAAACAATTGTAAGTTGCAAGCTGGAATTGTTAGAAATATTGTAAAAATTAGCTAAATAGTTGGCCGGTGAGGTGGATCGGTACGCGATCACTGTCCGTGCAGAACACAAACTGTTTGACAAGAATCGCGACATTACCGTACAAAACGTACAATTTGGATCTTGGT
This sequence comes from Lasioglossum zephyrum, assembly GCA_028455615.1. Lineage (NCBI taxonomy): Eukaryota > Metazoa > Arthropoda > Insecta > Hymenoptera > Halictidae > Lasioglossum > Lasioglossum zephyrum. The sequence goes on along the minus strand of CM052323.1, from coordinate 5,677,827 downwards.
ATGTGTTCGGGGCCCCATTTTGCTTGGAGCAGCGCGCCATTGACAATAGCTCTCAAAGTTGGGGTGAAAAATCCATATTATTGAATATCTCCGAAACCATTAGACCTACACGAAAATCTCAAAGTCCAATTTGTACCTTTTTGAATGACGAATCTTTTAGTGTAAACGGATACACGGTCGGCAACAGTAAAATCAGTTTTTCTCTATCACGTTAGAAACTGTTTATCTCTATCCGGAAGGCTTCTATCTTGACACAAGGATTTCCAGCTATTCTACTCGTGGACACGTGTATACGTAGAGAATCGATGGCTCGATAGCGATTCGGTCGCGCGTAAACGCCGTGATATCGATGATAAGAACCGAACAACTCGTGAACACCGAGTTCTCATCAGATTTCACGAGTCGATCAATGTTCCAAGTCTCGAGCTCTCCGATTCGTACTCGCTTATCGAATAAGATCCGATCGCTCATTGGCACGCGATCATTCGGCTGGAGGCTGAAACGTTGCGTAGCATCCCGCGTTTCTGTATGGCATCGACACACATTGTCACGTGTCGTCACGTCTCTTGCCATTTCATCCCATTTCGTCAACGTGAATGCGCGTGTCGGAAGTTCTACGTATAAACGCGGAAACGCCTGGTCTTTTTATACGAGCACCGTGTAGAAGTGTAGTCCTTTGTAATAACCGTCAAATAAAAAATTGGATTACTTTGTTACTCGTTGGCACACAGGCGTACACCTGTGTATCCAACGGCAGAGTTCGGCAAAAATGTTATTTAAATAAAAATTTCGAATGAAGTCGGCTTTTTCCAAGTGGATTTTGAACACACTTTATTCGAAATTTTTATTTAACCCTTCGCTACAATGTGTGTCTTATGT
>CM052323.1:5665890-5676848 GCA_028455615.1 Lasioglossum zephyrum | reverse complement strand
TATATATATATATATATATAAATATATATAAATATTAAATGAAAGAATTAAATAAAATACAAAAACTGACCTTATTTCAATATTTTCATTCCAATTAAAATAACTCTGTCCAACGCATATTTCATGGTTTTCATATGTACATATTACTGGACTAATGTAATGTCGACGAAGCCCAGAAGCACAGTGGGCGTATGATTCCATTGATTTAGCTGGCCAAAATTATTTATAATTGCTAGATTTAATGACATTTAATAAATATATTTAATAACATATTTAGTAAATACATTTTTGATAATATTTAATAACAACAGGTTAAGAACCACTGTATCAGACCGACTAGTTTGCTAGAGAACGAGTAAACAGAAATTAGTTTAAGATATATAACGACATCTTTGTCTTTTTAAATATTTAAACTGATGTATTTTCAACTTTTTTATCTGAGCCTCTAACGAAGTTTAAATAACGCGTTTTGTAGATTTCGGTAACTAACATGCTTACTGAAAGTGTCATCGAAATCGGTTAAAAGTTTCAATGAACTATAATTGTTTAAAGATGATGCATTTATGGCTTCTGAAAATGTTTAAAAAAAAGTGTAGAATATAGAATTACCACTGGAAATAAGATTCTATTTGACCGCACTTTCTTAAAATTCGTCTACAACAATTAAAAATCGCATCACATCCGCAATGCGAAAATCTGAAACGTCCACCCTTAAACCATCGCCTTTAAACGTATCTAGCTAAACGTGCGAAACGGTTCATTTTTGACAATATCGTAAAAATTACATTCAATAAATTTCGTTTAAAATGACGTGACGTGAAAGAACCGATAAACTCAATTTATAAGAATGATCACTTAGACCATTTTCCCAATTAAACAAGTCCACAGATGTTCAAACTACGGTAAAAGAATGTAAATATTTTTATCCACGATTTCGGTCGATCTCGCCACTGCGATCCCCCCGTTCTCGTCGAATGAATCGATCATAAATCAATCGGGATTGATATCGCGTATGCCGAGCGAATATCGAAAACATCGAAAAGCATTGTAAACCGCATTGTACGTCCGATATCGTTTTAATGTCGGCAGTATAAAAGAAAAAAAAAGTGTCAATCGGTATTCCTCGTTTTATCGATCATTGACAAAGATCGATGGACGCATTGTTCGCGGAAGAGAAAGGACTCGTTACACCGAGCGTCACCGTATAAATAGAAAGAATTTGTTAAGAAGACGAGATTGTTGATCTCGTTAAGGCCAGAGCGATCCAAAGACGTATTTAACGAAACGCTGGATTATTATCACGGTGGCGACGATTACGGTGTTGGTTCGCAGCGCAAATGGATCGTCGGCAACGATCACGCACCGACCGTAAGAAGATACGTTAATTCGCTGGCAGAGAGACAAGAAAGAAAGCCAATAATAACGTAATAAGTCAACACGTGGTCGGAGCATGGAGAACCGGAGCAAAGCCATGAAGCGTGTAGCGTGGAGCCGAGAAGAGCGGAGAGCAAAAGCAAAGCCACACCGATATCTCGCGCCAATCGAAAGTCGAGCTTCTGCCTCACCTCTCGAGGTTTCGGATAAATTCGCCCAAGCCATTGGTCGGATAGAATTTTTCCTTTCTAGCGTCGCGGTGATCGCTGTGTTCCCGGATCGAATTCATCAACCACGAGTGCGTCACGATAAATAGACGGAAGGCGTTGGAAAAACGCAACAAGAATCACAAAGACTATCGCAACCATGATTTTCATCGAGGTCGATCCTCCCCTCCTTCTAACGAAAGATTCGTTTAATTTAGAAATTCGCAATCAGTTGTAATGCTTCCGATAAAATCTGCGAGACAATAGCGAAGCTTGTCGCAACCTGTCTCACAATAATGATCTATTATCGAAAGTTAAGAGGTGATCGCGAGCAAAAATGCGGATTGATCACGATCTCGAGATACGCACTGTGGATGTGCAAAGTATTCGTACACCTTTTTCAAGGTGTCGAACTTTTTCACAATTAGAGTCGATGGTCTGATTTTTTTTCGAGACGCTAGAAGGATTAGTTGACTGGATAATATGTAAAAGTAAAGGTCACGATTTTGAAATATTTTATCTCGGCCTGTAATGAAGATTTAGAAGACGCCTTTGATCGGTCTAATACGAATCGAAAATCCCGAATTCAAAGATTTGTACATCTTACAATTTCAATGAAACTTTGTACATGTATATGACTTACTTAGATTTACAAAATACGAGGTTCAAATTTTCATTACAGGTACAGGTAAAAAATATTCCTTCCTGCTTGCGACTTATAACAATTTTAAAGAAAAGTTATTTTCTATTATAAGTATATGTAAAAGTAAGGTCACGATTTTGAAATCTTTTGTCTCGGCCTGTAATGAAGAATGATTTAGAAGACGCCCTTGTGTGATCGGTGTAAGTAAGTTATACCCAAGAAAAACATCCTGTAAACAGGAGTCAAGTTCTCTATGGGCGTAAAAAGTTGTGAGATCAAACAAAATACATTCAAGTTCGTTAGCTTAGAAATACCTCTTGCAATACTGAAAAAAGTGTTCGTAAAAATTAGTTTAAAAAAAACGCTATTTAATTTTTAAAGAGTCACATAGAGGGCTAAATCATTTAAACTTGGCCGCAACCTAACACCTTTCATGGCCATTGGTTTAAAAAGTAACGGCCAAGTTTGAATGATTAGGCCTCCTTGTAACTCTTTAAAAATCAAATAGCATTCTTTTTCTTGGGATTTCATCAATTTTTGTTGAAATTTTATCAATTATCAAGTAGGTATTACTCTTATCCCTGATTCATTAAATTCTAAACATTTTTTCACTGATCCCGAGATACCGCCATTTCTTTGGGAAAATTTAAGCGACTACAAACGTCATGTGGTTGGACATACCGTATATACTTTGAGTTAAGCCTTTTGAAAATTTCGACATTTTTGCGGTATGACGCACCGTTCCCGAGATACCATTTTTTTGAGTTGTAAAATTTCAAACTTTGATAATTATTCCTTCGATGGTTTGTTATGGTGGACCTATGTACCAAATTTCAAGCTTGTAGGTCAATGGGAAGTACCCAAAAGGTTGTGATGATCTGTTAGTCAGTCAGTCAGTCAGTCAGTGAGAAATTTAGCGATTATTGAGGTCCTACATCTCGGAACCTACTAATGTTGGAAGATTCATGTTTTGTCAGTATTGAGACATGATAGCATTCAACAAGTGTACGAAATCACGTCTCTCCATCTGCCTCCAGTTCGGAGTTACAAGCCTCTAAAAAACGGCCAGGTTGTTTCGTGTAAAGGAGGTAGTGCGAGAACTTGGCTGGTACACTACCGTGCCCCTAGATGCATGTAAAAAATTTCATCGAAATCCGCGATTAAAACAAATCGCAAACCCCGAATTCAAAGATTTTTACATCCTCCAATTTCAACGAAATATTGTACATGTATATAAATTAAATTTTCATTACTTTCACAGATAAAAAATATTCCTTCGTGATAGCAGCCAATGACAATTTGAAAGAGAAGTTACGTGCACATTAGCTGCTAAACCAATCCTTTCAACATCCTAAAAAAGCTGTTGCAATTTCGAAAAAGTAATTCGTCTTCAAAAGCTGAACGAATACTTCGTACACCCACTGTATGTGGCCACGACGAAATCGAATTGCAGAGACGATATCGGCCGTTAGGAGGGAGACTCGAAAAAAGTGTCGAAGAAAATCACACAGGCACTCGGACGGATTACGGAAGGGAGTGAGGAGAGGATGAAGAGAAGAGGGAATTCGCGAGTCGCAAGATACTTGGAAAGTCGCGTTCGTATTAATCCGTCGCGAACGTAAGACATAATGGTCTCGGGCATCGAGCTGCTCAATTACGCCTGGATTAACAGTGCACGAGGGGTTCCCCTTCTCCCCCGACCGTTCCCCCGACCACTCCTCTCCTAGAGTATCTGTACTCTCAGTGTCCCTTGCACGCTCTCCACCTCGTGCACAATCTACCAGGGTCTTTTGAAACGCTATATAAAGTGACAAACTTGCTCGGTGGCGCTGTATTAGCGTTAATACGTTACCACGACCCGGTCGAGCAATAACGGTCAGATCATATCAAAACCGATCGGGTTTTCCTACCCGAGTCTTGGTGCGGTGTCCTGTCGTTTTGCATCGTGTCGCGCCGTGTCGTCTCGTCTCTCCTTTCCTCTCCTCTTCCTCTGGTTACGACCGATAAGAATCGTTTCTCTGACGCGATTCATCAGTTATCCATTCTTCCGTATTCCCACTTTATTTCCTACCGATTTCGAAGCGTAACCGATCGGTGCTGGCTCGTGCTCCAAGAATCGCCGGTGCATTCAAGGAAGTTCGCTCCTCGAAGAATGGTCCGTGCCGAAACAGGTGCCTGACGACGTTCTACACCCGTTAACATCCACGGACCGATCTCGAACCACGAACGAAAAGGTACGCGACCAATTTTCGCAGATTTCGAATATTCTCGTTGTTCGACGCAGCAGGTTGCAGCGCTTCCATGCGTTCCATCGCTCACTTAGGATTGCTCCATTAGGATTAGGGTATAATACCGTACGCTCTGCCACACGATGTCAAGCCAAATTCGTTGATTCGCCGACTGACCCGAATATCTCCCTTTCGAGAGAGTCGCCTGGTTTCTCGTCGACCTCTTCTCGTCCGGTCGTTCGTTCGCTCGTTCGGTCATCCAACCACCGCGTCGGTAATTAGACTGCGAATTTTATGTGTTTCTGTTTTTATTTATTTTACCACGTTTTTATTTTTTTACGACGCTTTCGACTCTTCTTGCTAGGGTTACTTCGCGCGACGGGATCTACACTTATTAATGTGGTTTTTTTTAAATTGTGTATTGTATTTAGTTTAAATTTTCAGAATAAACTTTTTTTATTTATTTTTAATTACTGACGGCAGTGATAAGCACATTAAGCACCTTTTTTTTTTTTAAAAAACACCCGAAAATAACAAGAAGAAGAAATGTAAAATGGGTTTTCGTGTTTCTTTTGACAATAATGTATAATAAATTAATTAAAGAATGATTAAAATTTGATTATTTTTAGTTAGATAGAAATTTGGGCACTAAAGGGTCAAGAAAGAAAATAAATTTCCATTTCACTTGAGTTTGCCGCGGATTCATGTAGACATTCTTATTCTCCATAAAAATCCGCTTGATCCTCGATCCTCGATCACAGTCTCGACGAGAACGACTGAAACGATACGAGATCGATGGGAAACCGTCTGGGAAATCGTCCACAAGTTTCGCACGGGACTGGATCAGACAACATATTTCTCTTTTGCAGACTTTGAAAAGAAGCGTTTGGCAAAATGAATCGACTGGTAATCGCGTGTGTCCTGATGGGACTTCTCGGATCCAGCGCACTCCCTCGAGACGCGACCACTTACGAAGGTTTGTCGTTACTTTCGATCTCGACCGATTTCGGTCTCGATTCGTTTTCTACGAAACAAGCAAAAGTAAAATTCGGGTCGAAGTTCGTTCCGCGCCGCGCCGCTCGAGAACCTCGAACGAGCGACCGATAATTCCATCTTGCAGAAATGTCCTTCTGGCTGAAGTCGGGGCAGAAGAATCTTCAAGACAATCTGGCTATTCGAAACAACGAGAGACGCGCGAAGAACGTACTGATATTCATCGGCGATGGAATGGGAATATCTACGATCACGGCCGGTCGTATATTCAAAGGTCAAACGATGGGAACGACTGGCGAAGAATACAAATTGCTTTTCGAGAATTTCCCTAACACGGGCTTCGCCAAGGTACGTGCCGCGATAACGCGATATGCGGGGCCCTACACGGTCAATCAGGAATGACAGTCTGATTGAAAAGTCATTCCTGACTTTTCACACTGAATTCCGCCAGTATTAACCTTACACGATCATATTGTATTTGAATATATTCAACATATTCCTTAGTTGTAGTTCATAAGTTATCCTTGTAATGTTAGTATGCACAGCTATGTGCATGCTGCTAATAATCCCATGTGGGGTTTCACAGCTTAATGAAAAAAAACCTTACACGATCAATCAGAATGGTAATCTTCGACTCGAATGTCATTCCGACTGACCGTATAGGGCCCGCTATACTCCATAATACCACGTCGACACGCCGAATTGCTTTGTTCCTGATAAACTTACATAAAGAATAAACTTCTTATATCGATCGTATCATTGCTAATAACAATTGTTAACTGATCTCGGCGCTACGGTTCGATCGTAAAAAACAAACTTAACTAAGCAGTTGACCATTTTCAAGATTAACTTAAAATTGCGTCTGTGAGAAAAAAATAAATAAAAATAAAATAAAACAACAGGAAAACATACAATTTTCAAAAGTATTAACTATTAAATGTTTAAATATAATGGAAAACATATTCACAATTTTTCACTCACTTGCTTATGTGTGATTAAGTATGATAATTTGAGAGTCGTGAGACACATAAAGAATACACGAAAGCGTCTTCTCCCTGTTTCTAGACGTACAACACGGACAAACAAGTGCCGGACTCGGCTGGAACAGCTACCGCGATATTTTCCGGCGTGAAGTGTCGTTACGCCGTGATCGGTTTGGATAGCAAAGCGAAGTACAATCATTGCGACCCTGCGGTCAACGAAGCGAGCAAAGTGACGACGGTCGCGGATTGGGCGCAAAAGACAGGCATGGACACCGGTAAGTGGTTTCTGTCCCCTCGATCAACGAATCCGACAGATCGTGCGAACAATAGCGCTCGTTTATCGTAACGCCGCGCCGCGCTGCACCGCGAATACGAACAGAAATGGTGAAGATCGATCGGAAACAAGATGAAGTCGGTTTGGAAATTCGATTGCCGTTGACCTCGGCCGAGAATAGGTCGAAACACGAGGTACTCGTGGATGAAAGGTGCATACGCGTCCGACACGTGTTGCTACCGTTACCGATCCGTGTCTCGTTTGTCGACTCGCGACTCGCGACTCGCGACCCGCGACTCGCAACTAGAGTCGCTCCATCACTCGTCGCTTTGTCACGCCCCACCGCGCCACGCTGCGCTGCTGGCCATCGGGCCAGCTCATGGTCAACTACCGGTGTTTAAACGTTAAACATCAGTATCGAATAGACCTTGTCGAAACGAGCGCGAAAACGACACGTCGGAGGAGGTCACGAGTCGACCTTCCGTTTTATATAGGGCGTAACGCTCGTAACGTTCCTAGAGCAATGACTGAATCTCTACGGCTTGTCAGGAAGAACGCCGCGTGTCCCATACTTTCACTTTCGACGTGTATTCACGGTTAATGTTTTCACTTTGACGTAGGACATCGACTACTATATAATATATACTATATATTATTTTTTTTTTTTTATTACATAATATATATATATATATATATATAGAGAGAGAGAGAGAGAGAGAGAGATTTTATATATTGCAAATTCTTACCGAACAGACAAACAGACAGACAAGAAAGCAAGCTTATAAAAACGTGGTACAATAACAAGATTTTTACTATAATATATAGTGGAGTCAAAAAGTATATTAAATAAACCCCCATGAAAACATCTTTACAATTTCAATAATTCTCAAACAAAAAACCTGAAAGAAATTAGTTTACCATATCGGCGCACAGGTTCGATAAAAAAATCAAAACAAAGTAATTTTGCAATTTATAAAATTTTCCTCAACGTTTCGATCCGATTCTGGATCATCTTCAAGAGAAATTTTGGGTCTGAAAAAATCTAAAATTGGTCATTTGATCCCTCGTGGTAGGTTCAATGTTAATAAATTACATTATTTTGTTGAGCCTCTCGAAATTAATTTTCACAACATTTTCTCTAGTAAAAAATCCTGTACTATAAAGAATGCATAAAGCCAAATGTTTTGGAAATTGTGACATGCGGCGTTTTTCCTGTGACATGCAGCCACAGATATTACGATCGCCTGGACGATTTCGTCGAAAGCTTTCCACAGGCAAAATGATTCGATTGGTTTCAGGATTCGTTACCACCACCCGTATCACCCACGCCACACCCGCATCGTTGTACGCGCATGTCAACAACCGCGACTGGGAGTGCGACACCGAGATTCCGAAACAGTACAAGCAATGCGTCAAGGATATAGCGAGGCAACTCGTCGAAGACGAGCCTGGCAGTAACTTCCAGGTAATTCCGCTCGGACGATCCGATTTATGAATCTTTCCGCTCCTTGCTTCTTACAAGGGAGGTTACGAAAGGGGCCTTGTCGACATCTCGAGTATAGATAGGGAGGAAGAAAAATCCATTTTATTGAATATCTCCGAAATTACAATATTAAGCTTACATGAAAATCTCAGAATCCAATTTGTACGTCTTTGAATGACAAATCTTTTGGTGTAAACTGATTTTTTCTATGTGCTCCGTTATTATCTCGTCACCGCTCCACTATAAACAGTTGCGTTTAATTACATTGGTTTGATTTTGCCGCGATATTTACCTCATTGCTATCTACTACTACTCATTACTATTCGTTATTGTAACCGCAACCAACAAGTACTTATCGGTTGTATGCATCGTCATTTTCATCTTCGAAGGTGATGATGGGCGGCGGTGCTCAGCATATGGGCATGCACATGCAACCGCAAGACCCGGACACGTGTGTCCGAGGAGACGGTAAAAATTTGGCGGAGATTTGGGCCCGGAACAATCCCAAAGGCGCGATGGTGACCAACGCTGAACAACTCATGTCCCTTGACCTTGCGAACACGTCCAAGATTCTCGGAGTTTTCGCCCCCAGTCATCTTCCTTATCACGCTCTCAGGCCGGCTCAAGTGCCTACTCTAGCCAACATGACCACACAAGCCATTAAACTGCTACGAAAGAACAAAAACGGTTTTCTGTTGATGGTAAGTAGGAATTATCTACTATACGACACGCTCCCGCACAACGTGATTAAAAAACTGTTTAAAAAGACTGCATACTTATGCATTTCTTATGTAACTGCAAATTTACATATACAAAAACTGTTTGAAAAAACTGTTCGCTTGACGTAAGATATGGATATACACTCCCGTCCATAAATCACCGGGCTCTTATCTTCGACAAAATGGTAATTAGAGAATACAAGCTACCAGCTTGATTTTATGGTTTTACTAGCTGACCCGACAGACGTTGTTCTGTCCAAATTTTAATAAATTTGTTCGTGATTGTTTCAATTACGCATATCCATCGTTAGAATCGTGAGTTATTTTTCCTGAAGTGGTTTTTTCCTGAATTTTCCATTTTCCGGGCAACTTCTCCAATTTTTCTTTCTCTAAAAATCTTATTCGCACTATTAAGAACTTTTATTTTTAATTAGCCAAATCGAACAGCATTTAATTTTCATTTATATAGATTTCGATTAGATGTAGCTATTATACGATAATATTTGAATGCAACATTATATACATATATAGTATTTGAAGAAAAGTTGAAATTGAAAAACAATTATCCCACTTAAATTTTACAAATTAGAAAATATAAGAGAATAATTAAAATTTAGAAAATACAAATGTTTTAGATAAAAAATAGTAAGTACCATTTTTATTTCTTAATATAGATCCTTTAATAACAAAAAATCGTCTGCATCCAAATTTGAATTAGTATCCGGTGATTTATACGGACGGAATTGTATGTATACAATGCTTTTAAACAATTTTGTACGTACGTCGAAACCGGAAGAAGCGTACCACGAGAAAACAGGGTATAGCACGCTACGTATTCCTTGTCTTTGTCGATGCTTCGCAGGTCGAAAGTGGCAAAATCGATATAGCTCATCACCACAACTACGCGAAATTGGCGTTAAGGGAAGTTTCGGAACTCGAGGCAGCTATACAGGCCGCCTTCCAACTAGTCAATCTAGACGAAACCTTGGTAATCGTAACTGCCGATCATTCCCACTCGTTCACGATGAATGGTTACCCGAATAGGGGAAACGATATTCTTGGGTTTGCCAACGATCCAAACAAGCCGAAAGATTATCAAACCTATGAAACGCTCACATATGCAAACGGGCCGGGTTACTTTTATCACAGACGTAACGATAGCAAAAACGCCAACGAAACGTGGAGAATCCTGGATGAGGACAAGACGCGCGACCAACCTCTCTACCAACATATGGCCGCCATGTACGTAAAGTCCGAAACGCACGGGGGCGAAGACGTCGGAGTTTACGCTGTGGGTGAGTGAAGAACAAAGTTACTACAAGTTAGCTTCCCTTTTGCTGAACCAAATAATTTTAACAGTTGTGCTGAGTTCTGCTATGGTTGTGCTAGATTGTGCTACAGTATTATTTCACAAACATAATGAATAAAGAAGTTATGGTAAATAATAGTTGTGAACATGCAATTAACGTTTAAGTTAATTGTACAATTGTAATTAATTGTCTGACACAAGTCAGCACAACGATATTAACCCTTTGAATTGTTTCCCAATTTTGTTGCCAACAACTAGGGGCGGACTAAGCGACCCTGAGGGGCCCGGATGGTTCTGGGGGCCCCGCGCTTGGAACAGGAAATGTTTAGCTTGTCAAATTGTTTAACAGCGCTGGCTACCATTAACAGATATTTTTGCTAAAAAAATATATGAAGGTCATTAATGTTTTTATAAATGGAATCATATATTTTTTATTGCATCAGCTGATGCACCCTTATATTCTTTACAAAAAAGTATTAATATATATGTGTAAAGAAATCATTATTTTAGGAGATATTTTAATTTAATTATAATTTGTTAGGAGTCATTAACTTCTCGAACACATTGAACCTTTCCTGTAAATAGACATTATAATTAAAATATCTCCTAAACTAATGATTTTTTTACACAAATAGATTAATACTTTTTTGTAAAGAATATAAAGGAGCATCAGCTGATGCAATAAAAAATATATGATTCCATTTATAAAAACATTAATGACCTTCATATGTCCTCTCAAAACCATT
>CM052323.1:5573608-5665244 GCA_028455615.1 Lasioglossum zephyrum | reverse complement strand
AAAAAATATATGATTCCATTTATAAAAACATTAATGACCTTCATATGTGCTTTACACGTCCACTTACAAAAAAATATACCATGAGAATGCGCCCCTCTCAAAACCATTCAACTTCATCTGAAACATTGTTTGCTATGCGTAATAATAATGACGTAAATCTAGATGGCAAAATGTGGCGCTTCACCCTGTATATAGGACATTCGTGATTTTCTTTTATTTTGATTCCAGGTCCGTACTCCCACCTGATACGCGGTACCTTCGAGCAGAATTACATCGCTCACGTGGTAGCGTACGCGGCTTGCTTCAACAATTGGCCGTCCCACTGCGACGACACGTACCATCGTTACTTCTACGAAATAAGCAACTCAGCAACCACGCTTCGACATTCCCTTGTTTTGTCCTTGTTGCCGTTAGCGGTCCTCTCGATCCTCGCCAAGTTTTGATCGTTCGACGGCAACAACCTCACTCTCGCTCTCGTTACTTCATTTCTTCCTGTTCCGTACGTTCCTCCCATCTTTCAATACCTTCCGTGCCATTCGTTCTTCGCACGTTCTATTATTAGTTTGCCACTTCTACGGCTACGCTGCCAAGACGGGGAACGGGTTCGTATTCGTGTCCGCGTTTCGTCATTTCGCACGCAAATCATCCGACGCAAAGTGCTCCCCCAAGCAAGCGCACCGTCGATCTATTCCGCTGTAAATAATTCACGGCTCCTCGTCTTGGCCGCTGGTACGACGCTCGTCCCGATCCGATTTCGAGCTATTTTATTGTATTTTAACGTCTGTACAAAGCCTAGAGATCGCGTGCCTGCTTACACGCCGATATACGGAACGAGTCTCCTAGTAAGACCACTTGAAATAATTTCTAAATTGTTTGTTGTACGAAGAAGTTTCTCAAACAAATGTTCCATGGCTTCCAGGTGCATAATCTGTTGATTCTTACTTTGCTTTTTTATCGAGATACGAGTGTCATCTCTTAAATAGAATGACCAATATGTTTCTTCGATTTCGGAAAAAGCACCACATTCTGAAGAATTAATTATTACCGAGATGTTCTCAAACTTATTTCATTATTTAACACGAAACCTACCCTTATAAAAATGACAAGATTTTATTTAGACACTCTATACAACCATTCCTTATATGAAATCATTTTTATAATGTCGATAATTGTAAAATAAAAAATCTCGAACCTGTCATTTCGACCGGTAGTGTTAAACATTCGGAATGAGGTTTATCTGGATATAGGGCACATCTCGATATCTCTCGTATCTCGGTGAAAAAAGCAACGTGACAAGAATAGATTACCTAGAAACCATGCGACACGTGTTTGAGAAACTTCTTCGTACACCCAATAATTGAGGAGTTATTTGAAGCCGTCGTGTCACGAGACTCGGCCTGTATACTTTAAACAGCCAATGATTATATGGAAAAAATTGTTCGAGTCGAATTCGTCGCACACGATGTCGACTCGGGAATATTCGCGTATGACAATCAATGTACATAAATAGTGTCCGCGATTCTCACAGTATTCGGTGACGTAACGACTCGCGCGTCTTTACGAGCACCAACATCTCTGATCTTTAATTCGTTGCTTTGCAATTTCTACTTTATTTATCGGACGCGCTAATCCAATCGATCGTCGGCAACAATTCGGTTGCGAAACCTATTCGTTGCAGTTTAGGAGATTAAACGCGGTCCCTCGTTTCACGAACTGAATCTGTCCCTCGGTGTCAAATTGACACAGTGATGGAAAATAAATAAAAACAATTCGATGTTTTTTTTAATCAAATTGATGAGTTAGCATTTACATCTTCGGTTCTTCGGTTATGTGCTCCGCATTAACCCTTCGCTGCATGATTTCTTTAATTGGGATAAGAATATTAAAAGGAGGTCAGTCTTTGTGTTCTATTTAAGGGAGAAATATTAAAAAGAAAATTCAAACAATATCTTCAGAAAAATAAACATAAATAAAAAGTGGTAAGAGAAAACATTCTTAGCTTACTCTGTATCAGATATGATACACTGTGCAGCGAAGGGTTAAAAAACTAAAAGTCACACAAAGTTTCGGGAAAATGTACCTACAAATAACAGAACAGTATAACTTGTTTCGGGAGAACTGTGTCAACTTGACACGAGGGACGGATGAGGGTTAAATAATAATTAAGCTGTCCGACGGTCGGAGAAAACTGTAAACACATGGTTCCTTCTAATGCGCAACGTCCAAGCCGATTATCGTGTTTTCCTCTCTCGTACGACGGGAGGTCTATGTACCGCGTTCTCATCTGTGATATATGTATATATGTATACGAAATTCTATTCAACTTGATTCTAGTGCGGTGCTAACCGAAACCCGTGCAACAAGCCTCGTTGTTGTCCTCTATTCGCGACGCGTCGCGGGTTTTCCTTGTCGAGAATTTCCGGCGCGACGCACACCTGAGACAAAGCGATGAATAGACTGCGGATCTTTATGTATTTACGAAGAAATTGGTTGGATGAAATATAAAATAGTGAAAATAACTTATCTGTATGTATTTTATTCCTGCTACCCACAATAAATGCAGAACATTTTTATTTCGCATAAAGATCCGCAGTCTAGCGATGAATTTTGTGGTAAAATCAAAGAACTTTCGATAGAAATGAGATAGATGAATTTTTTTTTAATTAAAGCTGAAATATTTCAGAATATGGGAAAAATTTATAATTTCATTAGGTTTTTTTCGCACAAATCGTACCAGACAAATTTAACTAATGATGATTATGAATGTACATGATGAAACGATGTACATAGCATGACGAGAAAAAACCTAACCGAAACATGGTGTTGGATAGATCACAGGTTTCTTGTAATTCTGCAAGTTTAACGGAGATTTTCAGAGTTAAAAAATGTTCCTGCCATAATCTCGCTATTCTTCCCATATTCTGCATTAGCTTTAATTAATAAAAAATGTATCGACTCTATCTCGTTTCTATCGAAAGTTGTTTGATTTTTACAGAAAATTCGTCAGCTTGCCCCACTGTGCGACGTTGCGTTTCTCGTTACACGCGTCGACCGCCGTCGAAAAGTCTACAAGTCCACATAAACGATCCGTCAACAGCGCCGTTCCACGTAGGTTCTAGAGCATTCCGCCGAGTGTTTGCAAATGCACAGTAATAAAAAAGGTTTATTTAACAATGAAACAGCGAACATCTACGAAGAAGGTGATCTACCTTCGACCACAGCGACGTAATAATTCTTATAAATAAGCGGATTCGTGTGGTCGCTGACGAAATTTCTATCTGGTTTCACCGACGCGAAGGGATTTCGTCGCGGTTCCAGAACAACCTCGACGTCTCGATCGATAGACTTTATTCGATCGATCTCCCAAAAGATTTCCTGCTCCGTGTACGAGGTGACAACGACGGGCGTTCGCATTTTCGAAAATTCCCGTATCGTTTCCGGCCACGTATCTGTCCCGGCGAAACCAGTTTTCCTGTAGAGGCCAGGATTGAACGCGCAGATGATATCGGGCTTTTCCGCGTCTGCTCGCGACCCTGATCGCGTCATCTCGTGATACAACGTGCTCGGCCGGAAACGAACGACGACGGCCCTGTCGGCGGCCTTGCACTCGGAGCAGAGTTTCACCCGCGACAAAAGATGTACCGGGACACCGGTCGGCAACTGTAATTCCGGGCCGACCAGCGTCACCCTGAGCCTCTTCAACTTCGGCAACAAATGAAGAAACATCCTCTCCCAAACGTGCAAGTTCACACCCTCGAACTGAAACTCCGCTCCGAGCACGTGCACCTCCAGCTCCGGTTTGTCTCGCCATTCGGGCCGGGAAATTTCCATCGCGTACAAAGTGGTCAAGGGAATCGTACACAAATGGGACAGCATTGAATACGTGTAACTGTCCATTGCACGGTAGTACGAACAGTCCTCGTATACGCGACGCATCAGCTCGTCGAAACCGATTTCCGAGACTCGGTTCTCGTCGGACTCGCGTCGCTTCCGCCTCGGAATCTTCGGCTCGACGCAACCGTGCTCGTGCTGCAGGGACAAACATCTTCGCAGCACTCGGAACTCTTTGCACCATTTCTCGTGTTCCTCGCGGTGACCCGGACAGAAACACTCCATCCCGCAAGCCGCGCAGCAGACCAGGTTCTCGCCGAAGCTGTGACAAACCCGACAGACACGAGGATACAAAACGATCTCTCTCTCCCAGAGCTGCAACGGTCTGCCGCTTCTCGACTCTAGGATCGCCAGCAACTGCAGCCTGTAGATCCGATACTGTTCGGGATCGAGATGGTCATCGGAATCGACGGTGGTCGAGATCGATGCTCGAATTTCCGCCAAAGCTTCGCACAGATCTTGGTGCACTTTCCATCCTCGATCTCGATGCGCCGACGAACAGTACGATACCATTCGGCAACGTTCGCACAACACTTCGGATCTGTTCAAGCAAACCGCGCAGAGGTTCGACACGAACACGAATCGCGGTTTTACGGTCAACTTCAGAGTCTCGTTCTCCTTGTCGGTCTCGTCGAGATCGTCCGGCAAGTTTGCTCGAACCAGAGGGTAGCTTAGGCGAGAGTATACGTCGATCGGTTCTTTGGTTTCAGGATCATCTCTCTTCTCGCAGAAGTCTTTGTCCTTGTCGATTTCCTTCCCGGTTTCGTTGCGACAAATTCTTCTCGCGTGGCTGCCTTTGGACGACCGATAACTTTTGCCTCCGGATTTCTTGCGGCCCATGCTCCTCGGTCTGAGCCCTGAAAACCGCTCCTACCAATTTTACCAAGTCAAAATCGAGAAACAGCGTTAATTCTGATATAACCATAAGCAACTAGTTTCGAATGGTTCTTACCTTGACGCTGCGGACGAAATGAGCGAAAATAAGTGACGAAAGACACTATGCGGATACGCCGGAGATACTCGTACCATCCGCACCATCCATACGACCAGTGCCGATATTCGTTTGCTTCTATTACGATCTATTGTCGGGGAGTGGCTCGTTTGCGGGCACTATGCCCATTGCCCGATCCAAGGTATTTCAAGCTGTGCGCCTCAAGTCCATAGCTCCATGTTCCCGAGCCATAGAACGGATTTCAAGTGTCTCGATCAGCCGTGCTGCTTTGTACGTTTCGTGATATCCAGAATGGGGTGAACTCGTTTCTTCAGGATTGCAAGGACGTGGGAAAGGACTTTTGAGAGCGATTGCTGTCTAGATTGATATTTTTTTTTTATTATTTATAAGGATTCGAAACCTTCTTGGGTTTATTTTGCTTTACATGAATAATGTAGGTAAATACAATAACGTGGATTACAGGAATAATACAATAAGAGTTCTATGAAATACAAGTGAATATAACAGCAATATCCGTTGAAGCTAAATATGTAGGTTACAGCTTTGGAAAAAGGAGTGGATGCTGGTACAAGCTTTGATATTTGGCTTTGCAATAATTGTG
The DNA here is from genome assembly GCA_028455615.1 of Lasioglossum zephyrum. Classification (NCBI taxonomy): domain Eukaryota; kingdom Metazoa; phylum Arthropoda; class Insecta; order Hymenoptera; family Halictidae; genus Lasioglossum; species Lasioglossum zephyrum. The sequence continues at coordinate 5,659,800 of CM052323.1, read as the reverse complement.
TCTATATTAAGGGGCAGTTGGAGGCCCATACTGAGTAGAGAATTTATTAGTTTCCGTCTTCGTGAATTGTACAGTTCGCATTGCCATATTATATGGTCCAGGGTTTCACAACCCTGATTTCATTTACATTGGTTATCATTGATAATGCTTACCCGCTCTAGTGAAGCAGCTAAGTTATAATGATCAGAACGCATTCTGTTAACTGTGACTACTAAACTTCTCTCGAGTTTTAGGTGGGCGTACCAGGGTACCGAGCTTTCATTAAAGAAACTGAAAAGATTGATATTTTATCTAGCGCTTTTGTTTACCGAAAAACTCCATCTCCGCATCATCGAGAAATGAGAAGGTGTATCCCCGCACCCTTGCAATCATGGAAACGAGTCTACCCCCTTAATACTAAACCTAACAGTCAACCTGCCGGTCAAATCACTGGTTTTCCATTTTCCATTTTACAATTATTGAAGTTACGATAAATTTCTTTATCCAAGCATAGATTACGTGAAAAATTCCACAAGATCTAAATAAGTAGAGCCTTGTCATTTTGGTAAAACATTTCAACCAGTTTTAGTGCTCGGTAAATTTAGTTTTAATCGATCAATTCGAATAGAAACAACTCGTACCATCGTATCTTGTCGTCCGTAGGCATACTTTTCCCCTTTGCATCTTAAACGATATCGATCGGCGAGGTCCGTGGTGGAGATCTTTATTCACGTTGATTGGACAAGATTGCTATTCGACATCTACGACCGATCGAATCCGATTGTCGCTGCACGGATCGTTCCTGTAAAGTATAAATATAAAAACGTCAATACAGGTAAGCGCAGCGTCTTCGTAATTAACATAACCATAGATTGACTGTATGCACTATGCACACACCTACGGAAAGTTATACATTTTTTTTTTACCAACGATACCTCGAACACGTCAGATAATCGAAGGACAAAAACATATGTGCAATTGTAATTATCGACTAACAATTGGAAGCCGATAAGCGACGATAAGATTAGAAACGGTTAATGGAATATCTCGAACAAAGCACGAAAATTAACCTTCGACGGCACGGAGTCTCGTGATACAAGGTCAACCGTGTTGTCGATTGAAAAATTCCAGATGAATCGCCGAGTTGCATTCCCATGGATAACGCTGTCGATTTCGATCAAGCGTTATTTGAACGCCAAACTCATGCATCATCGTTGATCGCGATTCTGTCGTTCCTGTGATTTATCACAGTGATCGCAGAATCACGATCACGGTCCTGATTTTAACTTCATTCACGCCGTGATCGTGGTTTTTTAATCCAGAGTGAATTTTCTCGCTGTCATCCTGATTTTTCACCTCGATCGAATTAATTCTTTTCTGTAAACATCAATTAGCTTATATGAAAATATCTGTCTATAACGTACATTTACTTTATCTAATGATAAAAACAAAAAATATTCAATTTTCCTTTTCGCACTTTATTTCAGCATTTTAAAAAGCAAAATATTAGTTCTTCGATTTCTACCTGTCGATTTCGAAATCGTAATGTTCATTTAAATAGCATAAAAGTACAGACAATATTTTTTCTGTTACAAAATACAAGTTTTACAAGATACCAATGTATTACTTAACAATTATTAAGAGTGGCGAGTTCCCGAAAATGTTTAGAGATCCGTATATGTCACAAATTTTTAAGTACCGACCAGAAACACTTTCGTAATTATTGACACATATGTGATTTGAAGACGTTTCGGGACCATTAAATATCATAAATAATTTTGGCTAGCTAAAAAGATGGAAAGAACCACTGTGCATCACATTCGGCGTGACCTTGGAACTCAGAACCTAGAGTCCTGAGGTTCTCAGGACTTCAACACAATTAGTTTTCTGAATATATTCTGTTGGGGTAAGGTAACGAATAACGCGAAAGCAATAATGGGGCATCCGGGGACCATGATCTCGTGCCATATCGTATGCGGATTTCTTTGTTATATGATAAGCGATAACGTATGTATACATATAATGTGTCTCGCGAAACTCTGCCCACTTGAATATTTTGGTTATTTCTAACAATACGAGAAAATGTTACGTACAGAATTTGTAAAATTTAAGAAACTACATAATATAGTAATAAATGGTATTCTTGCAAGTGGAGGTGTACAGAAGATATAGAGGTCACCTATTTTTTAAAAATAGAATCCGCATTATTTAAAAAACCGCAGTCTAGTGACCAGTGTGTCTCGCGAACTCTATCCACTTGAATATCTTGGTTATTTCTAGCCCCGTAGCAGGAGTAACAAATGCTACACTGGCCCCGCGCTTCTGGGGGCCCCGCGCTTATAGCAGAAAATTGACCTAAAATTTGGTCGATATCATTCCCAGATACTTTTGCTAAAACAAGGTCATCCATCGTGTTTTATTATATTATCGTGCAAAACTTAGGGCCCCCTGGTAACATTTGCTACGGGCACCGCGCTGGCTTAATCCGGCACTGCTAGCAATACGAGAAAATGTTACGTAGAGAATTTGTAAAGTTTCAGAAACTACACACAATATCTACTTCGTATCAAAGAAGAAACCAAGTAGAATTTAATGTTGAGTTAACAGTTACCCTGTGTTACAATCATAATTTAGTTTGATCTTGTTAATGTAAAAAGTAGGCAACTTCTCTTTTTTTGCGAAAAAAAAGTTTAAATCTCTCTACCATAATCTTAAAACCTTAGAATACTGTTTCATCAATTTCTCTAAAATAAGGAATTCTAAGTTACCTAGTTTTTACATTCAAGCGGCAATATGGTAATATAAATGAGATTCTTACAAGTGGAGGTGTACAGCAAATATAGAGATCACCTTTGGTTTTTTTTAACAGAACCCGCATTATTTAAACAACCGCAGTCTAATGATCAGTTGTGCTCCTAACTGTAAGTTTCAAGACAATTAGGTACACTTTAGCGTTGTTGCAAAAAGCTTATCGCAACAAAAAAAAAGAAGAAAACCAAATTTTCCTAAAAAGACGTTTTCGTCCCCTTTTCCATCGACCGGAACCGCCATCGCGCGGTGTAGAAACGAACGAGTACGTCGAGTTCAGTCGAGTACGAGCCAGTCCGAGCCGCTAGCACGCCACCAAACACTAAACGTTCCAACTGTTCCAAGTACATGTATACATACATACTTAGAAAAGTACGTGGCCGCGATCAGGTCGAGAGCAGTTTCGAGGTTATGTGGTTCGTGTTGTCGAAACGTGTAGTGTATTCTTCTCTTCTACCGTTCTCGCGTTACGATACTTTCTCGTGGTAGGTACCGCCGCGAGAAATCGTTTCGTCAGTTGTATTCGTCGTGAAAATACTTTGCTCGTTCCTTCAATACTTTTTCTTATCCTGCTGTTAAACGACACGCACCGTAACCTCAAATTATTGCGCGCGGTCCGATCGGGTCGGGCTGTTTCACGAGACGGACAAAGTCTTGATTCACGCGACAGTAATTTGCTTCGAGAAGGAATTGATCGTCGAACGCATCTCTTTCGTTTGAACGATCAACACCGTTCCATCGGTAGTCGAAGTCGATGTTGTTGCGACCGACGTACCGGTGATATCGAAACATTTCCTCCCGTTCGATACGGTCGCTCCGAACCGCGTACATAGATAAATAGTACGATACGCGATTCGGCGCGATCATGTTCCCCGAATTCGATTCGGATATTTTCTACATAAATACAAGACCGGCATGGGCATCGACTGACTCTGTGTCACGACCGGATCGAATAGAATCTTAAAAGGGAGGAATAACGATTGACAAGTTGTCGGAATACAATGTGCCACGTAGGTAAATCTGTACAAGTGTATCCGCAAGATTGCGTTTCGTTCGCCAGCCTCGGTTTCCGTAGACGTTAGACTGTCAGCGTTCGAGGAAGAGCCCGAATAAGAATGGACGTCGATTCTCGATCGTGTGCTCGATCGAATCGACGTTGTTGCGCTTCGAAACTGAATCGGTGCGGAGGATCTCGCAGTAAGCAACCAGTCGACGAAAATAACGTTCGAGGGTGACTGATTCCGCGACAAAGGTCAGACGAGTATGGTAGTCGCATCGGTTTCTTTTTCGTTACAGTGATTCGCAGTCGGTCGCGCGGATACGAAACATAATTCGACAAGAATGAGTCATGCGATAACCGGAGGGCGTAATAAAAACGACTCGGCAGAAATTCGACGGAGAAGAAGAAGAAGAGGTTTGTCGGGAGAGATCTACGGCGACGGTGAAATGGTGAAATCGAACAGCGACGAGACGATGATCGGATCGGCTATGGTCGGCCTCACCATGGAAACGGATGTAGAATCCGAGGAGGAGGTGGTGGAGACCGACGAAGAGGATACGCGGTTTCTAATACCGGATCGGTCGCAGATCGTTCACCAGTGCGTTGGCAACGATAAAGAAAAACCTACCGGTAGGAACGATCGAACGAGAGACGTCGAGGAGGAGACCGTTTGGTCGATTTCTATACAAATGTTTATACCCTTTCTGTTGGCCGGTTTCGGTATGGTAGTTGCCAGTTTGTTATTAGATATTGTACAGGTGCGTGAACTCGTCGGACGCGATTCGACACGGTGTCCGGAACTTTTGTATTTTTGTTGCAGCATTGGCCGGTCTACAGAGACGTGTCGGAGGTGTATATATTGGTGCCGGCGTTGCTCGGGTTAAAGGGGAACTTGGAAATGACGTTGGCATCGAGACTGTCGACGCACGCCAACCTCGGCCACATGGATACGCGAAAGCAACAATGGACGTTGATCGTCGGCAATCTGGCCTTGATACAGTGTCAAGCGATTGTCGTAGGCCTACTGGCTTCTTTGGCCGCCGTCATTCTCGGTTGGATACCGGACGCGCGGTTCGATGTTCATCACGCACTACTCTTGTGCGCTAGCGCTCTCGCTACAGCGTCCGTGGCCAGTTTTTTATTAGGTTTGGTCACGGTCACCGTGATATTGCTATCGAAACGCATGAAAATCAATCCGGACAACGTGGCGACACCGATCGCGGCTTCCCTCGGCGATTTGATCACTTTGGCGCTTCTGTCGGGGTTTGCGTCTCTTCTCTACGATGCTATAGGTGAACTCGAAGATCGTGCTACGATGCGCCGCGCCGCGCCGCACCGCACCGTGATCGCGTACGAACACGAACGCTCGACAACGTAATCGCACAAATCATTCGACGACTGCCACCGACCATGACGCCGAACGTTTCTTCCTTTTCAGAGTACGCGCCGTGGATCGCACCCGTCTGTATAACGTTTCATATCGTCGCCACCCCCGTTTGGGGATACATCGCAGCCAAAAATCCATTCACCAAGGAAATATTGGATTACGGCTGGACACCCGTGATATGCTCCATGCTGATCAGCAGGTTCTTACTTTTAGTTTCGTCGTTTATCCTAGAAAGGGAACGTTCCGCGATGTTCCCGAGAACGGTCGATTAAACATCTCGGATTGGTGTGTGAATTGATTTCAGCGTTGGCGGCTTGACGCTAGATTACACGATATCGAGTTACAAAGGTATAGCAGTATTCCAATTAATAATAAACGGTGTCGGCGGTAATTTAGTCGCGGTCCAAGCTAGCAGGATATCGACTTCGCTGCACAAAGATCCACTACCTGGCACGGTCCAGGAAAGAACCGCGGTTCGCTTCAACCCGTTACACGCATACTTTTCGAAAGGTACGTGCATCGCGAGTTGAAACTAGGGTTTGCAATCCCGCGGGAATAAGGATTTATTTCTTCAATGTAATATACATTTTATTGAAGAAAGAATTGTAGAATTCATAATTCTAAGCAACTTTTTCCTGTACGTGTTACCAACGCTCGGTCTTCGATGATCCTGCACATTCGTTATGTGTTAACCAAGTGGCTTATATATGTTAATTATACCCTTTATTACGCGGAACTGTGTGCAGAATCCATTCTGCTAGCAGCAAGTCTCTTCAGAATATTTCGGAAACAAAAGCCGAGAGTAGCAATATATTCGTATAGGAAAAAGTCGTTCAGAATGATTATGTTGACACAACATATCTCAAGCTCATCAAAATCTGTGTATCCTTTCCTGTATAATTATATCAATAAGGAAGCTACTATGATGTAATATACAGTACGATATAGTAAAGGTATGGTTTAGAACGAACTGTATACAGGGTGTCCCAAAATTCGTGTAACTCCTGGAAATGGGAGGTTCCTTGGGTCATTTGAAGCGACATTTTCCTTTAAAAAAAATGGCGTTCTCGGCTTTGTTTAGGAGTTATTAACGAAAAACACGGACCAATCACAGCGCGGTTACAGCAGATTGATTCTGGCTCGGCCAACGGCTATGCCACGCTTAGCGAAACCTGTCGCCGAGTCGGATTCAGTTCGCTATAGCCGCGTTCTGATTGGTTCGTGTTTTTTGTTAATAACTCCTAAACAAAGCCGCGGACGCCATTTTTGTAAAGGAAAATGTCGCTTCAAATGACCCAAGGAACCTCCCATTTCCAGGAGTTACACGAATTTTGGGACACCCTGTATAAACGCGAACTATCTGTAAATTGGATTAAACGAATATCAGGAAAATGTTCAAATTATAAAACAAAAATTGATATTTGTGTAATTTCGAAAATCTACTCGTAAAGAACAAAGACTATTAATTGTTGTGTCTTCTAGGTTGCTCCTCAAATCATTACACAGATATCAGCCTGCAGGGGGAAAAGCTCGTTCAGCCGGTACGCTTGTAGGTCGAATAGTTTAATACCAATGCAACATCGAAATAGTTCATCTTGCGCGTCGTCATTCACGCTATTCCGATTACACGCACAGTCTCGCGGAATTTGCGGGATTTCGGATCACCTATTTATGAAAATTCGGGATGATCCTGCGGAATTGCAAGCCCTAGACGAAACATAGCGAAAAGTATACGATACCAGCTTACACGTCATTACTTCGAACGTAGGTGGACACGCGAGAACCGCCAGGGTGCTACTAGCGATGGTGATACCCGGTCACCTAATATTCGCTTACACCATCAGTTACCTTCAAGTTGGCCATACCTCTTTTACTGCCATATTTATCGTGGTATATCTGACCGCCGCACTCTTGCAGGTACGTCTTGACACAGATACAGTAATGTCGCGATCTAGCTCCCATCGCTTGTTCCGAGCAGGGACAGTGATCGTGTAGGGAAACTATTTTTTTTATGACTGCGTCGACTGCACGAAAAGTAAATCCTTAAATACTATCCAACAGGCGTATTCTGGACAGACAGCGTTTGCAACGATGACTTGTTTTTTACCACGTTTTTTTAGATCGCTTTCTTGTCTGTCTGTTCGGTACAAATCTTGCAATTGATTTTAAACTAACTTCCCGATGAGCTAGAGACTTGAAACTTTCCACATAGCTCAGAATGGATGACAATGCAATATTAAAAAAAGACTGCATTTAATATTTATTTTTTATTTATGACTGCTTCTATCGCGCCGAACACAGAGAAGGACAGAATGAAAGACGCCGTCGCCGGCACAGCGTTGACAGTCGCAGGCAGTGGAGTGAGAAAAAGTAGGCACTAGACGACCCCGGACAGTATTTAAGGTTTTACTGTACAAAGAATGCTCAACGTAGAAAAGGACAGACCTTCTCGGTCTCTCGCGGGGACGCCTCCCAATGGAAGGGGAGGTAGATCCATCAGGGAGCTAGATCGCGACTTTACTGTACAACGATACGATCGAAATAGCTCGCGGCGCCACGAATATTCGAACCTGTCGACAACTCGATAACCACGTTTCGTTCGCGTTTTCGTTTGATCGTCAGGTGATTTTGTTATTGTACGTCGCACAAGTGTTGGTCGTTTGGCTGTGGACACGAGGGATCGATCCGGACAATTCTGCGATACCATACCTGACGGCGATAGGCGATCTGATAGGCACGGCGCTGCTAGGAATCGCGTTTCACATACTGTATGCCATCGGTGACGGAGATTCGGACGTAGGAGACTGATTCGATTCGGTACACCGGACATCGAACGCTGGACGCCGGATCCCAGGTTACGATTGAATCGAACGTTCTCCCGTTTCTCTTCTAGTCACCTTTCGTGGAAGCGCGACGTCTCGACGCTGCTGCAGCGCCCTTTTACAGTCGCTGTCGAAAAATGGGACTAGGGGCGAAAAAGATTCGACCATGTTTCTCGCGGCGCCGCGATAATGTTCGTCGTCTTTTCGACGAGGACACGTGCTGAAAACGTAACACGGTGTGTAACGGAGAACTGCGTGAAAATAGTGTGGAAGAACGTTACACGAACGGGTAACAAGTATTTTTTGACAATTGTGTACTCATTTACCGGTACAAATAAAATTTTGATTGAAGCGCCACTGGTCGTATTTTTATTCGAAAATAACGAACGGTTTGGCACCAACGAGCGTTTCGCCTCGTGACAAAACCAACGAAAGACGCGGCGCAACCAGCAGCGAAACAAAGAGGCCTAGCATTAGCGCGAAAAGGATCGCGATTATCGCGCGGCGGAGTATCAGAGTCGGAGCGAAACCACTTTAAAACACAAATGAACGTGTCGGTGCCTCGCAAGCCTGGTACTTGGGGATCGTAATTGTTTCTCCTCGTTTGCACGGGACAACGTTTCGATCGATCTGTCGATCCGAGAAATATTCCGCGGTCCGGGTCGGGTGTGCCGCTTGTTTCGCGCGGGGAACGTTCGAGTGTTTCGAGTAGTAGATCCGCTAGAGAAATTTTCGTAAAATAATTTCGAGAAAAGCTCGTGGCGAACGAGGTGAGCGGACACCGTCGAAGAAACCGTTGAACAGGAGAGCCAGCTATCGTGTGCGATAGCCCTTGACTGTACGAAACTGGCTGGTGAAACGAGTTAAGCACGGTGTTCGAGCCGAACGAGCCGCTACGCTGGTGCTGGTGCTGGTGCTGGTGCTGATGCTGATACCGATGGTGACGGTGGTGGTGATGGTGGTGGTGGCGTCTTTATTTCGTACGATATCGTACGGACGAGTTGCGAGTAGGGCGTAAAGGTTTGTAAGCGTAATCGCGTAAGCGAGGCGAGTCTCCGCGTGTGCGTTCAACGTATATATATCGCGACGCGTGCACGTGTACATACACTACGCCGACTCGACTCAACGACTCGTACACGTACAACGGTACGAACGAAATGACCAAGTTGTGGTCGAGAGAGGCGCATCAGCTCGTCTCCGTCAATGAAATAGTTGGATCTGTCAGTGCCAACTATCGCCTCGCTCTCGGCGGAGCGTTTTAGGTTTCATCTATCGCGTTGCGTTTCTTTGGTTTGCTCAATCCTGTCCGCGATCCTTCCGCAGATATATATATATATATTTCTTTTTTTTTCACCAGTTGGCGACGCGTATCTCGTAACCGGTAGCGCACCCCGAATCGTCGTGGTCGTTTTCGTGTCGAGAAAGATCGAAAAATCGGATCAATCCGCGTGCTCGCGGATCGGTCTTTCTCGTTCCGCTTTGGATTCGTTACGAAATCAAGTGGAAGAAGCAACAGTCGGAGATGCGTTGCGCCGTTGCTCCTCGTCCAAGCGTTAACTTGCGATCGGAATCGAAATGAAAGAAAGAGTGCGGCCGCGGGTTCGGGTTCGGGTTCGGGTATCGTCTAACCGGGATCATAGCCGTCGAGCGGGAATCGGCGCAACGCGCGACACCTTTGCGAATTCGTACTCTGGTCGGGTGTATTCCAGCTTACGGGCCGCGTTCATCTCGCAAGTTCGACCAACGCGATTCGACTTTCCGCGAGTATCCTGAAACGACGGTAGAACGTTCGTTGTCCCATCGACGGTGTACATTCGATGCGATTTCTCGACCGCTGCCGCAACGATTATGGAGCGCGAGGCACGGGGATAGCATGAGGACAGGGGTGCGGAGCTACATTTCCATTTTCACGAGGAACGAGAGGGATGTGTTCGAGAACGTGCTTCGCGGGTCACGGGAACCAAGTATCAAAACGTATGTTAAGTTATTGCTCCTCATGGTCGAACTTAAACACGTGGAGTAATTTATCAATTTGTGAATATGTTACGGAAGTGCTTCGTACTCGCGCGCCACGAACGTTAAACGACAATGTTTGCAAATGCCGATACGCGGATACCCGTTGAATACCTTTCGTTTTCGTTTCTCGTTTTGCGTTTCGTTTTCGAAATATCGTCGCGTACTTCTTTCGAAACCGATCCGACTGTCGGGCCCCCGAGAAGCGAGGGCACGCGTTGCACGAACACGGGAGAATTCTTTAGAGTCCGTTAACGGTACTCCTGAAAATCTTATTCGACGTGGAACACCTTCGAATCTTCGCAGAAGTCGAGGCAATCGATGCCGCTGTATGAAACAATCCTATTCTGGGCGAGTCCTTGGAAGATGCGGTGTACCGGACGTTCGATATCGTCGCGAGACATGAAAATTCAAAACGACCGAGAAAACACGGGTTTCGTTACAGGCCTCGGGAATCGCGAGTCGCAACGCGCCACGGTTCAAACTCAATGTCAAAGCGACAACGCTCGAACCAATCGTAAAACTGTTTACGTAATTGGCCTTTTAGGACGTAGATAAAGCACCCGCGTTCCAGCTCGATAAAAGGGCGGACGGCAAGACGAGCGCATCTGGATCACGATTGTTTTGTAACGAAATCGAGAAACGATTCCTCCCGCGAGTTCGATGCGAAGGACAAATCGGAAGGCGCGTGCGCGCTCGCGTCGTCGTGGATCTTCAAATATTGTTATTTGCGAAACAAGAACGAAAGTTTTGTCAAACCGCGAGAGACGATTTCGCAACGTCGCCTTCCGGTTTCGATTCGTTTGTCTCCGGAGTAAACGTTTTCAGAAAATTCTTGCACAAACGCGATCGCAACGGCCACGTGTAACCGATTCCGTCGGGAGCGCGGAACGTTTACAGACGCGCGGCGCAATCTACGCAATACGGAACCGATCGTGTCTCGCTTGTAATCGACCAGCTGATCGACCGAGAAAGATTAGATTTGGTGAATACGGAATATTTTCGGCACGGAGATTGTTCGATCTGACTGTCGGGTGTCAAGGCTAGATAGGGTACGGTGGAAAGACGAAAGAAAGCGTCTCGAGAGCAAACGTACAAACGGACGCGTCCGGTTGGGGTAGCAGACGAACAGAATGGGGAACAGGGAAAGAAGCGGGTTTCGGTTGAGCCGAGCATGCGGAAAGACGGGCGCAGTGGCTACGCCGAGCGACGATCGATAGATTCGCGCTTGCTCCGTGTTCACGTTCGTTCCCGGTAAACGTCCCGAGCGAGTTTTAAGGAGACAGGCGTGATGCACGATAGAGATCAGTCGCGATGTAACCATAGCGTGAAACGGCCTCGCACGGGCCCACCAGCCTTACACCGTCAAATGCGTGACGACGGTTGACTTTCTGTTTCGCCAGAATCGACACGATATTGATAACAACATCGGAAACGAGGATTCTCGGGTCTATGAGTTCCGTCAAGCTTCTACGTACTGTCCGAGATCAGTTTACCGAACAGCAGGTATGCGTTTCGTTTTCATTTATTTCGCTCTGGATCGATCCATTTCGCGTGGCCGCCTTTCCTTTCAATGGAAAGACGTTGTTTGAACTTTTTCGTAAACGACGCGGGGACGTTCGGAATCGAGAAACGTACTTCGGTTGCCTGAATCGTCGACGATCAGTCGGGACAGCCGGAAACTCGGCAATGAAGTCGAATCGTTCGAGTAACGCCACGAAAATTCAAAGCGACTCGCGAGATTCTCCTCGAATATTAATGGAATCGGGGGAAAAAAAGAATCGTGATACCGCGTGACGCGCAAGCTGTTAACCGCGACGAATCTTAACGTTCGCGAAGATTGCGCGTCGTCGAACGTAATTGTGATGACTCTGTCGTCACGACGTCGCCGTTACCACTGCCGCTGTCGTCGCCGATTCGAGAAATCACGGTGTTTGAAATTTCGGCGAGACTCGTACAGCGATTCCGTGCGAAACAAACTAGAGATAGCGTCCCTCAGTCGATTACGTAATTTGCTCGATTCTTCTTCTGAAATACAACGGCATCGCGACCAAACGAACATTTAGACGAGCCTTATCATTCTCAAAGGAGAATGGCTATATATCCGCGACAGCGAGGCGCACGAGGTCCTCAGTAGAAGATGATAGAGGATCAGGTGCATCAACATCCGGTACGACTGCCGCCCGACAAACACGCCCATGTCGATGTCACAGGAGTCAAATTTGAGAAGTACGTTCAATCATAATTATTATTTCACGACGCTGGTCGTCGTGCTTCGTTCTCGGCTTCGTTCTCGGTTCCGATCACGGTTTTGCCCGGTGAAATCTAGATAAATCGTACGGACAAAAACGGGTCCGATGGAAAACGAAAACGCCTCACGTGTTACGGTTCGCGGTAACCAATCGTACCTCGAGACGATGCTCGTCTAGATTAAGGGGGGTACACTCGTTTCTACGATTTCAAGGGTACGGAACGCGCCTTCTCATTTCTAAATTATTGCATAGATGGGGTATTTTTTAGCAGTACCTTTTTACGTTTGCGAGGCATAATATGCAATATTCGGAAACATACTGCATATACGTATTTCTATGCAGCTGTGACAGCTACATGCTGCCGAATAATTAAAAAAATATATGTAACAGTACTTTTTAAATACCACGCTTATATTAAAATACACTAAAAAGGGGAAAATAATTTTGTTTGGATATTAGTGATTATAACGTAATCTTCGTTGACGCTCCACGCTTTTATTTGTAGCCACTAATATCTAAACAAAATTATTTTCTTCTTTTTAATGAATTTTAATGTAAACGTGGTTTTTAAAAAAGTTATTTTATAGTTTTTTTTTAAAGAGGTATACATATATAGTAATACTCCGGGTTCGATTTCCGCTGAGATTTGTTTTTTTCCTCAACGCACAGTTTTTTTCTTAATTTTTTTTTATGTTACATTGTCATCCAGTTCTGAGCTTTGTTTAAAGTTTCAAGACAACGACAACTCGGCAAGCTATTATAAACGTGGCAAAATAAGACTTTTGAAGGCGATTGCGGCCTAGATTGATTTCTGTCTTGCTTTCAGGATTGTAAGGGGTTTCAGTAGCCAAAGGGGTTGATAAAAGATCGATCTCGGCAGTAATCGTCCACGAAAGACCTATTTCTACGTTTACGAGGTGTAATTTGCATTATTCGGAAGCATAAAGCTGCGCATGTAGCTGCTTTCATAAAACTGTGACAGCTACATGCTGCCGAATAATACGAACTACATCTCCCAAGCGTAAAAATAGAACGAATATGATTTTATCTAGAGTGTTTGCCTACTGAAAAACTCCAACCCGCCCCCTCGCAATCCTAGAAACGAGTCACTCCCTTTTAATCCCTTGCCGTGCCATTTTCTTTACAGAGTTGAAGTGATGAAACGTCTTATCCCCGAACAATGTCGTAGAAGTTACAAGAAACTTGAAATTTTCTGTATGGCTAAATTTATTTTAATGGTTAAATATTCATGAAAAGAACGAATCAAATTTAATTTCATCTAAAAAGAGACGCGTAACATTCATATTTGTTGGACTTCGATGAAATCTTGATCGCGAATCTGACTGGTTAAAACACGGCAAGGGGTGAATGCGAAACGACGATTTCCGAAACTGACGTATTGTTTGATTTTCTGTTGACAGTGACCAATGCAAAGAGCCTCTACTTTCCGAAAAGCAAAGTTCCCTCAGGGTAACGCCGGCGGACATTCGTTTGCGCCCGATCTCGAAATCATCCCACGGGAACACGGTAATGGGCACGAGCTCGGCCACGGACGCGTCCATGACCATGGTGACGGGTATCGGAATCGGTTCCGGTTCCGGTCCCGGTGCCGACCCCGGTCCCATATCCACCATGGGAACGGGGACGCTCGCAGGGACAGAAATGGGTATGGGAATGGGCATGGGTATGGGGATGGGTTTAGGTATGGGAATGGGCATGGGGATGGGGATGGGTATGGGAATGGGCATGGGGATGGGGTTGGGTATGGGTATGGGGATGGACACGAACGCGTGCATGGCCAGCAACGTTGGAACGAACGTCGCCACTGTGACCGGCCATTCAACGGATGTCGCAACCGCTACCGTTACCGATAAATTGATGGAGCAAGACAGCGTCGAAGTTACCATCTTCGACGACGGATCCCTCGAAGGCGGTCGTCTTCCCGACGTTGTCGCCGAGAGCAAAATTTACGGTGTCATCGAGGATGAACCTCTCGAGTCGTACCTAGCAATTACCATTCAAGTTTTTATACCGTTTCTTATCGCCGGCCTTGGCATGGTGGGAGCTGGACTGGTATTGGATTTGGTGCATGTACGATCCTTCATTTCTTTCTACAAAATTTCCGTTTCGTTTGTATTCGCGATTCAGGATGGAATAGAAGATAACGTTTTCTTCTCTTTTTTTGGTTGATTCACAGCACTGGGTCGTATTCGAAAAAGTGAAGGAGCTGATCATTCTGGTTCCAGCATTGTTGGGCTTGAAAGGGAATTTAGAAATGACTCTGGCGTCGCGTCTGTCCACCCAGGCGAATCTCGGGCATATGGACACTCCGAAACAGCAATGGTACATGATCGTCGGGAATCTTGTTTTAATTCAGGTGAGTCGAAGTATACGCGCACGCTTTGCCCGCGTTATCTCTTCCTTTTCCTCGTCTTTTGCTTCCGTAAATACACTAAACGGATTGCAAACATTTCATCATGTACAAAGTTTCCTCGTGTCTCTCCCGTCCACCCCACACACCTCCCACCCCCGGCGTCCCACTCTCTTTCCTCTCCGTCTTTTTCCATTTGATGTTCGACGTCTGCTCTGAATTTCAAGTTCGAAACACGCATCCCATTACACGTCAGTCGATCGAAATCGTTCAAATTCGAAATCGTACTGTGCGATCGCGCGAGAACCGCCTTATCGTTGGTGCCGCGACTTTATTTGATCGCGCGCTCGACGCGTCGACGGTAAACGACCTTCGTGAATAAACGTTATATTTATCGCAGGATGTAAACCGCGATCGATCAGCAAACAACCCGCGAAATCTAGACGGCGTATTCGACGCGAAACAGA
Organism: Lasioglossum zephyrum; assembly: GCA_028455615.1. NCBI lineage: Eukaryota > Metazoa > Arthropoda > Insecta > Hymenoptera > Halictidae > Lasioglossum > Lasioglossum zephyrum. The sequence goes on along the minus strand of CM052323.1, from coordinate 5,644,701 downwards.
GGAAAACCGTTTCTAGCTGGTATTCGTGACGATAGCCCGATTTTCCTTCTGGATTTCCTTGTTTGAACGACCGAACCGCGTGTCATGCGTCGACGGGTGAATCATTCGTCTTTCGTTTCAAAAACTGGATATAGTAAAATCGATCTAGCTCTCGAAGAATCTCCACGATCACTGTCCCATCGTACCCCTTCCACTGAGGGGATTCACCGCGAGGCGCCAAGAAGCTCGAGCTGCCACGCCGTCCCTTTTACATGCTGTCCTTTTCTACGTTCGGCTTCCTTTGTACTTTCGGCGTGGTGACGCAATAATAAAAAGAATAGTTTCCCTATACGATTTCTGTCCCTGCTTGGAACGGCGATGGGAGCTAGATCGCGACTTTACTGTACCGGGTATCACAAAATTATATGTAACGGACATCATTGACAAAATTGACCGTGAACATGAAAAATAAGGTCAAACAAAACCAAAAATTATTTTCTTTCTCTCTTAAAAAATATTTTTGAAGTTCATATAATTTTTGAAACGCCTCTGTTCATAATAGTCTTTCGTTTCATAGTTCGGGAAATGGCAGTATCATAAACGGGGCCAATAATATAATCGCCAATCATTCATGTAACAGCATGTAACATCACGAATTTACTTTTCCTGACTTATCCCCGGATCATTTACGGGGTATTCGCTACCGTGATACATTTAGTATCGTCTTGCGTTATTTCGACGCACTTCCACGCGTTCTCAATTCGTTGATTAACCCTCATACGTTCCTCAGGGTGAAAATTTACTCATTTACCTTTTTCACATATTGTAAAACGATTGATTTCTTTTTGTCTAGGTTGCAAAATATATTTCTTTGAAATGTCACACTATAATTGAAGCATAATTCGTAGAATTGAAATGTGAAGTAGAAAGGGGTGAAATATTATTCTAGGATTTTTTATGCAACTACATCTGAGGGTTAAACATCTTTTATTGTTTGAACCTTAAATCCTATTACGAAATTACACGTGACTAGTTAAACTTTCTGATTACCATCCTATTCTCCAAACTGCTATAAAATGAAACTACAAATGAATGTGAATATGAACTAATGAATATGAGTATGAATATGAGTATAAATGAATATGAACTATAAAATGTCGAACTATAAAATGAAAAATATTATACACACACACAGAGGTGTTTGAAAAATGATATGAACTTGAAGATCATTTTTGAAGAGAACGATTCAGTTGCGACCTATAGTTTCTCTCACAAAGTTAGTCCTCATGATCAGTAAAACCACGACTTAATTTTTTTTTACCTTATGTTTCACGTTCAAGGTTAATATCACTAAATTGGGGGTGTACACTCGCGCTATGGTGTCTGCCGCGTATGGACCGGAACGACGAATAACGGGTATCGATGATCGACGCGTCTCACCCTCGAGATTACACGCATCGTAACAATTTCATCATTCTCGTATCACTTTCTTCTCTTTCGTTTCGTTGAATGTTCTCTTGATGCTTGGTCGTGATGGTTGAATGTCACGTTCGCGTAAATTGTAGAAGAGTAAAAGAGTAAAACGAGTGGGTTCGTGTTGGCAGTGTCAGGCGATAGTGGTTGGATTTCTGGGCTCCGTGGTGGCGATTGTAATGGGTGCGGTTCGAAACGGTACCATTTCGTTGGATCACGCTTACCTGTTGTGCGCAAGCAGCCTGGTCACCGCGTCTCTGGCGTCGTTCGTTCTCGGATTGATAACCGCAGGAGTGATCGTGTTCTCGCGACACTGTCACATCAACCCGGACAACGTCGCGACGCCGATAGCCGCGAGCCTCGGCGACATCACCTCCTTGGCTCTGCTCTCCTGGATCTCGACGATTCTGTACGAGTCGATCGACAAGCAAGATTGGTTGGCGCCGTTGGTCATCGCTTGCTACGTCCTCGTCACCCCGCTCTGGGTATGGATCGCCAAGAAAAACAAATACACAAACGACGTTCTTTACTCCGGCTGGACCCCTGTCATGATCGCCATGCTGATCAGCAGGTCAGTTACCATCACCACCAGTGGCGCGTTATAACTAGTTGGAGCCTTGGGCAAGATTAGGATTTAGGATACACCTTCTTTTAAGGTTTTTAGAATAGGGCAAACTATTTTGTAAGGCGTGAGAGAGAGAGAGAGAGATTTTGGACTATATTTTACATAACAAGTGTAATTGACCACTTAAGACTAGGTTTTCTAAATAAAAGGGACCTTGGGCAAAGTAGAATTTCTGGGCCCACGGGGAAAAAGGTAGAGTTTGGATCTTGGTTTGTCTTCCGGGCCCCCTTTTGCTTGGGGCCCCGGCCATTTGCCCAAGTTGCCTATAGGGTAACGCGCCACTGATCACCACGCTATTCTAATGCTTCGTACAGACCTGAACATTTCGCCGAACTTGCGTCGAACACCGAGCAAAAGGCGCACAGTAGACCGGATCGAGGAAACATTTGTTTAGGAAAAGTTGTGGTTCGACTTTCAAATATATAAATAGTTTAAACAAATTTTTTTATGTGCGACGGTATGAAATTTATCATTACTTTTCTTACTTGTTAATGTGTTTATGAGAGTTTTCTTGCAACGTCTATTCCTATCTTGAGTTTGCGGGCCACAAAATTTTGACCGCTTGACTTCAGCCGCCACTGGTTGCGCATCGAGCCCAACACTTGAAAACGTAGGAAAATATCGAAATCGAAATGTAAGGGCGATTCTGGGAATTAGAACAAGTTAGTGATACTTTTTACTTTTTCAAATAAAAGTAGAAAAAAAATGATATGACCTAATTTTCTATGTGGATGCATCGACGCACTAGCCAGGCACCATTGCACTTTACTCTTTAATGCAGCCCAATTTTTTTTGTTAAACCAATCGAAAGTACTAACCGGAGGTTATCGAAGTGCCAATACTTCCCTAGATATTTGACATTTTGTGTAAAGAATAATTGAACTGTTTAATTGTAACTCCAATTTCATAGTTTTGCGCTTGAAACATTATATCCTGTGGGAAAGTTATCTGGAAGATCTAACGTTTTCAATTTCGAGGTTCCAAAGAGTTCTTCGTTTCAAAGAAAAATTTTGTTGAAATTCGAAAGTCGACAAATTTAATTTCGTCCACCAAAAAAAAAACGGGCTTCCGGATCACTGTGAGGTGAACGGAACACCGTTCCAATTTGCTGTTGGCGTTCGTGCGCTCGGTCGGTATGTACATCAGTTATGGGAACAGAGTAGGGCTGCAGCTTTCCCTCGAAGGTCGAAGATTTCGAAGCTTCGAAGTCTTTGAAGCTTCGGAAAAGTTGCAGCCCTAGAACAGAGCGAACCTGTTCCATTCGTTGTTCTGTTCGCGAAATGTTCAGTTCTATACGAAGCTTAAAGATAGACGGAGAAATCGGTGAGGCAACCGACGATGGTTCCGATTCGATGTCACAGTTGCGGCGGTCTGATTCTGGAGTTCATGGTGTCGCGGTTCGAGAACTTGACCGTTTTCCAACCGGTGATCAACGGGGTCGGTGGCAATCTCGTGGCTGTCCAAGCGAGCAGAATATCGACCGCTCTCCATAAACAGGCAGAGCTGGGAACGCTTTTGATTCCACCGGGTCACACGCATCCCGTCATCTTTATTACGCCCATCGCGAATTTTTTCGGCAAAGGTAAGCGCCGCTGCACAACTCAAATGATTCCATGATTCGTCATCCGTAATTGTGTTCCGTTTGTACAACAGGCATGCACGCGAGGACCACCAGAGTTTTAATGGCGATGGTGATACCGGGTCATATAATTTTCATTTACCTAATCAATTACATGAAGGACGGCAACACATCGCTGACGCCTCTTTTCGTGTTCGTTTATTTATGCGCGGCGATGCTGCAAGTCGCCGCGCTCCTCTACATCGCCTACATCATGATACACTGGATGTGGAAACGAAAAATCGACCCGGACAATTCGGCGATACCATATTTAACAGCCATGGGAGATCTCTTGGGCATCAGTTTGCTCGCAATCGCTTTTCAATTTCTTTATCTCGTGGGAGATCAAGATCCCCATCTGATTGCTCCGTGATTCCTCCTGTCGGGCTGCACGTTGGACGAGGATCGAGATATCGACATCTGGATCGAGATTCTACGTCTACATCGACACCGGCACCGACGCACCACGAACAATCCCTTCTTATCCTTCCTTGGATCGATTATAGTTCCACCGTTGTCTTGCATTCACGGTTGCCTCTTCTTTCGCGATAAGTTGCAACGGTAAACCATCTTCGCTAGGAGAACCGAAATGCGCTGTGAAACGTATAAATTGTAAGAATTCGATGAAACGGTTGTGCGAGTACGTTTTACAAAAGTTTACCTTTCCGTTGAATGCCGATACGAATCGACGTTTCCACGTTTCACCCGATTCGAGCCGAAGAAACGATTATCTCGCATGTGACGTGCGATCCTACTTCTCTAGTAAACCTAGTCATGAGAATAAAAAAGGAAAAAGCAAAAAAAAAAGAACACGCGAAACGTGGATGCGGTCAGATCAGAGAGTATCGTTTTGGTCGAGCATGAGACTGGTATCGGCGTGTTGTCCGTTGGTCGGTACCAAAGGATAGATTGTGTTCGCGAAACAGCTCGCAGAACCACGACGCACGCCGCGAATCCTTCCAACGAATGCTCCGACGTATTCGTTTAATCTCCGGCGAGACGCGCGGGCACGATACCCAACGAAACAAAACTGTACGTGATGTTGGATACTGTAATTCTAATACGTAAGATCGTAACGCGCACGTGTCTTCGAACAGTTGCCTTCGTATACGATGGGAATTAGATAAACGTTATATCGTAAAAATTAGATGCTGTCTAATGTCCGGACAACATATTTTTTTATGCTTTGAAGGATTCGCAAATTGATGCGGCTCTCCTTGCAGTATTCCTTCGCTAGCGGGTAGCTGCGTACACGTTCTTCGTTGTTCCGACCGAGTACCCCGAGCCGTGTCACGGTGCAAGCTTCGAAACGTGGCTCAATTAACGCTTTTTTCGGGTTCGACGTTCTCTCCGCGTCTTTTCGCGTCTTCCAACGTCGCCACAAACAAACACTGTAGGTCATATTTGCGGGCAATCGAAGCGTTTAGTGTAATCGAAGCGACAGTACCGTTCGTTTGTTAGTTTGTTCTTCTTTTTTTTTATTTGTTTGTTTGTTTTTCTGTTTGTTTGTTTATTTTCCTAGCGTACCGTCGCGACGTTCGAATTAAATGAATTCCGTTCGCGACTGTAAAAACTTAGCATGCGTCTCGATTATGCTTATTCGATATAATTATAGACCGGATTCGTACGCGCTCGAAATTTCGATAGTTGGTCAACGCTTTCCGATCATCGATCATTGTACGCGCGACAGAGACACCCCGTCGCTATTTTCTTTTCTTCTACTTGCGTTTCTTCCTCTGCTTCTCCGTCGTCGTCGTGGTCGAACATTCTCACGTGATCGTTTCTATTTGCAACGAGAGTCGCAATCACTGGATTATCGGTAAAGTTTCTCGTAGAATGACACAGCACGAGCTTGCCCTCTTGTAAAAAACAAGCTATACCGCAGATTAGGCACTAAATACATCCTGACAATAATGTTCGATTGAAACGGTCGGATAAACTATTTTGTATGTCGCGGTGACTCGAGCGTGCAACGTTGAACGCTCTATTTTACGGGTGGATAGAAAGGTCGAAGAAGATCGAGGAATTTTATGCGTTGCTCGAACAGCGAGATCTTCGAAATTGCTGTAAGTTTCGTGAGAGTTACGCGTGTAGACGTGCCAAAGGACAGTTATACGAGTACACATCGTTTTTCTTCGAATCACAGCAACGTCCCGCTGGTCGCTCTCGATTCGCCTTCTCCTTGCAACAAGAACAGTCGAATGATTCGATCGATATATTCGAAACGATATAGCGAAACGTTACTGCAATTCCAAATTGTCGAAAGAGTTGAAAGGATATTCGTTCGAAAGTGTGAGACAGACTTGAAGTTCGAATCACGACAGGTACGATAAAGATAACCGACTTACGACGACGACTTTGCAGAAGAAGGACGAGCAGAGAGAGATAGAAAGAGAGCAGGAAGAGAAGGAGGCGAAAGGTACAAGCGGCCTGTCAAAAATCGCTAGAAATCGCTACGCGTGCGCGGAGGGTTTGCTTCGATCGCGTCGTCGCGGCGGTTACGTTCGAATGTGATCACACTTCGATCGAACGTAACAAACTAACGGCCGTTGAACAGTTGTGAATGATAAAGCGAGGATTGTGATTCGCGTCGGCGATGCGATGCGATTCAACCTGTTGGACGCACATTCGAGAGAAACATCGATGTAGTTTTCTATAATAAAATTGCACGAAAAGAAGAAAAAAAATGAACAAAAGGAAACAAAAGAGAGAGAGGATGTTTTTTTTCCCGTCCCCGTTGGCTCGCATGCCTCTGTTCTGTGGCGCGAATATGGAACGCATTAAAAAATATACTTGGTAGCGTAGAAAATACTCGTATCCGTTTATTGGGAGACTTTTAATCTCCAAAAATAAATGTACACTCGGTACAATTTTCGAGACACTCAAAGAAAACACACGCAACGCTGGTACCTCTTGTACGCTGTTCCGTTTCTGTCCGAACGGCCCAAGAGAATCCAAGGCGCTAGGCGATAACGAAATTTTATAAAAGTACGAATTCGTGATCGCTATCGTTTACCACCAACTGCTCCCGAACAAACAATCTACGTGTAACATCGTAGGATTCGAAACTGCGAACGAAATCCGTAGGACGATTCAATTCGAATCACCGACCAACGTTTCATCGGTGTTTATTATATCAATGGACTACCGACTTTAACTTGCGAACTAAAGACTCTAATCTCGGGAAACACGCGCGGTTAATAGAAACTAAAATAGATGCTTCGATTCCTACAACTGAATATCGGTTCGTCGGTAAAAATCGATTTTGACGAATCGCTGTGTCGGTGATTGAGATGTATCGTTCTTCTAGATCCAGTTCGCAATTCAATCACGTCGAATCGACACGCGCGTCGTCGCGCGATTTATACATGAAAAACTATAATACAATACGTACGATGAATCGGCAGTTCCGAAACGAGGTGACCGAGTTTGAAGCGCGAATGGGTCAATGTGGCTGCCAAGGTATCGCGAAACGTAAAAATCTAAGCTGTACAGGACAAGTCAGTCTGACGGGTTATTCTCGCGTTACGTTTACTGTAACTTTGCTATTTCCTTTGCTTTCCACAGGATCAGCTCCATACAAGAAACGGCATCCTCTTTGCTGTCGTGTCCGCCGACTGTAACATCGTGAAAACACAACATCCACTATAAACTTGAAACGATCTATTCACATTCATAAGTAGACAGCGGATCTTTATGCAAAATAAACATTTTCTTCCTAAATTGCAACAAACTGAAGTGAAATAGAAACTTAACTTCTAGCTTAATATGTTCAATATGTTTTTCTAATATTTTTACTGTCTCAATTTTCACCTACATATTCATTTTTGTCATAAATTCATCAAATCCGCTGTCTGAACAGACAGCGTCGTTTGGTTATGAATATAACCAAACAACCAATGCTACCAACCGTCGTTCTGAATGATTTTCCTGAGATACTCGGAACAGAGATTTCTAAGAGCTCTCTTTTGTGGATATCCGTTCTTGTGCGGGAACATCACGCTCGTATCGACCACCGTGTCGTGCAACAGCCTTAGAGCTTTGAAATCGCTCTCGAGGCTATGACCGACCAATATCGTCTTCTCCGAGAACATGGTAAGCAACGTCGCTTGAACGTCCAGCAACGTCGTTGTCACGTCCTTCATGCTTTCCTCCGTAATTCCAGAAAACCTGAAACCCGCGATTCACCGATGTTATTCGTTTGTTCGCGCGTTATCGGATCGAGCGGCGAGGAAGAAAGGAAACAGGAAACGTCCAACGGTGGAGCCTAACCTCGTGTTGTAATCGATTATCGCATTCTGCGGTTTCACCAGTGTCTCGTACACCACGTTGCAGTCTTCATCGATGACCGTTACTCTAGTCAGTTCTAAGCCTTGCGTCGTGTAGCTCATTTCGCAATCGAGCGAGTAAATTCCTTGATCTTCGACGGATATGTCTTTAATAAAAAAAACACCCGTAAATGAAAACATAATACACATCTACGGAAGTCCCATTAAATTGTCAACGTACCTTTCGGCAGAGTTTTCACGTATCCACGAAGATTCTCGTAATCCACGTAGTCCCAAACGTGCGTCCTAGCATCGCAACAACCAGTCGCGGAGCCGTATTGCTGACAGCAGCTGTATTTCCCCTCACCCCTGACCGTGAACTTTTTACCCCAGTGGTATATACAATTTTGCGATCTCAACTGGAACCCTTGTTTGTCTATCGCGTACGCCTGACCGCACCGACCGCAAATTCTCTCGTTAGGCACTTTGGACAGGGCATTCTGATTCCGTGAGTTGATTACGTAGATTTTTGCACGTCCCTGCAACCGAATTGAATCGTCACATATCCACCAGACATAGCTTTTCAACTTACCTACCGTCTTCTCTATCTGTTTCCCTATCCCTGAGAGATTTTTCAAATTTACGCGAACACGGGAAGCAAACGAGAAAATAGAAGCAATGAAATGTACCTTTTGACCGTCCGGATGCGGTCGAGGAAATCCATTATCGCGGAGCTGTTGTTCGCTCAGTATCCATTTCTGCAGCATACCGTAGAGTACGCGTCCTCGGAATTCCGTAACGGAACGTTTAGTCTTGAGAACGCTCCAGGAGCCTTTGGTCTTACCGGCCAACATCGCTTCGTGCGACACCATACTACTACCAGCTGTTGTCACACCCGTGCTGTTGTCTGTGGATAAACTTTGGTCTACTTCTTTTCGTAATCTATGCGCGGCGAGCATGCAAGAATTCTTGTAAACGGCCAACGCTTTGCATCGTTCGTGACAAGCGAATTCTTCTTTGACCGCTCGTTGCGCGGCATCCTCCGAATTCGTGTAAATCTGCACGCATATGTCGTGCATCATGTTCACATAATACTGGCGGACATTCAACGGAAACTTCTGCGTGGTCACTTGCAACGGTTCCGGTCGTATCAACTGAGGAATCTGGAGAAAAAGATATGGTTTGCATCTACATCTGTTCCTTATACTACGACAGAGGTTGGATAAAAATTATATAATATTTCTTCCAAATGAACACTTTTTGTCGACCTCTGCTCCTTTGCGATATCGATGTATTTACAATTTATAATGTCAGATCAGTAGAATCAACTCTGAATCGCTTGCTTACCGCTTGTGGAATATGTGCAACGCGTACTCCACTCTTCGCTGTTTGCGCGGCAGTCTTTGAACCTTCCGTTGTCTTCGTATTCGTCGATTTCCCTACGTTCTCCGTCATTTTCCTCTTCTCTATCGCTAGAGATTTTGCGTACGGTACATGGGCAATTCTGATGCGAGCTGTCAATAAAGTTTCTTGCTAGATTCAATATCGATAGAAATTACTTCTAAGATTATACGGGATTATATGCGATACTACTTTGTCGCGATAATACAGAGAAAATATTATGTGGGGATCTATTGATACGAGTGTCGGTGTGGGTGACGTGGAAATCCATTGATAAGAGTGTTGCTCTAATGCGTCACGAATAGCTCTTATGGTACGCGCCTGGGGAACTCGAAGTACTAGAACTGCCACGAGAAAATTGGCCATCGTGAGCCATTAATTTCTAGATAACTGGTGCTCGATGAACTACGTCATCGACTCTCGCAGCACCAGTTGCCCAGACAAGTTGTACACGATCTGTGTTCTCAGCCGTCAATAAAATTATTATCGGTGATTGTTCTACTATTGCTTTCCAAACGCTATAACTTTCGACAATCTCAAATCGGCGAATCGAAATACTTTCTTGAATACCGCACCTGCCGCTTCGACGTGGTTTCGCCGCTGCGCTTCCTTCGAAACGGAAGACGCGTTGCTTGCCATCAAAGCTGCCTTTTCCGCGACGGTGTCTCTCACCGATCGCCATCTCTCGTACATTTTCAGCTGTGGATTCGTCGCTTTTTTTGTCTCTTGAACCTCGTGTATCGGCCTAGAGACACACGTGGACGCCGAAGGATGCGCTACCCTTTTCCTGCCCAATTCCTCGGGTTGCTCTTTTTCCTGTTTCGACGGCGTCTCTTTCGACGATGCTACAGGCTTTGATTGCTCCGATATTTGGTATTCCTGGAAACAAACGAAACGTTAATAAAACGTAACGCCGTCGTACGCGGCCAGCATTCCGAAAATATGTAAACATTAAGCGGTAATCGATTTACAGATCTATTTGAGATAGTGGAAACGACTATAGGATAACTGCCAATAACCAATTCCTCTCGCCCGCAATGAATTTCGCTCAATTAATTAGTCACGCGTACTTGAAATATCTTTAAGCACTCCTCTTGCACATCGTGATCCGAGTCGGATCCGCTTAAAATTACGTCATCTATATCGTTACCGACGATACCGTCGAAACGATCGTCATTCTCCTCATCCAGAGTTGATCGAATACCATCGAAATCACTAGAGAGCCTCTCCATCGATCTTCCGTCTTCGTTATTCTCCGCGAGAGCAGCTGATAAATCTACATCGAACAACCTGTTGTCGTTCTCGGTACTTTTATTGCTACAGTTCGAACGTTTACCGCCGTCGCGTCTTTTCTTCGTACGTTCGCGTTCTTCCTTCTTCGAAAGTTCGGAAGAATCGTGATTCCGATCACCTGCTCGGTGCTTTTCCGAATCACGAGAGTCTCTTCTGCTGCTTTTGTTCTTACGTCTGTTTTCACTTCTGTCTCTGTTCTTGTTCTTGTCCTTGTCTTTGTCTTTGTCTTTGTCCCTGTCTCTATCTCTGTCTTTGTAGCGGTGTTTCTCTTGACTCTTCTCCCGATACCTATCCTTGTCGCGACTCTTACTCTTCGAATCTCTACTTTCGTCTTTGCTCGCACCGCGAGACGTGGAATGCGATTTCTCGGATGAGACGTGTCTCTTCTCTTTGGACCGTTTACGAGTGTTATCGTGATCCTTCTCCTCTTTACTCCTGTCCTCCCTCTTGCACTTGTATTCCTTCGCATTCTTCTCACTCGCTTTACTCGCATTCGTCTCCGAACTCTTCCGCTTCTCGCATTGCGAACTTTTCAGAACGTCTTTTGCCAGTGTTGCGTTTCGGGTCGTCGAAATCTTCTGGTCTTTGGAATCTTTCTCTTCGCGATTCTCCTTGTTAACGGTTGTTTTCGCGAAAGCTGCTCGGGTTGTATGTTGCTCGTGGTTCGAATAACCGCTGCTGCCATAGTTGTACAATTCGATTTGTGGACGATCGGTCGTTGCATCGTCCTCCGCGTCTTCGCCGTTGATTTTACTCGGGTCCAGTTCAATGTCATTCTCATTCTCGTTCTCGTTCTCATTGACATTCTCCTCATCATCATCGACGTTATCGCTGTTATTGTCATGGCCGTCTTCCTCTTCGTCGTCGTCCGAGAATTTCGGTTCCAAGTCGGAATAAAATCTCTGAGATTGTGCGTTCCCTCCGAAATCGGAAGAAGAACGTGTCGCGTCCGTCGTTGCACGATTTCCTCTGTCGAATCCTGATGCAAAACCGTATATTATCGAATCTTTTAAACCGTCGATGCTTTTCAGTGGTGCTTTGATCTTCTTCGGAACATACTCTTCCCGTCTCTTTTTGCTCCTTGGATAGTACGCCTCCCCGAGTTTCAGCGAGTAGTCGTTTGAATTTCCATCGTCCAATGAGTTCAACAAAACTGGATCGATCTTACACGTTGGCACGTAACTTTGCGAAGTGTCCCGAGCATTAACGTTAACTATCGTGGTTGGCTTGTATTTAGCTTCGGCAGGCTGCGTATCCGTCAATTCGCCACTTAGCCAGGATTTTGCTACTTCAGGGGAACATTTACGTTTCACAGCAACTCTACTTTCCCTGGTTGGCATATACGATATTATCGGTATATGACGCTTCTTCAGTTCTGCGATCGGCGTAGGATTATAAACGCACGGTACCGGCTTATTGATCGGTGGAGGCACATCCGGTACTTTCTCTGTTGAATTTGCAGCAACGATTTCCAATTTACCGGCATTTCCAGATGTCAAGGAGGGTTTTAACCCCTCCACTACACGAGATACAACATTCTGACAGGAAAATTGATCCGTGTTCGAGACATCTTGATCTGCAAGAACTTTCTTGACAGCTTCGGTGACCAATTGTTGTAACACATCGGAGTCAGATTGCACTGTCGTAGGTTTTGCTTCCTGAATTTGGTTCGAATGACTCTCCAATGTCACCGCTGCCTCTGCTACGACCACGGCATCTTCTGAAATGCATACTTGATAAATCACAATGATACACGTACTTACAAACAAACTAGTGGTTTAATAGAAAAGTTTCAGTCGTCCGTCCTTTCGTTACACCTTCCATGAAACGATACATTTTTGCAACAACAACAAATTAGAAATAGCGAAACGACTTACCTCGTTTCGAATGCTTGAAGTGACAGTAGGGTCTATCGCATGATCCGTTCTCGTAAAACGGACAATTGATAGCTTTAAAGTAACCTGTCGAAGGCAACATAATTATTTCATCTCACTTCGGTCCTTCAAACGGTGAACCCTCGAGCAGAATGCATCGCGTTAAATCGTCCGAGAACATCGACCTTTCGGGCTAGTGGAAACCACGAAGCCAGGAGATTGCCTATAAGTCAAGCATTATCTGTTTTTATACGGGCAGAAAGTCTTTACGGCCATTATCCGTAAAATGTGTATGAAAAGATTTTACGAAACGCGTCCCAGAGACGAAACTCGGGGCAAATAGAGCTCCGAAAACAAAGGTTATGTACACGCAGTTTGTACATTTCCCTATTTGCCATTTGTTCCTAAATATCTTCCCCTGTCTCTCTTTTCTATCTCCATCTTTTTCTCTCCAATCTTCCACCCTCCTCGTCAATCTGAATCTTCTACTCTACACTTTCACGTTACATACCAGGTAGATGCATACTACTGCTATGACTATACTCATACTGAGTGATGCCGAAATCGTAGTATTGTGATACAAAGCCGTGGTACTAGACCTCCCCACTATGACTTACCGTTGTCCCTACAGTCCTTCTTCAACACGCTCGCGCGCTACACTCACCAACGCACCTCTACTATGTCCGTGTGCGCTGCTTGTGCGCTTGCGCCAGCAATGCCTTCTAATTAATTTTTTAACCTTCCAAAGAATTTGAAATGTGTAAAAATGTTAAAAATATATACTCATTTATCATAGAAACGTTTCATTACTATAAAAATTGCATGTATTTAGATGAAATTTATTTATCCCAGATAGCCAAGCGACTATCGAGCAGAAATCGAGCCCGGCGTACCGAGGTCAGATATTGGGGATTATACGGGCCGAACGTCGCTTGAACGGGCCCAAGGCACACGCTGGCTAGAATTTGATACAACAATTTATGACCGCGTGGGCTCGTAACGTTTCCTCGGCCCAAACCTGGTACATGCCGCCCTCGGCCCGTCGGTCCTGGTTTCTGCCTTGGCACGACGGGCCAAGGGCTGCTTGTGCCGATTTGAGCCGAGGGCTGCTTGTGCCGAGGGAACGACAGCCATTAATTCAGCTAATAAGAAACTTGCAAGTACTTGAAGATGTTTTCTCGAAATGTACTTTCGCAAAGCAGTAACGCGCGCTTCTCAATATTTTTCGTGAAAATTGCATTTGAAAGTCGGTCTGCACGTTCACAAGGAATTCGCGTTCCCAGATAGCCAAAATTCTGAAAACGGCCAGAGGCACGATATGACCGTGTGGGCTCGTAAAATTCCTTTGGCCCAAATCGGGCACAAGCTGTCTTTGGCCCAAATCAGACACAAGCTGCCTTTGGCCCGACGGTCTCGTTTTCTGCCCTATTTTACGTAGGTCCGAGACTGTAAGAGGGCAGTACTTATACCTCGGAATAGGGCAGAAAACGAGACCGTCGGGCCAAAGGCAGCTTGTGCCCGGTTTGGGCCAAAGGAATTTTACGAGCCCACACGGTCATATCGTGCCTCTGGCCGTTTTCAGTCAGCTTGGTCCTTAGGCACGTTCAAGCGACCTTCGTCCCGTATAAATCCCGATACCTGCCTTTGGCACGACGGTCTCGATTTCTGCTCAATAGTCGCTTGGCTATCTGGGTTAAGACGGTCAATATAGGAAAATGAATAGCCGAGGGCGTAGCGAGGATTTCTGGTAATAAATTCACCGGTCATAAATTCTTGGGTCAGATTCTAGCCAGCGTGTGCCTTGAGCCCGTTCAAGCGACGTTCGGCCCGTATAATTACCGATACCTGACCCAGGTACGCCGTGCTCGATTTCTGCTCGATAGTCGCTTGGCTATCTGGGATAAATACATTTCGTCTAAATACATGCAATTTTTATAGTAATGAAACGTTTCTATGATAAATGAGTATATATTTTTTACATCGTTTTTACACATTTTAAATTCTTTGGAAGGTTAAAAAAGTAATTAGAAATAAAAATGAAAATCGCTGCACGGGGACTCGAATGCTAGCTCCAGATTGCTGGCGCAAGCGCACAAGCAGCGCACACGGACATAGTAGAGGTGCGTTGGTGAGTGTAGCGCGCGAGCGCGTTGGAGAAGGACTGTAGGGGCAACGGCAAGTCATAGTGGGGAGGTCTAGTACCACGGCTTTGTACCACAGTACCACGATTTCGGCATCACTGTTCGCTTCCGACCGTTTTCACCGCCATCTGTTAACACGTCGAGCAAATGCGTAACCACGCGAGTCGGTACATGCAGTGCTAGGATATTGCACGGGTTTCATGCGCATGCGCGGCGACTTTTGGCGTCAGTAATGTAAAAGTGTGGCTAAAATGGGGTACCTTGGTCACCCCGTCTAATTTCACAAGATTTGTTATGATGTGATTTTAAAATATAAATGTATAACATGTGTGCAACGTAAATACATATGCAATAATAATATGCAATACACCGTGCTCAACACTGATCTATATTATGGTGAAAAGGTAATGTGGTGTAGTGACGTTGGTGGGAAAGTACCGAAACAATATCTATTCTAGAATTCTGGACAAAGAGACTCCAGGACGAGACAAGACGAGTGTCCTACGAGTTATAAAATATACACAAATACACACGTTATACATTCATTTCTCACAATCAAATCATAACAATTTTTAACGTGACGGCACTGAATGTTCTTCAATCTTTATGGGGCGCTAACGCCTCAAAACTGACGGACACCAAAATACATTAGGTGTCAGGTCTATTCGTATATCTCGTTCGTGGTTTTGTTAGAAACGTTGTTTCGCGTCATCTGACGTCCAAAATATAGTACTGAAAGCGAATTTTGTTGGACGATCGTGGCACAGATCGCGCAAGCTGTTGGTGGCATCGATTTCGCGTGCTCTGCACACAGCACAGTGATGGTATTGTGGGCGCTTTTCGCGCGCA
Source organism: Lasioglossum zephyrum (assembly GCA_028455615.1). Lineage (NCBI taxonomy): Eukaryota > Metazoa > Arthropoda > Insecta > Hymenoptera > Halictidae > Lasioglossum > Lasioglossum zephyrum. The sequence goes on along the minus strand of CM052323.1, from coordinate 5,629,180 downwards.
TGCGCGACGATTTTAGCCTCAGACGGCCTCAGTGAAGTACGAAGATCGGGTACCTTGGTCACCCATAATAGTCCCCCACTACTTTTTCCCCTGAGAGTAGTTTCCCTCTTTCGGACGTAAACGTAGACACGGCCCTGACGAAACTCGCGCATGCGCGCTAAAAACGCCCAAAAACCATCACTGACACAGCATCACAGATGTGGTGTCTATAGCGTGTTCCAGAGTCCAGAGTTTAGGTTAGAGTACTGTATGTGTATCTACGTATACAGTATGCGCCGAGCGGAACACGGATATAACCTTTATTTGAAAGCGTAGCGATGCGGCGTCGCGCGAAACGTTTGGAATCGGACTTGGTCGGAGGTGGATCGAGGGCTCGCCATGGCTGACGAAATCAGAGAAAGACTGTTGGAACGAGTGAAAGAACAAGGGGAACTTGTGCGCAAATTGAAAGCCGCGAAATCCAGCGATACCGAGGTACGATGGATTATTATGTTATACGTTTCCACATGGTCGAGTTTAATCATTTTTTTTATTTACGCGCTCGAAAATCGTTCATCGCTGCGAACGATAATGCGATACCTTCTGGTAACTTCAGTCCTTTCTTGCGATCATGTGCGGATAGAAAAAACGTCAGTGTAATTTAGATATACGTACGTATTTTACGGCACGTTATTAGTCTAGCGTATTACTCGCGGTCGATTACCCATTCGCGAGAACCGATCTTGCACCGATCGAATTTTCATTTGCCACGTTTTCTAATCGAGATATACAAACTTCGCCGATTCTTCTGGCGAAGTAGGTAAGATCTTGACGATGATTTGTCTGCTTCGAAGTCGATCGAAGACCATAGTATCCGATCGCTTTTCGTCCCTTAGGATTTAACGAATTCGTGGGACATAGACACACAGTTGGAGAGTCTAAACCATGATTTCGCTGAAGTTAGTTATGTTTGCGGTTGGGTACCTACTACCAAAGACGTTCTATTGTACGACTTCTGCGCTACTCTCGACGAGCGGCTCTCAAAATGGTCACACCTGAAACGATGGTTCACGAATATACAGAGTTTCGATCAAGCAGAACGTCTCGCGTTTTCTCAGCCGCAAGGACCAGTCACTCCGTTGATGAAAAAAGTTGATCGTATAAACAGTTTTTGCTCGTTCGAACGGCGCTCGGTTGACCAAAAGGTGAGGTTATTGTTTATCCCTGAGCAAGAACGCTATAAATTATCGAATTCGGCAAGGCGTCTTACGTTTATTCGAACATTTCTGTACATCGTGAAGCCGTGAAAAATTTTCATCTACCCGCTCCATTTCAAAAATAATGTAATTTATAGCGTTTCCTTGCCAGCTGGTTCACACAGTACCGTTTCTTCTTTCGGGTAGTTCAATAATCAACACTGAGGCGGACTTTTCTTCTTTCGTTCCGGTTCTTGAAATATGACCGTCTCCTTTGGGATGTTATGTCTCGCACGGACCAATATCATCCTGGCTGTACGACAATGTTGTCACGCCGCCAATTCTATCGCGGGGTTAAAGGTATGCAAACGTAGCAAAAGCATTCTTTCCGATTAAACACCAGACCATAGATACATTAGAAATTTTATCATTCGTTTGCCTGGTTCAAACGTGTCGACAGAACACATCTACATTTCATTCTGTTTATTTTCGCCAGATAGCGGAAGAAGTGTCTAAATTGTTGGAGCTGAAAGCACAGTTGGGAGAGAAACATGTGCCCTCCAAGCTCATTCTTAAAACTCCTAAAGGTACCAGGGATTATGGACCCGAACAAATGGCCGTACGGATGGGAGTTCTGGATAAAATAGTGACCATCTTCAAGAGGCATGGAGCAGAGACTATAGACACGCCTGTTTTCGAGTTAAAGGTAAATCCATGGATGGTGAACGCGAGACGATTCTGTATGGTGAAAATTCATTATCAAAATTTCTGTATTCCCTTGATTCTAGGAAGTTTTGACTGGAAAGTATGGCGAGGACTCGAAGCTGATCTACGATCTAAAGGATCAGGGTGGAGAGATATTGGCTCTCAGATACGATTTAACCGTACCCTTTGCCAGGTATCTGGCCATGGGAAAGATTTCTAGCATCAAGAGGTACCATATAGCCAAGGTTTATCGAAGAGACAATCCAGCTACGACAAAGGGCAGATACAGGGAATTTTATCAATGCGTGAGTCAATCGAGATATAGCTTGACAATTTGTTGGAATAGTTTACAGTCTTTAACGTTTGTTAATGTTGTTTAAAGGATTTTGATATTGCTGGTCAGTACGATCCTATGATTCCTGATGCAGAATGCATACGTATTATTTCGGAAGCATTGCACTTACTTGACCTGGGACCTTACACGATCAAAGCAAATCATCGATCGTTACTCGACGGTATATTTGCTGCGTGCGGGGTACCGAAGGACAAGTTCCGCGGCGTATGCTCGTCCATAGACAAGCTTGACAAAAGCCCCTGGTCGGAAGTACGAAAGGAGATAGTGGAAGAAAAAGGATTGAATGAATCGATGGCCGACAAAATTGGAACGTACGTGTCACGGTCCGGCGGTGTGGAACTCATTGCCGAATTAAGGAAAGACGTTGATCTAATGAAACACGAAGCCGCTGTGAAAAGTCTCGACTCTATGGAACTGTTGTTCAAATATTGTGATATTTTCCATGTGGCGGACCAGATACGGTTCGATCTCAGTCTCGCCAGAGGCCTCGATTATTATACAGGCGTGATATTCGAGGCGGTACTGATCGGTAGGTTTGATCTACATGCATACTACAGCAATGTCCGACTGTAAGTAATTTCTCGGTTCTATATTATCACCTAGACATGAACAGAACACTGTTTTCTTTTTTTTTGTGGCTTCGAAGTCCGCGCCAAACGTAGAAAACGACAATGAAGCTCGAGAAGCCTCGGTCACCAAGAAGTGTAAACATAACTAATCCAATAACAAAACTTCTTTATTTTTCTGATAAATGATACCAAATATGATATGATTCCGATATTTACTTATGTAATGAACGGTTAAAGTTTTCGACGCAAAGAAAGACAGCGTATGAGAAAGAAAGAACATATGCTGTTCTTCCTTGCATTCGAAACATTCGTCGTTCATTACACAAGTAAATATCGGAATAATATCATATTTGGTATCATTTTTATTCGAAAAATGACATAAATAAGATGGTGAAAGTTTCATCAAAAAAAATAAAGAAGTTTTGGGGTTTGAGGTAGCTCGTTTAAGCTTTCAGCGAGACTTACAGTCGGACATTACTGTATATACTGCGATACTATATTGTCCACGTATATTTCGGGGGAAATGATTTGTTTCGGTTGAATTTCAGGCAAAGACGTCGAAGTTGGTAGTATCGCGGGCGGTGGCCGCTATGATAATTTGGTTGCAATGTTCGACAGCAAGCATAAAGCGGTACCGTGCGTCGGCTTGTCGCTCGGTATCGAACGAATTTTCAGCGTGATGGAGGCGAAATTGACTCGAGGAGGATTGAAAACGCGCACGACCGAGGTCGAAGTGTTCGTAGCAAGCGCGCAAAAGAACTTGCACGAGGAAAGGATGAAAATCGTATCGGATCTATGGGACGCTGGATTGAAAGCGGAACACTTTTATAAAAAGAACGCGAAAATACTAGTGCAGTTACAGCACTGCGAGGAGAATGGTATTCCGTTGGTTGTAATAATTGGTGAAGGGGAATTGGCCAGAGGCGAAGTAACATTGAGAAACGTTGCGACTCGTGCTGAGGTTCTAATCCCTAGAGCAAATCTGATCGACGAACTAAGGACGAGACTACAAAGTTTTTAAATTAATGAAAATTTAGCTCATTACACTAAACTGGTGGTTTTTTTCTACCAGATTTCTCTCTTTATTCGTTCACCGCCTTCGAGATTGTGTTCGAACACGCGCCGTTCCACTGTGAAAAGGAAGAAAAACTTGTGTTCTTGTATAAATGAAATATTATTACGACGTAATTTATTGTAACGAATGATCGAATAAAACTCGAGTCGTTTCAGAACTTGCATTCTCGCGGGAATCATTTGTCCTCTCGAGACGACTGGTTTGCTTGCTTCAGCGATAGAGTAACGCGCCGATTATAGGATCCGCCCGTTCGTTTGCTCTCTCTTTTTTTGTCGTTCGTAACAGCGAACGGTCGATGGTCCGACAAATTGAAACCGTTGATCCAAGGAATATCCAATTTTTGCGTGAAATATTTCACCGACGCCGCGAACCGTAACACAAAGATTATTTATACTCTCGTGCGGTTCTATCGCAACTGAAAAATCAACAGCACAGTCACACCTTTGTGTGCTCGTACACCACGTACACTCAGTACGGATTACGGGTCGATGTGTGTCACGATTCATCGCGCGATCGGGAGTCAGGCTTCTCTACCTTCAGTTCCGTAAGACGAATAGAATCGTTTAAAGGAGCATCGGTCGTAACGGTCGAGGTAGGGCTTTGAGACAAAGCAACGGGCGCGGTAGGATTTTCTATTTTCACTTGCATCAGCGGATGCTGCGCTGTTGCGTCGCTGGCGTTTTGAAAACTGCCGAACGCATGCGATTCTATTGGAACGACATTGCCGCGTTCCGTTTCCGTTCTCTCGGATTGTTGTTGCTGACAAGATGCCGATTCGGTTGGAATAGGGCTTTGATCGATCACCGGTAAACGAGAATCAACGATTCGGACGGTTTTGTCGATGGGGCGAGTACTCGTGTAAGGTGTTTGCGAAAGGGATATATATCGTTCCTTGGCCGTATGTCCGATGGATGTCGGCCCAGAACCTTCCAGTTTTTCCTTGATATCGTCAACTTGAACGTCGCTCAAACTGAAGGCTCTGACGCGACGTCTCAGGTTCTTTTGACCGATCTGTCTCTGTAACATGCCGGCTTTCCACCGGGGTAAAGGTTTCAGAGTGGGTAGAACGCTCGCGGCAGTCCCCTCCGTCGAAGCGTCGGCGATCTGGTTTTGAGCAGGACGCAAGGAGAAACGTCGACTCTGATTCGGCGCGGACGGCATCATCGGCGACGATAGACCCGGACCACCCTCCGTTCGAATCAGAGGTTCCTTCGGCGATTCGAACAAAAAGGACGACTTATTCTCGTACGACGTTCGTCGCGAGTCCTGCCGAGAGAAACGATTCGTTAAGATAAATAAAATATTTTCCAATTTGTTCGATGATTTTTTAGCATGTATTAAGTGAATGTTTTACTATTCGTAGAGTTTTATAAACTTCGAAATAAATGGTTGTAAAGAAAGTATACTTTCTTTAGTTAAATGTACCGCGTCTCAGTAGAGTAGATCAAGAGGGAATCTGAGAGATCGACCTATAGGGATCTAGGATAGAGCACGTGTGAAAATTCGAGGCAGAATAGATAGAAAGAAGTTAATAGTAATTGTTAGAGAAGAAGTTAATAGTGCAGATAGAAAAGGGATAATTTAATTAACTCTAATTGTCGTTTCTTTGGTTTACAGAGAAACAAATTCTGGTTGATTATTGAAAATCCTATCAATTGTCTTATATGGTAATCTGATGGTGCAATGTCCAGGCTACATGGTGGATGTGACATCACTTTAATAATTTTTCGCGTATTACAAAAGATTGTTAAACCTAGCGTTATCATGGTGAAACACGTGATAAATTATTAGACCTTGGTTGGGAAGTGATGTCCGGCAGATTACCATTTATTCCGAAGTCTACAAAACTCTGAATAATAAAACATTAATGATGATGAAATCGCACTTGGATCAGTTTTTTGTCGATAAGTACCAGACGTTTTATGAGTGCAGAATTATGAAGCTACCAAAAAGGTGGCAGAAGATCATTGAACAAAATGGAAACTATTTTCTCGATTAAAGTTAATTGCTTTAGTAAAAAAATTAGGCGTTATTTAATACAATACATATAATTACAGTATAATACTTACCGGTAGAAAAGGTGACGCGCTTCTCGGAGGCGTTGGAGGACTAATAGGCGTCGCAACCGGCCTCAAAGAAAACCGTCTCGGCTTGACGACCTGTGGACCACCGAAAGCTAAACTTCCTCTTCTCGTGTCCCGATGACCGGGCTGCGTTACGGGTCGAGTCCCGTTTTGGGAGACGTCCGTCGCGTTTCGATTGTTGGATTGGCTGGCGGTGGATGCGGCCGGGGAAGACGAGAACAGCGTGAACAGACTGGGAAGCTTCGGAGGTGATAGGGAAGCGATGCCCATCTTTCTTTGGGGCCGCGGTTCCTGAACGCGATCATCGTCGCCGGATTCCCCGGTTGCCCAGCTGCCGGTGGTGGCGACGCTTGCGTGCAAGAACGAGAGAGCTCGTACGAAATCGGCCAAGCTGGTTTCCTCCAGCAAATTGCTGCTTTCCTTCTCCGAATGATCGTTGACAGCGCCCGTGTGCGTGTAGTAGTTTCTCCTCGAGGTGGATGTCGTATTCGAGTCTCGGCCATCGTCGAGACTCGGCATTGCTCCAGCGAACGTTTCTTCCGTATCTTTCTCGGTGGCGTTACGTTCCGATTCCGAACTTTTCTTCTCCACGTTGATCGAGAAACGGTGTTTCCAAGGGCCCGAGGAGATCAACGCCTTCGGAACGGATTTCGCAAACGAGAAACTACGAAGTTTAGTGGAAAGTTTCTGTTCCTTGTCGACACCACCCTCGCCACCACCGCGACCCTTACTCGACGATTCGGTCGCTCTCGCTTTCATCAACTCCTGAATCGTTTTGGACGCCGTTGCGCCGGACCAAGTCCATTCCGCGTGTCGATTATCGTTCTTCTTGGTCTCGTAGAGTCGAACTTCGCTCGCTGCCCTGGAACGAGGTCTCGGAAATCTTGAAATTCGATCGTTTGGGCCTATCGTCCAACCGCCCGGTTTGGAGCCGAACCCGTACGTCCATTCCTTCTTCTCCGAGGGCGATAGATCTCTCGTATCGATATCGTCGATCTTGCCGGAGAACACGCTGCGCCTCGCGGGAGTTTCCTGTTGAACGAACGTGGTCTGATTCGAACAATCGCCTCCGAGGTCGTCGGTAGCCGGCGGCATGTAGCCGAGAACGTTCACCAATCTTGCTAATAACTCGGCCGGTTGAACCATCGCGTGGGTAGCGAACGTTGCCGTTTTGTCGATCCTTTGAAGATCCGTCTCGGAGACGACGCGAGCTATCGGATCCCTCTGTCGAACGAAATCAATATAATATTATATATAATATTATCAATATGTAACCTGTGCCAAGCAATTAGCGATGTCCGTGGTCTGGTACTCGTAAGAAGTTTTCTGGCAATCGTACAGAAGTTTTCTTACCGTTGGTACTACTTCACTGTTCGCGCGGCGTCGAGGTCTCAAACGAACCACATTTTCGTTGCCTTTCCCACCGTGCAACATGTCCCGAAGATCGGGGAAACTGCTGCTTCGCGGGAATTTCGCTCGCGGAGCTTCTTGGCTACATTCGTCGACGTACACCCTCTGAAAACAAACGGGGATCAAATTGAATTTCCCTCGTCGATCACGTTCGAACTACGCGCTGGACTCCCGTTTATCCTAGCCAAAAATCAGTTTTTTCAAGTTCCGTGTATCGAAGAAATTTTCCTTGCTGCGAAGTGACAACCCAAATCTAAAATATTAGCCCGTTTAAGTGATTCGGTGATTCTGTGAGTCAGTCTCTCTTATACATCAATTATAGAATATCGATTAACTGGTTTTAACAATAGTTTTATATGTGCTAGCAGCTGTAGTTCGAGTATGTAATCCGTATTTTATTTCAAATATTTCTGATGATCTGACAACAAAATGTTTCCAACAAAAGTTGATCATTATTCACTTTTCTACAAATATCGATATAAAATATTGAAAGTATACTTTTCTTTATAAAAGACGAACAAAGAGATGTATCGAAGCGAATCCCAGCTCGTTGTTTGTCAGCTCGGAATCGGAACTAAAGGTATCGAAGTAAATGGAACGGCAGCTCGTTTACCTTGACTTTGGACAGCTGAAGCTCGTTGAACACGCGCCGCAAATAATCGATCTCTTTATTGAATTCGTTCCAGATCTTGCTCTGCGTGTGTTTCAGATTGACCGCCAGCTTATGCTCGATTCTGGTGATCTTTTTGCTGCGCATACCTCGGGCGATAAACGTCATGATCATAACGATGTATCCCAGTCCGAACGAGATCCAACAAATCAGAAAGGTTTTGTACAAAATGAAAAAAATCCCGCTACCTTTTCGATTGTCCTGTCCTGCCGAGTACGAAACAAGATTGTCAGATTGTCGCACGGGGTACACGAGCAAATGGGAACTGGTAATTAGGAATGAAGGTAATTGCACAGGGTAAAGAGGGTACTTACTTTTGCGCGTCGAGTACACGAGATCCTTGTTCGCGCGTGCAAGAAAAGGAAGAGGAGAAAATATTACAAATGATCGAGCGCGTTCGATCGTTGGCGTCGAGGAGATTCAAGGAGAATTCGAGGAAAGATAGAGTGCGACTAAACGCGATCTGACCTGCCACATAGTCTCCGAAACCGATGGTCGTCAACGTGACGAAAGCATAATAGACGGCTTCGTCGTAGCTCCAGTCTTCGTAATGTGAGAAAAGGAATGCTGGGAAAAATATAAACATGACAAAACCGGGCGTCAGGTAGGCGAATATCTGTACAGCCAGTCCAACTTTTCTCGTTTCAAACGTCGTCAGTTTCCTCGGGCAATAATCGTTGCGGGCATGTTGCTTGTACGATTTGTACTTTTGATGCGCTTTCACGAACACGTGTCCGAAGAATTCTCCCAGCTGTGACAGCAAGATCCCGTTTATGGGGATCCCTATCAGACCGTAAAATATCATCAAGATTCGACTGAGTACTGTCGTGGGAGCCAAATTTCCGTAACCTGTGGTACGCAGAAAAATTAGTACACCAGTCAGTTTTTCGATGTCGGTATCCAGTATATTTTCGATAGATGCGACAGCCTCGAGGGGATTTGGTCGCATCTATCGTACAGGGTAGCTACTTTTTTTTATCAAAGGCCGAGCTGAACGTAGAGAAGGACAACGTGTGTAAAGAGAGAGAGACCACGCGCGAGGACCTTTGTACTGTGCCAACGACGGCAACTTGTCCGCATCTCTTTCTTTTTGACCGACTTCGAATAAGGAGGACATTTTTTATTTTTTCTTCTATACGGCGATTACGACACTCAGCGTCGCGTTAGTAGTGGTTCACACCGATATACCGAGCCAAGATCAGATTGCTAAGTTTTGGGGGGATATTCTTGGTCGCATCTATCGTGTACAAATTGTCGCGTCTATAGAAAATATATTATAACATCCTAACAGTGGGTGTACAAAGTATTCATACACATTTCGAAAGCGAATAACTTTTTCGAAATTGATTTACAGCTAATGTATAAATCATTCTTTTTTTCTAAGTTGTTATCGGTCGCAATTGCGAAAGAAAAAGTGAAGGTCAGGATTTTTAAATTTTTCATCTGTGCCCGTAAAAAAAATTTGAAATATGTATTTTGCAAATCAAAGATAGTTATATGTATATATAAAGGTATTTACACATTAGCTGTAAACCAATCCTTCTAACATCTGAGAAAAGCTGTTGGTTCCAATATTGAAAAAGTTATTATTATTATTCGGTTTTAAACGATGTACGAATACTTGGTGTATTTCCATTGTGTATGTATACGTACCTATTGTGCTGACAACGGTGTACGCGAAGTAAAAACTGTTATAAAAATCCCACCTCAAATAGTCGGTTTCGTTTTCGGTATAGTTATAGACCGATTTCCCACAGTACTCCGTCAATTTTACAAGAATTTCGTCGTGGTCGTGGTGACGACTGGGCACGTAGTGCTCGTGAAGTAGAGCTGAAAAATGAAAATCGCATTTTACAATTTATCGCCAGCGCGCGCAGAACTTGCGACAAAGGGTTGCGCACATTGATCGATCACGCAAAGTGGTCCGGAACCGTAAAAACACAAACTAAACTCAAGTTTTCGATATTGTTGAAATTTTTTTGAAATTTCAGCTATGTATTCTTATATTATAAGGCACTGAGGGCTGAGTTTGTATATGTATGTAAGATAAAATATTTTTTAATAAAGCGTTTAAACAACCTATGTCTCTATAGCATTTTTTCTTATTTAGGCCCATAAAATATACTCACAAAGTTTAGCACTTTAAAACTTGATTACACTGTATAAAGATAGTTTATAATTGCTGTATTTAACAGAATTTTATAACAGTATAAAAACGTTTGTATATAATTATATAATTATAAACAGTATAATTTCTGTTTATAATTATCTTATTTATCGTAATAAAAGAATTACTCTAAAATTAGATTCTACGAGCCAAGAAACCCCTAAACACGTCCTCTTCATAAAATATAACGTATAAATAACAACGCTATGAATATAGTTCGCGTTTACACGGTTTCGAATCATTGCGTCGCTTCGATAATACACCATACTTCGATTTCGATCGTGAAATCGCGTAAATTATATCGCGCGATTGCACGCTTCTCTCCGATCTCTCGGAGTATCGAATGATCGTCTGGTTTAGTGTGTGACAAGAAAGGGTAGAGAACGAGAGGATTCAAGATCAAAAGACAGATGTTGATGAATTCGATTTTTCTTTCGTTGGGCTTTGCAATTTTTGTTCAATCAAACAGAGAATTTCTTGAATTGTGCGCGCAATCGGCAGCTTATCGACCTGGATCCGATAAAACGTACTTTATTCAATATTTTTTGACGATAACGGTCACGAGGGTAGGTAGTTCTATGAAGGCTTTCGAGTGATCGTCGCGGTGTAATCCACGTGTGTCCAAAGAAAAGGGAAAAAAGAAAAAAACATATATGTGTTGTACAATACGTGAATGTATTGTATTACACGTGTTCATAACGTCGCATATATGTTAAGGGAGTAGACTCGTTTTTCCAGGATTCCAAGGGTTCGGGATGTGCCTTCTCATTTCTCAATAAAAGTGATAGATAAAAATTCAGTCTAACCCTGAAATGTTCTATTTTTATGTTTCCCAGCCTTAATTTGCATTATTGTACATGCTGCCGAATAATGGAAATTGCTACGAGTAAACGTAAAAATAGAACTTTCAAGCTTTGGGTACTGAAAAGCCCCATCTTTGCATTATTGAGAAATGAGAACGCATATCCTGCACCCATGCAATTTTGCAAACCAGTCTGTCCCCTTAATACCTGTAAAGTAAAGCGATCGTTGTAACCGACAACGAACAATCATATGCAGATCGCGGAACAGAAAAATAGCAGTATGTAGCTTGCGATTTCGAACACGAAACGTTGAGACCTCGAACACGTACGCACACGGGTGTGAACCGCGAACAAGAGGCAAACAAGGTTTTGCGAGCGATGGTACGGTAACAGTTAATTTGCTGGACAAACAGTTGGACAAGGAGTGGCAGGACGAGGTGATTTCGCGGACAATCGATCTTACGGTAACAACCGAACGGATGGTTCACCTTTTGTTATATTATGGAATAGATCGAACAGACCAGAGCGAGAAAGAGACCACGAATACGAATCGTAAGCAAAGGAAAGACGTTTGAAGAGAGTAGATTGAAGCGAGCAACTGTGCTCACCGTTGATCTCGATGCGTTCGCGTTTGGCCTTTTGCACGCGCTCGATCTCTATGGGACTCTCGATATGGTAAAACATGGAGGCACCTAGCAGTAAGTAAGTCAAGAACAGCATCAGAAGGACCATCCATTGTTTCTTCGACATACTTTGACCGAAGGTGACCAAGGTGGTGACGGTGGTGAAACTGGCGACGGTGGCGAAGGTGGCGAAGATGGCGATGCGGTGGATAGCGTTTCGAACGCGTACGTGAATGTCAGGAGTATCCGCTGCAAAGATTTATTTCCAGAAACCAAAGACGCTGGATAGCGTTCAGTCTCATCTGGCGGCTTTTCCCTTCCGATTAGACTCGTCTCGACCGGACTCGACTCGACTCAGCGCGACTCTTCCGATCGATAGATCTGCGTGATCCAATTGCGAACGCCGTAATCTTATCGGATCGAACGAATCCGGTAGCCGGATCCATGGGAGCGAAGCAGGTGGACCAGCAGATTCGCGGATCGTTGTCGCGATTCTTAGTACCGCGTCACTAAAATCAGATTACGAACAGTCAAGTGGACGACTACCGCACGGCAACACTACATTATCGCACGATAACTCTTCAGACACCGATTTCGTGGCCTTCGGGAATCTTTTCTCCTTTTCTCCTTTCCTTCTTTTCACCTGCGACGTGGACGTCTTTCGATACACGATGCCAGTTCAACCGTCGACAACTACTCATTGTCGATAATAATACACTCTGGTTCTCATACTTTCATCTCCGAGAAAAGATCCATGAGAATTCTGAAAAATCAATCGTTAATCGCATTTAAAAGCGAACAGAGCGATACAGCTTAGAGATACCGTGTCGCGTCGTCTCGTCGCCAATATTAATAACGCGTGTGCGTGTCGCGTTGGAAAAAAAATCAACTAAATTTACCCGGTCTCTCGAAGATAATCATCGAAACTCGTGCGCGATCAATTTTACGTTGCACGGTCGAAGCTACACCGTGGATGTCGAGACGAGAAAATCGGACGACGAACAAACCGAAATTCGATGACAAAACGAACCGATGGAATACAAGATACACTCGTACAAGACATGCACCTGTGTGTTTCTCGTCAAAAACAAGACTATTTTCCGCGTCTAATAAGGAGAGTGCAAGGACGTTGTCACATCGATTTAGTTGAAACTCTGTATACTTATAGATCTCGATCTCCCATTTACGAATATATACCATTATAGACGTTGACACTCAATAGTTTTTGAGATATTCATAAACAAAGTTCTTCCATTACTGCTTAAATCTGCTATTCTAGAGGAGGTATACAACGAATATTTATTTTAGAGATATATAACGAATTAATTTCGGCTAATTTATTTATAATTTATTAATACGTTTGTTCTTTAACTTGTATATAAATAAATGTGCAATATTATACGAACAAGTTAATGTTACACAGCGAATTTATTTATAATTTATTAATCCTTTTGTTCTTCAACTTGTAACAAATGTGCAATCTTATATAGACAAGTCAATGTTACACAGCGAATAAATAATATAAATAAATATGAAAAAAAAAATTTCACCAAACGAGAATCGAACCCTAGCCCACTGGGTGGAAGTCTCGTTGTATACCACTTAAGAACTTTGTTTATGAATATCTCAAAAACTATTGAGTATTAGCGTCTATAATGGTATATATTCGTAAATGGGAGATCGAGATCTATAAGTATACAGAGTCTCAACTAAATCGGTGTAACAACGTCCTTGCACTCTCCTTATAAGAACGGTCTCTCGACGATAATCATCGAAACTCGTCCGAAGCTACACCGTGGATGTCGAAACGAGAAAATCGGACGACGAACAAACCGAAATTCGATGACAAAATGAACCGATGGAGTACAAGATACACTCGAAATACACTCGTACAAGACATGCACCTGTGTGTTCCTCGTCGAAAATAAGACTATTTTCCGCGTCTAAGAACGGTCTCTCGACGATAATCATCGAAACTCGTCCGAAGCTACACCGCGGATGTCGAGACGAGAAAATCGAACCACGAACAAACCGAAATTCGATGACAAAATGAACCGACGGAGTACAACATGCACTCAAAATACACTCGTACAAGACATGCAGCTTGTTTCTCGTCGAAAATAAGACTATTTTCCGCGTCTAAGAACCACGCGAACGTCGCATTCGGTCAAAGGATCTTGTAACAAGCGGAACAATTTTCGCGAGACAAAACGAATTGTTCGGAATAAAGGTGTACCTTCGGTCGAAGACGGTAGCTAGTTGCCTGGTTGAATCGACTGATTATCTCGAACGAAATGAATACCGATCGTCTCGATGTCCAGAGACTCGAGGACTGGTTTCTTCGTCTCGCGCGACTACGATTTTCACAGCTACCGAGCGCGGTTGTCGACAAAAATGTTCCCTTCGACGACACAACGGTTTACGTAACTCGTGTCGTGTACTTCGCAAAACGCAATATATTCTGCCGGTTGAAATATCGAAGGACAAGATCGATCGGACGCATGATTTATAGCGCAAAGAACACACGCTCGTGCTCCGACTCCGTTTTCGTCGCGCTGTTTTCCCTTCGACGATGCCTAGCCTCTATTTTTCCGCGACGACGTTTGTCCCTGTACAACGATGACATCTCGGTGGACGCGTGCATCGCATTTGCGATATTCAGAGAACAACGCGGCTGCTGCCGATCTTGTGTTCGCCAGAGCAAAGCATCAAAGAAATTAAACACCTCCGAGAAACTAGCCGTTGACGATCAAGCCTCTACGCTCGGCATCGTGCAACCGCGTGCAGTCGCGTGCACGATGCGTCTGCGACGATCGTTTTTAAGTGTCGGCGCGGAGGGACCTTTTCAAACTTAATCAGATCACGCACGTTCCAACGAACGTCCAATTAAAATCCTACGGCCGCTATGAAAGCACAATGTCGCGAGATTAACGAGGCTCAGTATCCCCCCTCCCCCGCCCTCCCTCCCTTGAACATCGAATTAAACGTGAGCACCTCTATCGAAGAGCTCGTTCTTCCGTGTCCGAGACTATACCGGTTTTACACTGCGAATTCACCCTTTTGCACCCTTCTCAGTTATAGGTGAAGTTTGTTTCTCGATCGGAAAGTGAATATGAATTTATAATTAATCTTTGAATGTTATTGGCGCGCTGGTACGATCATTCTTGACAATAATTAAGCTATTTTGCAAATTTACATAAAATATTTCAACGTTTCGATCCACGATTTGGATCATTTTCAAGAAACTTATTTCATTGTAATTGCGTCTGTAAGAATTCGTTTCTTAATTAGTACATGGTTGTCGGACCAAATGCAGAAAAAGGAAACAATATCTTAAAAACCCAATCAGAAGAGAAAGAAAGAAGAATACAAAAAAATTATAACTTATATGAATACTCACTTGCTTAACCCAAATTAGTTATTAATTTAAATTCTTTAAAGTTTGTGGAAACGCATGTTGATTCCATGCCGGTGACGATTTTAAACTACTAAGAATTTATGATTTCCGCGCAAGGTTCGATCAATTTTATACGAACAGCAAATGTGCAATTATTTATAAATATATCTTGACGTTCCAATCCCTATGTGGATCATTTTCATAAAAAACATATATTGCGTCTAAAAATAATGCAAAAGAATTATAATATGGCAAATAAAATTAAAAACACAGCCAGGTCAATAAACAGAATCAACAAAATTAATGTACTTACTTGCTACGTAACAAAAAGAGAAAAAATAACATATAGAACTGAGAATAGAACTGAGAAATAACTGAGAAGTTACACCATTTTCGATTTGAAATTCATTTGCAGAAGGGTGAACTTCGAGGGAGAAACGTATAGAGATGACGAATATTCCCCATGGATTCGATGCTGACCGTGTCGTTAAATTTCTTGTTTTTATAGATCTGTATACTGTACACTGTGTATACTATAATACGAGTAGCGCGCGGACACCGCAGAGATTACACGTACACGAATAAAGGAAGAGCTTATCTTCTTTACACATGCAAACAATCTTGGAACAGATACCGAATAAACGTGGATTAACCAATCATTGTATCAACAAAAGCAAAGTGCTTTCGATAATGGGCTATCAGAAGTAAAACAATGACTTACGTTCGATAATGTTTCGATCGTAGCGCGAATGTATCGGGAGACGGTGCTTCTTTTCCGGAGCGGCGAAATGCAACGGATAGAAGAGATACATACCTATTTAAACGAAACCTCGAGGAAATGGTTAAAGAGTTTGCCGGCGCGGATTCGCGTAGAGAAATTTCGAAAATGACAAACACACGTTCGCATCACACATCGGTCACTGCTGCGTCGGACGCGTGTGCGCTCGTACGTCTACGTATCCTTCGTCTTTTACTCTGATTGTCGGTTTATTGTTTCGATTAACCGTTTGCTCGCGAAAGATTCGTCGAGAATTTTTCGTGCGTCAACGCCGCAGATTCGAATCTCGCGTAAATTTCTATTATATTGTATAACTATAGATAATATATACATAGACTGAAAAGAAAACTGTCCGTAACTGCACCGTATCGCGACGACCGTCGATTATTTCCGAAGAAATGGTCACGCGTGACTATTGCTGTATCACGACCTCTCCACGACTGTTCCGACTCTGAAAACTCGAGGCTCAAGACCCGAAAAACGAAAACACCGATACCGAAAAGTAACGAAAGTAGCGCATGAATGATGAAACAGCGAAACAGGTTGAAGCGTGCATGAACCAGTGTACATGACGACTGTCAATTGAATTGGGTCGTCCGCGAACGATGGACGAATTAAACGTTAAACTCGTCTACGCCTGTTGGAATCTGAGCGACGCATACATACGATCTGCATGCGTGTACGTACAATAGAATAGAACCGCGTGGGGCAACTGATGCGACTCTGAACTCGAAGATGCGCTTTTCTTCCCCGAATCGTTAACGGGTGTGACTACATACTACGATACATCGGAATTCTGTAAAATCCGTATAGGATCGAACGTAAAGAAACGAAACATTTTCGACGCGAGATCAACGTCTTTCGATCGCTGCTTCGATAAGAACGAAACGTACACCTTACATCGTACGCGGTATCGGCATCGATCTGGGTAATATCTACAAAATCTTACCATGAATCCCACTGACACAAATTCGGCGAAATCACGACAATGCCGACGATCACGATTATCTTTCTATGCTATCGATATAGCACATGTAACGATGAAATTTCTTTTTTTTTTAAATAAGACGACACGCGCAAGTCTTATCCATAACAGGGACACACGTTCGAACAAGGCCTAGCGGCAATTGCACGAGCGTACAACTTTTTCGCTGGTGGGAGAAGAATCAGGAACAAGGACCGCTTGCTCCGAGAACATGGTTAAATATTATACGCGAAATGTAGCTCCGCTTTCGAAAGGAGCTGCTTGTCCACGGTGAGACATTTCGCAAGCGTACCGAAATTTACGACTTGACCCATCGTTGCGCCGGTGAAAAAGTCTAATGAAATCTCGTCCTCGAAACGTACAGGAAACACTGGTCAAACGAGAACAATCATGGATAACGGAAGAACTCGAAACGAGATCGCCGATCACCGTCGAACCGCGCACGACATTAATATTCGATGAGAATGTACAGACATAACCGATACGGATCTTCTAGAAAATCCAGAACCGGTAACGGGACGCGTTAATCGAAATGTTTGATTAGTAAATCGGTGCTAACTACGATTGCTGGTTCTTTCTGTCGCAGTTCTCGTCTGCGACCATCGCGATTTACTCGTTGACGCGAACAATTCTCTTACTTTATTCAACATTACCCTACAAAAAGGTTTTCGATAGGTATTGACGAGTAACGATTCTTTCTTCGTCCTTTCATTTTGCGACATTTTCGATCTCGATCCTCGCTCATGCTTATAATCATTGTGACGCGCCACGCGAAACGCGTCGATCGCTAACGAATTAGCGTTGTATGGTTCTAACTTGTCGTAAAGCGAAACGCTCGCATTCTAAACGATTATCGAATCGTTTACCGCAAAGAATCTTTTCGCGCGATAATATCAAGCGCTAAGAGTGTTAAGATTCGAATGAAAAGATTAACACGGAACGAGAATCGTGTGAAATATGCGACAATTGATTCAACAGAAAATCGATTGCTACTCGAAATTTAAATAAACTTCGCTGATCGTTATCAAGTTCCGACTGTTCTTTGAATTATTAATGAATGGTAGTAGCGGTAATATGGAATAAGCAGAAAAGTGGTTCCATTCGTTGTTGATCAAAGGTACCGCAGTAGTTTATTCTTTTACAGTGAAAATAGGTTTATCTATTACGGAACAATTAGTGGCAACGAAATCGCAATCTATTATACTTTGAAAGAAAAATATTGTGAATCTGTGAGACGAATAAAAAAATGTTCGAGCAGCTACGGACGCGTTGCTTCTGGCCAAAAGACACATTTAATGCCATCCAAGTTCTATGTCTTCGATCTTTATGTTCAGTTCTCCGAACGAGGTGTCCATCCCTGGCTCGTCAAATCCACCGTTCAACTCGATCTTCTGTGAACACGATCAACGCCCCGAAACATCTGGTGTTATTTCGTTACTTGGCTATAGTGAAAGTGGGGGAAATACGATGTATCGTATTATAAGTTTGCGTATAGCGTATAGTGTACAGTGTACGCGATGTAAGGATCGTGAAAGGGAAGAGACAAGTCGATCAAAGGATCGATTCGACGAACCTGTAACGCTGCGATTTGAGAGGGGTCGCCGACCAATAGTATCTGCGTTTCGTTGTCGTTTAAATCGTCGACCGCTTTGGAATGAATTTGAATTTGCCTGTCCTTTCCTGTAATCTTCCGTAACACGGACACGAAAAAGTGATTCGGGTCAGGCTTTCGAAAAATATCCTCCTATGCTATCCTAAGCGAGTTTACCTTGAACGAAGAGCTATCCAGTTTTTCTCGCGCAACGCTCGTCTTCCGCCTGTCTTTGGCTCGGCCAGAAGGCTCTGGTATATTTGATTCTTGGAAGAAAACGTCCACGTTATCGTCATTATCGACCAACGCGTGTGCCGTTCTTTTATGCATTATAAGAGTACTGCTCTGTCTGTATCTTCTGAAACAAACTTTACATTCGAATGGTCTCTGCTGTGTGTGGACCTATAAATAAAGAAGGATACGTTGTTCGAAACAAAACGGCTAAATTATACCAGTTTTGGTGATCGTCGACGCGACCGACAACTTCCTACACTTACCAGGTGATGTTTGTAAAGACTAGAATATTCGGTGAATCTTCTTCCACAATTTTCGATCGAGCAAACGTAAGGTTTCTCGCCAGAATGTATTCGAATGTGATTTTTATAGTTGGTCGCGCTGGCGAAAGCTTTTCCGCATTTCGGTTGCGTACATTTGTATGGGCGTTCACCGGTGTGCGTTCTGACATGAACCTGTTTCGTGCGTGGCCCATAAATTGTATACGCTCGTTTACAATCTATCGATGGTATTAGCCGCGATTCGGTTCGACTCTTACCTTCCTGATATTGCTCGTTGTGAAAGATCGACCGCAACCATCGAACGGACACAGAAAGGGCCGTTCTCCCGTGTGCGTACGTACGTGCTTCAACAGGTCCCCCGAAGTTTTGAAACTTTTATCGCAGGCTTCGTTCGGACATTTGTAAGGCTTCTCCCCTGTGTGTGTACGCGAATGCGCTTTCAAACTGTATCCCGTCGAGAAACTCTTCTTACATTTTGGATATGTGCATCGGTATGGTCGTTGGCCGGTGTGCGATCGTTCATGCACCTGTTTCGATCACACAGTTTTGTAGTTCATATTTGCTCGAACGATATTACAGGAAATTAGTATTGTTATTGTTGAAAGAACTGTTCACCTTAAGATGATGAGGCGTACTATAGACTTTGGAACAACCCTCTCGCGGACAAGGATGCCTGATCCTCGACGCGGATAATTTATTCAATAAGATCTTAGAATCCTTTTTCGTCAACTGACCGCTCTCCACTTCCCATAGATCTTTCCCAACGTCGAGATGACCCGTTACCACATAGGCCGCGCCATCTATGAACTCCACCCTCGGATAGGTATTCTCTTCGTTCTCTACGATAGTGTTACGTGCTTGCACCAACATCGTCGGATCTAATTCCAACCGAAGCGACTTACCATCTGTAAACTCTGTTACGTCCCGAAGTAATATGGTATCCCCGTTGTTCAATTCTAACGTCGCTTGACTCTTTGGATCCACTGTTTCAAGTAAACAAGAGAAAAGGATTACCTCAATGTAAAAGTATCGAATATTCAATGTTTGTACCAGTTTGATTGTCTTTCTCACCATCGTTGTTGGAATCATTTGCCATGAATGCCTGCGTTCCATCTGGCAATGTCACAGCAGTCAATGTGGTACCGCTCAACAACTGTTCGTCCAATATCAATTCCTGTGTTCGACCATGTTCGTTGTTGTCTTCGTTAATCAAAACTGACAGACACTCCAATATGTCAGCACGATTGCCCTGTAAAAAGAGAGACAACTTAGAATAAGCTTTTTGAAAGAAGTCGAAAGATGTAGTTACCTGTGTCTCGTCCAACATGGTCTCCACATCTCGAGTCACGAGGCAGTTCGTAAGTTCTGTGCCTTGTGCCGACATGTTTTGCTACGAATCCAGAGCTGCGAACAAACAATGTTTCGCGATGATCTCCGATGATCCGCGTCATTATTTCGAATCTTAGTTTCGTGCTCACAGGTAAACATCTGTCTTAAAATAGGATTGATCGGCTGTACGTTTGCGATTCGTCGAAGATTCGCGCTCCTTTGCACAGAATTTCCGTTACCAATGCGTGTGAAATCGTTTGAAATATTCGAAAATGGGAAACGAAACCGGCCGATTGAAAAGACTCTGTGGTTTTCTGCGACTCGTTCGGAGGCTCGAATCTCGAGTTCGCTTCAAATGCTTCAACGCGAAACACCGTGCCTACTTATGTAGTTATACTTAAGTATACATACACCGTAACGTTCTCAACGACAACGACCGAGATCGTGCACCATCAAGAACAACGTTAACAAACCTGTTGTCCCATAGATACATCGGACAATTTACCGAATGCATACGACATACGACGTCCATCAGCCGGAAAACCGAATCGAACAGCGAAGCGCGCGAAATCACTGTTACAGAAAAGACACTCGCCATTTTCCTTGTCCTTGAGAACATACACGCAGGCTATTTGCGAAGTTACATGATTTACGACGATAAAATCGAATCGGACGGATCTCGTGTAAAATTCGAATGTGTCTCGTTTCCGTTCCCGTGTTTCTTTCTTCTTTCTACTCGCACCGAGTCGCACGTCGAATTCGATTCTCGGTGTTTCGCGCAGCCTCGCGGCTTTGTGCCAAAGAATCTTGGGAAATATTACCCATAAACACGCGTACCCGCGAAATATATCGGTAGTACACCGAATAATGTGACAACGATGCTGACTAAATCGCGATTACGTCGAAAAATTCTATCACGTTTACACACCATTAGGTAATCAATTACGATGAGCGTGAACTTTTTCATTGAAGCTACATTGTGAAGTGAAATAGACTATGATCGATACCCCTCTCCTGCACGGTATCGTAAAACGCGGCCGTTCATACGGTATTAAACATGATCGCGTAAATCGACTTGTTTCTTTAACAAACTTTGCATTCGAACAATCCCGGATTATTCGAACGTTTCGAAAATCTTTCTGGTCCGATGGAAAAATTGGAAACGGCATGGTTAATATCGTTGCCGTTTTCATGTATCTCGAATTTGATTTCCTATTGGTCGATTCCGGTAAAGCCAAATACTTGTCCAGTGAAACCGAACACATACATGCACGCGTGTAAAAAGATCTTCAACGAAACTATTGTAACGAAACTATAAATATACATGAATATAAATATATATATTTACATTTAATAAGTTGCCTTCATTGTGACAATTCTTTGATACAAGCATAACACGAGATAATCATTTATAACCTAAAAAATGTCAATGCAGTATACATACGCAGATGACACACCTGCATGATCGTAAATGTGTCACGGAAAACATATATGTATACATGCATTGATGATGCCTGCAAAGTCTTATTTTATTTACGTTTACAAAGCCTAATTAGCATTATTCGGAAGCACAAAGCTGCACAGCTATTTTTATAAAGCTGCGACAGTTATGTAATTGTGGTTGGTTGTTACTATGTTCTATAATATTACATTTAAAAATAAATTGTGAAAATTAGTGTAGAACTTTAACACTAATTTACTGGGAACAGTGTAAAATGGATAAATTAAATAATGTAATACAATGTCTTGTATTTAAGCTTTTTACCTTGTTGTAACGCCGATGTGCATAATTAACTGTTCATCGGAGGATGATTGTATGTTTGCAAGAAAGGAGGAATCATTCAATGAAGAATATAACAAATTTAGCGAATCACAGGAGCAAGTAGAATTGCATAATTATTTATTATTAAATGCAGAGGGAAACTATAATTCAGAATACGCTGACAGTTTTAAAATCTTTAATTAAATTTTAAAATTTACCGCGACGTGACATAGGTGGCAGCACCACGTTCGCCTCCCAAGAGATTTTAGTAGTCGACTCATGGACATAGGAATAAGGGGACGGAGCATAAAGTGTTACTTTTGGCGAGGGGAGTGAAGCCACTCCCGGGGAGCGGGGAGCACGGTCTGGTGCCCAACTGGTGATTGGTTCTAGCATATATGCGCGAAATTTGAAGATGAGACTTTTAGTTTGTCAACAATTATAAATTACGATAGAATATTTTCAATAAAATAAAGAAACAAAGTGTTTTATTTATAAATGCATATCAAAATTAAACGGTCAAAAGTTAGAATCTATAGATATGAAAAATCTTATCTGTTTGGTATTTAATTTTACAAATACATAAAACATTGTTATTTAGAAATAGGAATAACTAGGATATTATCTTTTACTTTTCTGCACTTAAGAAACTTTAACGAATGTGCAACAGTATATAACTGATCACTATATAAGTAAATATCGGTTAGTTTTATAATAAAATATCAAAAATGTCATAAAATGCTAATCCAATTACTTAATAGTAATTAATTAATAGTAATTAATAGTTAATTTAATTAATTAATTAACAGTTAGTTTAACTTAATTAATTAATAGTAACATTATTTCATACCTATATGTGGTAGTGCATTTGGTACAATAAGTATCCTTCTACCATGTATAATCTTGAAGTCATTTTCTGTAAAATGTGCAGAACAGATTCTTGCTCCATTTGGAATCAACTCTACATTTAGCTACATTATATTATATCTGCCCAAAACGATTTTAGCTTTTCATCCTTTGGAAACCTATTAAAAAAATTAATTCAGTGTGTAACTTTATATCATTTGTCTCATTTTAATAATACAATATAATTTTTATGTACACAAATAGAATATTTGTCTTACCAATGATATGAGAAGTTATTAATATTGTTTACTTGTCTTTCTCCCAAAATCGGACGATGTCTCGTACGATTTTTACAATACACAGCGGCATTGTCTAATTTTTAAAACTTATAATTCACTTCGCTGGCCGCATCAGTGAGCGTTAGTCGGTGTCAGACAGTGTCAGATTCAATCAGACAGCCAAATGTCTTCTAAAAGTACGAATGCGCTTGCGCGATCACAACCAATCACCAGTTGGGCACCAGATCGTCGTTCCCCGCACCCCAAAACTGGCTTCCCCCCCGCAGCGATATGCTCCGTCCCCTTATTCCTATGTCATGGGTCGACTCCCCTTCCATTGGTGGTCAAAATGGTTGTTCACCCTACTCTTCTTAAAACAATTCTAGCTTCATGAGAACTGATTGGTTGAATGTGTTGGTCAACTATAATAAAATCCTGATTATCGGGCGTGTATAGGTGTAACAAATTTGATGTGTATACATAGGTGTATGACATGACTCGTACGTGTACGTCGCACATCACGATCGCGCTGTACTAGCGCGTTCAATGTAAGAAGGCCAAAGTCGATTGACATTACGGATAGTATGTACGTAATTACGTTTTTGTTTTATTTTTATTTATCGTGTTACTACTCGCCGACAAAAGCTTATAATATACCTTGTCATCCGAAGTTAAGACCGTAAATGAATTTGTACAAGAAGCTAGAGTTGAAAAGGTGCTTATCGTTGCGTGGAATTTCGGGCGAACCTCTTGCCGTTGAATCGGTGATTTTCGTGAAACATTTCACAGCGAACAAGCCACTGTTACGAAAATGCCGATTACCTATTGGAAAGCTGACGGAACGACTCGTTTATTTGTACGTATATGAAAATGTGACGTATATATATATATATACATATATATAATATATATCTGGCACACGTATTGTTGCCAGTCGGAAGCAAAGGAAAATAATTGATGAACTGGTCACGTAATGAATTTGGAGGATGCTGACGGTGTTTACATGAAAAATGGATAATCGACAATAGGTATTCGTCTCTTTTATTGTTTTTTCCAATCTATCTATCACACATTTTAACCCTTCGGGGACGGAGCCGCTCGACGGGCGAGCGTCGCTGAGGACGAGAGGTGTTGGAGTGCGCAGTAAAGAAAATAAATACGTTGAACGTTATAAAAACTAAGGCTCTATTTAACACCAGAAAATTTTTTCATAAAATCAAAAAATAATTATAAACAAATAAATAAACATTATAAGGAAGATAAGACTTCATCGCTAATGGCCCCTAATGTCTTTGAATGAAAACGTGACTCTTTTACTATACCTTTTTTTTTCGGATGTGGAGTAAACCGGTACAAGACCGTAAAACCTCCACACCCAAGGACTCCAGAATTCTCTGGGTCCTGTTCCATCACCACTATTATGCTACCGCCAACCCTCCCGACCCGCTCTCCACATTCTAAGAGGGTGGAGGTAGCCATGACCACACCTGTTCTTTGCTATCAAATTCTTTTACTATACCTATGCATATCTTATCATTCAAAATGACAGACGTCGCGAGCCTTGCAGCTACGAAATAATTTGGGCGGCTATATGCCAACACTCGTCCCCAAAGGGTTAATCCTAAATACATTAAATTCAATTTCAGAAATTTCGTTCTTAGCGTTGGAAACATTGTTGTAATTCATGGATAAGTTCGCTCAAGTGCGACGCCTGAATATGTTCGGCTCGAAAACACAAACATCGAACAGCACGTTTTACACCGAACTGGATACAGGTACGGAGAATAAAGAATCTTGTTTGATCGAAACGACAAAATGTTTGGGCACAGGACAGGTGGACACCAACGTGTCCACCTGTTCCGACAGCAGAGTAAATGGCAGCCAATTGGAAGAGTATAACAAGGATGTGATCCATGAGATCGGAAGCTTTGGCGGTTTTTCACAGTTCCGTTCGTACATGGTGACCAGTGAAAATTCGAAGGACAGTGTTGACACTGAGGAGAACAACGAGAATTCTATGAAAGTGCCATTTCGATTAACGCACAGCGTGTTGGAATATAGAAACAGCAGGTAAGTTATGCGATTCAGTAGCGCAAATTACACAAACGATGGAAGTAAACTATGGAAAACATTTACAGATATTTAACGGTGGAACGTAACTCGCGCTGGGTCACGGAAGATTCGTATACGGTGAGCGAATCTGAGAGCGAAGAAGAGTCAGAGGGGGCGAAATCGTTGGAGACTGACTCTAGGATAGCTGGCGATTACGTCGACAACTCTGCATTAGAAACAGAATCCGGTGGTAGTTGCCAGTGCGCAAATCCAAAAACGAAAAAGGCTCATCAGATCGCCGAAGAACTGTTGGCTACCGAAAAGAATTATGTTAATGTTCTAAGACTAATCGACCAAGTATTTCAGTTTAGGGTCGATCAAGAGAATAGAGCGCATCCAATGTTTCCTATGGAAACGGTTCAACACATGTTCTCCAATATCAAATCGATTTACAAGTTCCACAGTGACTTCCTGTTACCCCAGCTTCAGGAAAGAATACAGAATTGGGAGTCGGATCCTAGGATCGGAGATATCATGAAAAATTTTGCCCCGTTCCTGAAGATGTACACGGAATACGTGAAAAATTTCGATTACGCCATGAATTTAATACAAACCTTGCAAATCAAAATAGCCAGGTTTGCTGCAATTATCAACGAGATTCAAAAGTTGGACGAGTGCGCCAAGCTATCGTTATCGCATCACATGTTGAGCCCTATACAAAGATTACCAAGATACGAGCTTCTCCTAAAAGATTACCTGAGAAACCTCACAGAAGAAAACGCTGATTACGAGGACGCTAAAAGTAAGGATCTTTCGAGTTCCATTCGCTGAGTCGCTTCCTCGTAGAGTAACGCATCTAACAAGGAAAGGCTTCTATTTAAACGTTTGTTGAACGAGGCACGTTTAAATAGACGTCGGTAGTTGGCGACAATTGTAATCGTAAAATCAAACGAACAGACATGGCTTTCTTTCTCGCAGAGGCATTGGGATTAGTATCTACCGCTGCTAATCACACGAACGATGCAATGAAGAAGATCGATAAGTTCAAAAAGCTTCTAGAAATACAAGAGAGCATATACGATACGACAGATCTAGTTAGTGTGACACGGGAACTTGTAAGAGAGGGGCGTATCGTTAAAATTTCAGCAAGGAGCGGCGATCATCAAGAAAGATATTTGTTTCTGGTAGGTAAGACGTACGTACTTGCATACATACGTCGATAACACGTACTTCGTCTAACACGTAATAAGTACCGATGCTTCTCCATCTATGGACTATAGATGTTTTTATTTCTCCCCAATGTTCAGTTTAGCGATTTATTATTACTTTGTTCGATACGACTCATCCCTGGACCATTGTATCGGTTAAGAGCTAAATTTATGGTCGAAAACTTAGAAGTAATCGAGGGTGACAATTTAGAAACGGCAAATACGTTTTACATACGGGACGAAGAGAAAAGCTTTGAGCTGTACACGCACTCGGCCGAGGAGAAGGCTGCGTGGCTCGAGGCGCTTTTCAATACGATGCAAGAAATCATGAAGAGAAAGGCGAGTTTGAAAACTGGAAAGACGCTCGTTGTGAAAACCGAAGACGTGACCAAGTGCATGATATGCGACGTGATCTTTTCTGTAATGAGAAGAAAACACAATTGCAGATCTTGCGGAATAGTGAGTATGCATCGACAATACCGTCAGTGCTGGATTAAGCCGGCGCGGGGCCCGTATCAAATGTTACTAGGGTGCCCTAGATTTCGTACGATAATAATAATAATAAAACACGATGAATGACCTTTCTTTTAGCAAAAATATCTGGGAACAGTATCGACCAAATGTTAGGTCAATTTTTTGCTGCAAGCGCGGGGCCCGTAGCATTTGCTACTCCTGCTACGGGACTTAATCCGGCACTGGGTACCGTGGTATTGCGCTTTCGGGTTGATTCATTCGATAATTCATTCTATCGATCGCATTTCGCTCTTGTTACAGGTAGTTTGCGGTAAATGTTCGAATCAAAAATTATTGTTCGAGGATAATAAAAACATGAGAGTTTGTCGTTTGTGTCATGCCGCATTAATGCAACCTCTCTTGAAATCACCCTCTACGTCGTCGCCGTCCGGACCTGTATCAAGTTTATTGCAAGTCTCGGCCAGCGCTTCATCGGTTATATCCGGATACCTATTGTTAAAGACTCAGCCGAGTAAGCCCTGGATACGACGATGGTTCGCTCTGCACATGGATTTTGTTCTGTACACCTTCAAATCCGAAAGCGAAAGTATGGCTTTAACGGCGACTCCGATGCCAGGGTTTGTCGTTACGGAAGCTACCGAGTTATCCGACGAAGATCCATTGAGTCTCAAAGACAGATCGAAAGCTCTCAAGATGCATCATTCCACAAAAAGTTACTATTTGCAAGCATCGTCACAGGAAGACAAGTACAAGTGAGTCTCGTAGTATCCCGTACCTTTCTTCTTCGTTCAACACTCTTATCGAAATCATTCAACTTTTAGATGGTTGCATGCCCTACAATTGGCTACCAAAGCAGAACTACCCTCGTTCGCAATGGTAGAGACAGAGGACGCACAAAAAAACCAACTGATCGTTCACGCGCGATAAATTATTTCGATGAAACTGCACGTGTATGAAGAGTCAAGTTTTCTGTTATCGTATGCGTATAAAATTACAGCGCGGTAAGATAATCGTTAGTAGATAATTATTATAAAAAGATCAGACACTGCGTTGTATGTATAATATATAATTGTACACGTATGCGAATTGTTAATTAGTGTATTCTGGTCGATTCCATGATGGTTACACTGCCAAAACGCTTGTTGTATTTTGTACAATTTTGTTATATTTAAAAAATATATATATGTATAAATATAGGTATACATAAGTGTATGTATGCTTGCAGAAATGTATAATGTGTAATATCATGAGTGATATAATAATATTAAATTTTTTCTTCGACAGGCGGTGATTCTGCTTAAAGTAATTAGACATGTGCATGCGAAGATACTCGACTTTTGTTCCTTTTCGAATACAGTAGGTCCTCAACTTACGCGGTTGATACGTTTTATTTTTTTGTTTTAGAAAATCTCATGAGAGATTTATTTCGACATAATACAGAATTCGATATAAGATTTACGAACAACAGAAAAGTTTTACAGAATGAGAATATACAAATATGAAAACATGTATACTGGACAGTGTAGACCTTCCAACCGCTCGTACAGTAAACTCACGATTTAGCTCCCATCGCCTGTTCCGAACAGGGTAGAGATCGTGTAGGGCAGGCATGGACATTTTTGTCTCAATTGAGACAAAAGAAACCCTGCACTTGACTAAAAACGTATAAAATCTATTCCTACATCTCGTCTGTAACAAAACTCTCTGACGGAACTAAATTACACGAATTCGGTTGACATTCAGGCTAAGCACACAACAAATATTTTCTAATGGTTATCAAAATGTACAGGTTGACGTGACAGATCAAGTATAACATTAGTTTTGAAAATATTGATAGGAATAGGAATAGAAATAGGAGTCGAAATAGAAATAAATATGAGAACACATTGATAGGAACGTATAGAAAATATTTTCGTTTGAAACGCGGCCTAAATCTCAGTATAATGGCAATGGCAGTTGCATGCGTTGCATGGGTGTAAACGAACGGACGTACAGACGGACGGACAGACAGCTGCAGTGTCATCACCTTGCTGTGCCGTTGTATTGTACGAAACTGAGCTTGTAGTGTCGGAAGTTTGTACAGCAGCGAGCTGTTACTATGTCTCAGCGAAAATTGTTAGAAATCACGTCTCGGTCAATGTCGCCTATTTGGCCAAGAGGATCCGCGATGTAGCCTCTCTTTCATAGTCGATTTCATTCACGTTCGCGCTTATTCGTCATCGATGCACCGAGAAAAATCGGGTGTATTTCGTGCAACATTTCCGACGCCGAGTCGCATGAAATCTCCTGCTGTTGTCCTCGTAACAAGTCTCGTTTACCGTTGTGTCACCCTTCGTCGTTACACACAACGTTTTCATTCTCGTTTAGTATCTCCGTTGTCATCGTTATCAAGTGCCTTCTCTCTCTCTTTTTTTTCTCTCTCTCTCTCTCTCTCTCTCCCTCCCTCTCTCACGCTCTTGATTCACTACTTTTCGATCCGAATCGCGCGAAACCAAAGCGTATGCAACGAATGACGTATTAATACATTTGTCAATCGAAATTCCGGTAAGTTTACACGCACACGTATACATATAAATTTATACATGTAATTTCTCTAACAAAAATTTTCTCGCATCGAACATCGGAAATTTCGATAGAAAATCTCGTCGCGACCGAGAGGTTTCTTGAAATTCAAGTTTTTAGTGATACGAAGCCGTAACTATATATATATATATACGGTCTGCCGTTTACTTGTGTTAGCTATATATATATATATGTATATATGTATATATACTATGATAGATACATAGAAATCCTTTTTCACGAGATCCTCCGTTCCTCTGTTTCTCGCGTATTGTTTATTTGTTGATCGCTGATTTGTCGGGACCGCGGCTCCCTTCACAGCACTGTCCACAAGATTTTTACTCGGTTCGTCTGTATTTCCGGAATAAACAGTTCGCCGAGATACACTGTCGTGTGAAAATTTCCCAAGTTCCAATGGAGAAAAGCCTATCAAGCTTACCCGTTCATGGTCTTTGAACGAGTCGATGATAATTGACGCTCATGCGATAAATGGTTACACGATCGATGCAACGTAATTGTCGTAGCTTGTACCACTTTATCGATACAATGTTAGAGTCAAAACGTTTCCCTTGACGGACGTTGCTTCAACCGTACGGACGATTGCTAATTTTCATGAAAATGTCAATTTGAATAACAACGAGATCGATGAACAACTAAATTCTTTTCGTTTTCGCCTATGTAAATCGTTTGTCTTCACGTGAAACGTTTACCTAATAGCATAGGTGAAACAAGTCTAGTTACAGTATAGAATTTGTTCACATAAATGGAAGTTCGGGAGCAACGGTATGTTTTTGTGTATTTATTAGATAATATTATAACTATAGATTAGAACGGAAATTGTCTTGAACCAAACATGTATTGCATCATGGCAAGCATTATGCGACCGACTCGAATCTAAACAAATACATATAAGGCTACCTTACGCAGAGTTATTTTTATAATTTATTATCACTATTATTGCTATCATCATATTCATTGCTATGTTACCGAGTATGTGTCAGTATCTACTTTCATGTCAAGCTTTTAGAATGTTAGGATATTCTTGTAAAGGGTTTTTGTGAATATCATTGTTACAACAATTTACAGATATGAGGTGGATGATTCATTCCAGAATGCGTTGCATTTGAGAAACATCTTGAATGTGAAAAAATCTCCTTGTTGACAACAGCAAAGAGTCACCGTTTGGAACACAAAATTAGAGGAAAAGATGTCCCAATTAAGTATTAATACAGGAAAGAGAGGGAGGAGTGTTGCGAGCTCCTCTGCGTCGACCGTATCGTCTCTAAGTAGTTCAACTGACTTGGCAAGCCTGTTCGAATGTCCAGTTTGCTTCGATTATGTTCTTCCACCTATCTTACAATGTCAGAGCGGACACCTTGTTTGTAGCACTTGTCGACCAAAGCTTAACTGCTGTCCCACCTGTAGAGGTCCATTAGGTATGTACTAAAATTCTTTGAAGGTTAAGGTAAACACTAAATGTTATTTGGGCGTGTGTCTTGTACAGGTAATATCCGCAACCTGGCCATGGAAAAAGTGGCAGGGAATGTAATGTTTCCTTGCAAATATTCGACGAGTGGATGCACTGTCTCTTTAGTGCACACAGAGAAGGCAGATCACGAAGATGCGTGCGAATTCCGTCCATACAGTTGTCCTTGTCCAGGCGCGTCTTGCAAATGGCAGGGATCTCTCGAACAAGTTATGCCACATCTTGTCATGAGTCACAAAAGCATTACAACTCTTCAAGGTAATTTCATAGCAAAATGTTTTCTATACGCAACCACAACAAAACGAAATTTTCATCGCACCTTATTTCTTGCAGGGGAAGATATTGTTTTTTTAGCAACAGATATTAATCTTCCTGGCGCCGTGGACTGGGTAATGATGCAGTCATGTTTCGGTCATCACTTCATGCTAGTACTCGAAAAACAAGAAAAATACGATGGACATCAACAATTTTTTGCAATTGTTCAACTGATTGGCTCGCGGAAGCAAGCAGAAAATTTTGCTTACAGGTAAGTACCGTTAGGAATAGTTACGATGGACGAATGAATATTCTATGACACAGTAAATCGATTAAAAAATTTTTCATGTTGTATAGACTAGAGTTAAACGGACATAAAAGGCGTCTGACATGGGAAGCTATGCCGCGTTCTATTCACGAAGGTGTTTCGTCTGCAATTTTAAATTCAGATTGCCTTGTGTTCGATACGTCTATTGCGCAATTGTTTGCCGATAATGGAAATTTAGGAATAAATGTTACGATTTCCATGGCATGAGGAAAGCTGGAAAAAGCAGTGTGAAATCTTTTAAATGTATCCGAGCAGTCTTTGGATTGTAACTTCATCTTCATGCCGAGGATTGCCCGTTATGTATATATACAACATTTTTTACGTTACCACAGATAAATATTAGCAATACGGATGTTAGAAAATGTTTGGAATGTGTTGATGAAGCACAGTAATCAAACGCTCAGTTACAGGACCTCTCTTTAGAAGCTTTAAAGTGTACTTGTATGTGATATTAACACTACATCACGAATACAATAAACAACCTTTCTGTATATTTATGCTGACTTGAAAGCTTTGACACTGAGTAAAGCATCGATTCCAAAAAGTACCTGATACCTATTACATACTGACACGTGTCACGTTCTTTTTCGTCTTCTTTTACAGAGCCAGTTTTCCTAAGAACGTATCGTTTGAAATTTCATGCTTTTCGATAAAAGGGTCCTTCGTAGAGGCAATGGTATATTTTATAAAAAGAATATAGTTTTCTCGAGAGATCTACCTTGATCTGTTTACATACAGTACGGTGAAACGAATATACTTGAAGCATACACACGACGAAATCCGTATACATACGTAATGTTTTTTTACTGTATTATATATAATAATTAAATTGATCGCGCATTAAACACACATCTGTCATTATTTATTTTCATTTAGGAACTTCATACGCTCGAATATTTATTATCATTTAATCTTGTTTATAATTATAATTTTAGAATGAACAATTTATTGTAACACCATTCGATTCATTTCTTGTTTAAATCAGTTTTTGTGATAAATGAAATTTGTTCCATCCCAGGTTGCATTGTAACTGATTTCTCCCAATTTCGATAATATGGACTATTTTCTATTTTATACCGTCAGTGTATTGACGCTAAAATACTTTGCAATATTTTACAGAAATTTCGGTATTTAATATCGGTCAAGTCGATTCAAGCGAACTCGGACAGATGAGAAAGACGAGAAACCATATCAAATCAAAAGCTAGCGATAAGTTTGCGGACACACTGGGAACGGTATATAATGGTTGCGAAATGCTTAATCTGAAAAGAAGAAATCACAGGTGTATAATTGCCGAAAAGATGTTTTGCTTACTACGTGACATGAATCGATCCATTAGTCACAGCGAGCATTATGGTGATCAGTAGTACTTTTTAAGAAAACATTGATTTCACAAATGTAACGCGTTGAAATATACTTGTATCGGCAATACGTACACGGGAACACGAAAGTAGTTGGTATACGATATAAACAGGTGCAAAATAATAGAGATCAAGTTGTGCAGTTTTATTATTTTTTACTAACTTTGTAATAGACGAATGTAATGTAAAGAAAGTAACAATCTTAAGAGTATAAATTGAACGAATTGTTGCATAGTAGTTCTATAAATAACCAGTGAAATTGTACATAGACTTTAAGTTATCGTTTCTATAAAAAATACTTTCAATGTCGACTTCTCGAGTTTACGTAACGAAATTATGATTTAGTGTAATTTTTGCTTTTAGAGAATAATTTCCGAGATCAATGTGCGCGTACCACAATAAAATATGGCATCAGAAGTGTGTGTAAACTAAACTTTACTGCAGCGCGATGGTTACAGGTAATAGACTGAATAGACTGACTGAGAACGACGCGATCAAGCACTGTTGACATTTCACGAGTTTGACCCCGATCAAATTTGAAATTCTAAAAGACTCTGAAGGAAATTCGGGAGACAATGATCGAAGAAAGGTCTGCATCAAGAATGCGATGACAGAGCGACCGCGTGAAACGGCGAGTTTCCGCGATTGAAAATTTGCGAACGAATAGTGGATTTTTTCACTCGTCATGAATCGAACGTACACAGGCAAACACACACAGATACACAGACACGGGAAATATTGAAACATTCCAGGCATCGACTAAAAAGTTACTGTAAGTGTAAATAGAGCAAACTTTATATGTGATAAAGCTATGAATTAATAATGTAAATTAACACGCCGACATGCATATATATAAGAAGTTCAAAGGAATATGGGAACCAATTGCATGTTATGCATATGTATAAGTATATATAAATATATAAGCGTATATGACCTATAAGTATATAGAAATGTATTTATATATATGTATATATATGTGTATAAGGCTTATACGATATAACATTTACGTTTATGCGAGTGTACTAAACGATACATTTTACTTTAAAAATAGATTTTAAAGTTATAGAAAACTGTTTTGGCGGTTACCGGAAAAGAAACATTTCTATCTGATTTCCACGTTAGTTGTTATTCGAACAGATTATATGGGAATATCTCCTCTCGTCTTATGCTTACAAATGCACCAATGAAACAAAACAAAATTCGCACAGTGAACATTTATTAAATGTATCCGACGATGTCAAGCAACAATTATATGTACTTAAGTGCATGTTTTACTACTACTCTTTCGAGGAAGCTTGATCGTATGGAGTAGAACAAAACCGGTCTGATGAAATATTACAAAAGACAAAGATCTTGTTGAACTTATCGTCGACAAAAATCTTATCGAGCATTAAAGGTGCGAGTTTCATTGCAAAGGGTATTTCGCCGATAAGATTTCTGTACAATATCGAACCTAGATGTAGTCACGACGTAACATTTAATCGTTTATTACATAGTAATTTATTCTTACAGATCAAGAATAACGGTACACGAATATTTTTAATCGATGCGAGATCATTCGAAGCGCTTTATTTAACCTTTACTGCATAGAGAATGAAAAGTAATGAAAATAACCCACCAGTGAAATGAAATTATTCAAAGTTTAAACTCTAGAAATCTGATATATTAAGTTTTGATTTGTTCTCAGAAAAATTTTAGTAATTCTTGTTACAATATATGAAACGCGCGGGCTAAGTGAACTTCCGATCGGAAGTAAGTTTGCGGTAAGGGTTTAATAATAAAGACGTGTGTTTTCGCATCACGGCTTGTAAATTCGGTTGTAAACAACGTCCACAGACGTCGAGGAAATACGAACCTTTTTTGTAACTTTTCATTCGCATCTCTTATATATATATTTATATATGCTTTTAGTTCGATAATTCGTAACGATTACGTATGACATTATATGAATCGGTACGTTTATATTTCGATAACGACCGTATTAGCGCAACATCATGAATCCTGTTCCTAAACATCAAATAAATTTGTTATTAAAGTAAATATTTTTCAAGACTGCATCGAAGAACCTTCAATCGAGTTTCATTGTGTTCGACTATCGAATACATTTGAATACATTTAAAAAGTTAGTAGATACCTGTGTTACCAACAATGTAGTACACAATACATATACAATTGGTTTTCTACTCGATCAATTATTTCATTGTCGATTTATTTTTCAGTACGTTTTATACTTGTATGTGATTTGTTTGATGAATTTCATTGATCAACGTTGAGATGATGTTTAAATATTTTCAAATTTGCTGTTTTCTATAATTAATCGAACTGTGCGCCGGAACCACAAAATTAATTATATATTACATTTTCGATCGAGAAGAATTTTACTTTGTGATTCGTTTATTCGGTATCGTATCAACGAATTTCTTTTTGTAGAAGATATTGTGTAATTTACAGTATTCATGTAGACGCCCTTTATTAAATTAATCCTAGCCTTACTACAAATTAAAGTGGGGAGCGGATTTAATAGCGTTGGAATAATGAATTAAATGAATTTGTGTATGTATATACATACGTATGCTTCGTATTGTTATACGTATTTCGCATTTATACGTATACGCTTATTTTTTTCTCCGGTTGAACAAATATTCGAGTTACCCGCCACGATTGCACGCAGGCAGAACCATCTAGGAACGTGTAAGGAGTATTACGGAAAGAGTTCTCGCTCGCCGAGAGTCCTCTCTACACCGGACTTGCATCGTGCTTGCGCGAATTCTACTTGTTGCTCCGAAGCACGAATCGTGGTCGGCATTTTTCCAGAGTTTCAACAAGCGTACTTGTTCACCGACAGGAAAAAAAATGGCTAACTATCACAAACCAGAGTCGAAAACCATCCAGGAACTGAAAGACATCGCGACAAAGCTACGAATTCACTCGATCGACGCCACCCAAGCCAGCAAATCCGGGTACGTGCATTAACATTTATGCCTTATACTTGTAGAATCGATTCGATCGATCGGTCTCCTATCGCATAATATTTTTCATGGGTCGGTGCACGATTTTTATTCGTGCAATGCAAGGCAATGAGTCGATCGAACAAAAAATCAAATATTTCGATAATCGCGCGCAAACGTTCACATCGACCAGTGCGGTGTTCGTAACAAGAACGTCGTTTGCTTCGTTCTACGATCGAGAGATAGTTATTTCGTGAATTCGATAATAGTCGGTTACGCACACTAATCGTGGAACATTTTTCTAGCGGCATAGCAACGAACCGTTTTCAGACAGTGCTCCCTAACGATTCCTTGAAATACTCGGTGTCACGCCACTTTTTCCACGTTTCGTTGCATCATAGCACGCGGTTCAAGGTAGCCGAACGTCTATATATGTAGCTACAATTCATGTTTATGCATCTACCAGAAACCGGAATAGCATCAATGGTCCTTTCGAAATGTGCTTATCACTCGAATCCTTTTTAATAATTTATAATCGAATAAATAAGAATATTTATACGACAGATCAAATACTGATTATACCCGTGTAACAAAATTAGAAAGTATGTACAACGGGAAAAATTTGCGTAAATATTCTAGCATGTTGTTTATTTTCAACAGTTCACAATTCAATATCAAATCGAGGAATTTTGATAACTGCAAAATGAACGTCGACAGTGCACCTCGCGCAAATACCTAACTATCAAGGTTTCAAGGAGACATTATGAAACGAGATGCTGAAAGTTTGCAGAGCTCGCGAAGATTCTCAAAGAATCTGTTGCATTTGATACACGTAGCGGCGGCATCTGCAACACGTGCACGATACGAGAACGGTGCACGCTACGCGATCGTATCGTTACGTAACACCCGAACAACCGAGTCACAAGAATATCGAATGTTCAAATTATCATTAACACTATCGCCTAACGTGATAAACGTAAATTTACCGAATCCATCAAGAAGAAGAGACCTTTCCTATTTCTCGAGCTTTCATATTTTTTGTTTCTCTTGCATCGGAGATAAACTGTATACGATAACGTTTTACGAAACCGTTCTAATATGAGCGAGAAGATAACTCTTCGCGGTGAGGAGACTGGAAAAATACGTGCCGGCGAACGAATTTAAAAGTTACATATCGACTATCTAACTTTAAACTTAACTTCCACGAGATAAAGTTGTAGTTCGTGTGGGACCGTTGTAATTTTAATACATTCTACTCACTCAGACGAACAACTTTAATTCAACAAATCGCGCATATATTAAACTGTAACACGGCACACTGCATTTGGACCGCGAAACGCAACGATTGGACCCCTTCTCCGCCTGATTCCCCTCCCCTTTGTATATTTCCCTTCTCGAATGGCCATGGAACTTGATCTTGGCGCACAGTGGTCCAGATCGAGAAACTTAGGGACATTTGTCTATAACTTTTGTACCGTTTGAGATATTGACACAAGGTTTGAACTAAAATATATTATAAAATAATCTCTTTCGAATAATACATGTTAAAATATATTTTTTATTTAATTTGCTACTTAGTTATTTTTATAAATTTTTATGTAGTTGTTGAATCAGTTGCTTTTTTCCCTTATTAAAACCATTGTATAATAATATTGTATGATAATATTCCAGGAGGGTACATGAAATCTCTTTTTAACCACTCTTTATTACGATGAAGAAATTTTGATTCAATGTAACGTGATTGGACCCATTTCGTTTTTAATTTAGAATACAGTTTGTTTAAACTGTCCTGCAGTTTGTTAAAATATTCTGGTGAAATACCCACTTATTTTTTCACATAAAAATATTCCTCTTTGTTAGAGCCTGGCATGCCTTAAGACAAAAAAGATATTCTTTGATAAATATGGAACATTTTTTTAATTTGTCATGTATCATTCAGCATTATTTTTTAAATATATTATTAGTTATGCTACTTCCAAAACGCTCAACTTTAAATGATCATAGTAACTAAAATATTTATTCAATTTCATTAATTTCTTCATTTTCGAGGTCCATAGACGCTTGCAAAGTTTTTAATTTCGAAAAGTCGACTTTTTGGTCGAATGTCCCTAAATTTTTCGATCCGGACTACTGTGTAGCGTGGTACCATCTTTCTCCCAAGAAACGGAGAGAAATTTTTTCCCGGCGAGCATATCGATTATGAAATCTCCAGTAATCGTTTCTAGAGGAAGTATGTATGTATGTACATGGGTTGGTAGGGTGACAGGGAGGTAGGGAGGTTGTGGCGCGCAGCTGCTCCAATGCTCGTTACTTGCCGCTCGCTATCGGTACGGGCTCATACGGGCTACAGTACAGGCTTCGCCTTCGCCCCTTCAGTTGTTCTCGAACGTTCGTCCAGTGACGGTTTCGAGAGTAGTCGCTTTGGTTCACGATGGTTCACGATTCGAACATGGAAAAACTGCAAGACATTGCCACCAAGCTTCGTATTCTGTCCATCCAAGCTACCGAGGCATCGAAGAGCGGGTACGATCAATCAAAACGTTTCTCGCGAGACAAACTCCAATTTCTTGAATCAGTTTCTGCTTTTTAAATCGTTCACCTCTGTGGTACTTTTATTTGAAAACTATTATATCTAATCAGCGGAGAACTTCCTTCGAATTCGACTGACACGTTTCAAATTGAACGTTTCTCTCGTGAATCGTGCTCCGCCGTTTATAACCGTTTAAACGATTCGAATGAAAGATAACGATTTATTTATCTTTTATTTTATCTTATTTTATAGCAGCAGAATTTTTCTAGTCCGTGTAAATAGCAACGGAACGTATCTCCGAACCGCGTTGCGCCAATTCCTTCCTTTCGTGATGTGTGTAGTTCTCGTAGGACGGGAAAATCAATGATCGGCGAACAATAAGTTCAAGCGTTTAGGGAATACTCTATCTTCTTCCGTTGAACGATCGTATTCAACGTGTACACTGTCCCGCGTTGATTCGATTTATTTGAAATTTACGTTCTACAAATTTACATGTATTATACTAAATTCATACATATATTTGTATGAATAATATCTTGAAGGACGAGGCACAAAGTCATCGAAAGAATGTACACATCTGCTATAGCTTTAATTAGTTACACGTTAACACCTTGAAGCAAATCTCAAGGACAAATAATATTCTCGCGTACACGTGAATTTCACGGTTTGATTTTCTTTTATTCGATTAACGTTATCAACTAAAATCAGTTACTCTCTTTTAAGTACACATTCCGCGCGTTATGTAAGTGAATGTTTTTTCATATCCTAGTCTTTCGATAATTAACATCGTACGATCGAGATAGATGACCCTTCGACCTCCAGAGATACTAGTTTATCGCGTTTAGAAATCGGCGATAACATCTTATGAATAATTGAATGATTTACACTTGCCACTATCTCGTAAAGCTTTTTCTTCTCTATATTTGTACTTCAGCTTTTCATACTTTTTTTGTAGGTTTTTGTACGTTCCTGTTCTTTTTTCAGACATCCGACATCATGCTCGTCGATGGCAGAGATTATGTCCGTTTTGTTCTTCCACACGATGCGCTACAAAGTGTCGGCACCGCGCGATCCGAGCAGCGATCGGTTTGTTTTGAGCAAAGGTCACGCGGCTCCCATCCTTTACGCAGGTAAGCATACACGTGTCTCGACGTCGACGATTGCGAACGCTTACGTTTGCGTTCTATTTCCGTGTACAATTATCGCGAAATCATCGAACACACTTGACACTTATGATTATTGATATTCGCAGCATGGGCTGAAGCCGGTCTGTTCCCCACGACCGAGTTGCTCAATTTGAGAAAACTTGACAGCGATTTGGAAGGACACCCGACTCCGAGACTGAACTTTATCGATGTGGGAACTGGTTCCTTGGGACAAGGTCTCTCTGTGGCGGCAGGAATGGCCTATGTCGGCAAGAACTACGACAAATCTAATTATCGGTACGGAAAACGGAAAACGAAAAAGAGGAAGGAACGAAATAATATGTAGTATAATCGATGATTTCCATTTTCAGCGTGTACTGCTTGATCGGTGATGGTGAAGCAGCGGAAGGTTCAATTTGGGAGGCTCTTCACTTCTCCTCTTACTACAAGTTGGACAATCTCTGCGCCATTTTCGACATAAATCGTCTGGGTCAGAGCGAACCGACGTCTCTTCAGCACAACATGGAAGTTTATCGCAAGAGGCTCGAAGCTTTTGGCTTTAACGCTTTGGTTGTCGACGGTCACGACGTCGAAGAACTGGCAAAGGTACGTACGTTCCGTACGATTAACGAATCCATTCGTGTTCAGAATATTCAGTGTAGAATCTTTTTTATAGGCTTTCCATGAAGCACAAAATACGAAAGGACGCCCCACCGCTATTCTAGCGAAAACGTTCAAAGGAAAACACTTCCCCAACATCGAGGATCTTGATAATTGGCATGGCAAACCTCTGGCCGCCAAGGCCAACGAAGTGGTTCAAGTAAGAATTCGATTTGACGATTTATCGAAAAGCACGATCGTATTTGAGAATTTAACTAGTCGTTTCTTCGTAGCATTTAAATGGAATGTTGAAGAATGCTGGTCCTCTTGGACTACACCCGCAGAAACCGTTGGTCGACGACGCACCGTTAGTGGATATCAGCAATATTAAGCTGGCGTCGCCTCCGAGTTACAAGTTGGGAGAACAAGTAGCGACTAGATTAGCTTATGGTACCGCCTTGGCCAAGGTTTGTA
Organism: Lasioglossum zephyrum; assembly: GCA_028455615.1. Classification (NCBI taxonomy): domain Eukaryota; kingdom Metazoa; phylum Arthropoda; class Insecta; order Hymenoptera; family Halictidae; genus Lasioglossum; species Lasioglossum zephyrum. Next base: position 5,588,640 of record CM052323.1, on the reverse strand, counting down.
CAGTCTTCGTTTCTGATGACTAGACTGTGGATTTTATGCATTTATGAGAAAAATGGGCACGTACAATTTAGGTATCAATCTATTAATTTCAGCTTAATAGGATAATTAAAAGAAGAATACAATATTTTCTTATTGCTCTCCTGTGTCCTGAAATCAATACGAACATTTTTTATTTTGTATAAAGATCCACAGGCTAGCAATGACTGAAATGATCGATATACTATTGGATATGCTGTATTTACATGCATCTATGGTATTGTTTTATGATGCAGCTGGCGAAGAACAATCCTCGCGTAATCGCTCTCGACGGCGACACGAAAAACTCTACGTACGCGGAGAAAATCAAGACTGTTGATCCAGCGAGGTTCATCGAATGTTTCATCGCCGAACAAAACCTTGTCGGTGTTGCAATCGGCGCAGCGTGCAGAGACAGAACCGTGCCGTTTGTGTCCGCCTTCGCCACTTTCTTCTCTCGTGCATTCGATCAGGTAATCGTCAAAAGACAAAACCTAGTGCTCGAACGAGCTTGAAAATCGTACGAACAACCGTGACGATCGATCTTGAATTTTGCAGATTCGTATGGGCGCTATTTCGCAAACGAACGTCAACTTCGTTGGATCCCACTGTGGCGTATCTATCGGTGAAGACGGCCCTTCGCAAATGGGTCTGGAAGACATTTCCATGTTCCGATCGGTTCCTGGTTCTACCGTTTTCTATCCCAGTGACGCGGTTTCGACGGAACGTGCCATTGAATTGGCAGCAAACACGAAGGGCATCTGTTTTGTCCGTACGTCGCGTCCGGCCACGGCAGTCTTGTACAAAAACGAGGAACCGTTTGCTGTCGGCAAGGGTAAGGTGGTGAAATCTTCCGCCAAAGATCAAGTTCTCGTCGTTGGAGCTGGCGTGACTCTTCACGAAGCGCTCAAAGCCGCCGACGAATTGTCCAAAGCTGGAGTGAACGTGCGAGTGGTGGACCCATTCACGGTCAAACCTTTGGATGCCCAATTGATCGTAAAGAACGCCAAGGAAGTAGGCGGAAAGGTCGTCACCGTCGAGGATCACTATGCAGAGGGTGGACTGGGTGACGCGGTCTTATCTGCAGTTGCCGCGGAACGAAACATTGTAGTTAAAAAGCTGGCTGTGACGGAAGTGCCGCGTTCTGGCCCACCGAATGCGCTGTTGGAGAAGTACGGAATCAGCGCGAGCAAGATCGTCACTGCCGTTCAAGAAGTTCTCAAGTTGTAATCTCCAACGCGATTTCTAGAATGTCGCCGACGTTCTCGCGGAAGCGGATACGCTGAGCGTACCGCTCTATCAAAATTTCAACGGGTACAACGAAAAGTCAATGCATTCCTTGTCGCGCACGAAACATTTCAAATTTCGTTTGCGCTAATATAATTACCACAAACAGAGGTGCTAGTGCATACGAAGGTTTCTATTTGTACATAATACACATAGATAATACGTATACATATATTTTTGTGTATAAGAAACTGTTGAACTCGAATCTGTATTGAACTTTTATATACATTGAAATTTTTATTTGTAAGAGGATTTGATACATGCGATGTTTATAGATTAAGAGAAACTATGCTTTTACTGCCCGTAAAATAATAATACACACTTCGGAGTAAACTTCTACAAAACGAAAAAAAAAAGTGAATTGTCAATTATCAACTGTGCCGTAACCTGCCTTAAACGTACAATACGATTCTTGTTAATTATGACAACAAACGAATAGAAATAAAGACCTTTATGAAACGGGCGCCGTTGCATTATTTGAAAAATTCACGTCGACTCGAGAGACAAGTTTCACCGAAACGCGGTTACGAAAGGGAAACGGAATAACTAAAGAAATCCCTAGTTCGTGAAACGAGTTACATTAGGAATCGAGTCGCGATTGGCTGGGAGGCTTGCGAAGCATAGCGTAGACTGGCGTAGACCGATGAAAGAGTAAGAGAAAGAAAGAGTAGGACAGAGAACGAGGGGAGACAGCAGCGCCACGTTTCTCCGTTGAACAAGGAACGGCGAACCGTTCCTCGTTCTTCGGTCCGTTCGTTCGGTTTAGCTGTTCGCCATCCAAAATATCCAGGCTGGCACGGTCGAGTGGTGTATGTATGCGTGCGTACAAGTGTCTCCCTCGGTGCTGGCATCGGTGTTGGTATTGGAGACCGCCATATTGCGTGTACGTAGTCGGGTACGAGTGGCGCGTGTGTGGATGTGTGCGAGATATACATAGGCGCGTGTGCGTTTCCCGTTCCGCGATTCGCATATCCCGAAAAAGATGGCCGCCATGAAAGCGTACGGTGGTGATGTTGACGTCGTTCGCAGCAAGGCCGCGTCACGTCCTCGAGAAGCGTGAAAAGAACGCGATCGCTCGAATGCTTCGGCGACCCTCGTGGCGCGCTCCAACGAGAAAACGTTACGGCGAGGAAATAGTCGGTGTTTCGAGAACGCGAGCACGGTGCTCGTTGGATCCCACCTCTCGGTGTATTCGACGAAAACGACGAGGAACGGGAGAGAGGCGAAAGAAACGAGGGAGAACGAGCGAGGAACGTGTAGTTCGTCCGAGGGGTTGAACGTCGATTCGTGCGCGACGAAGAAATCAACGGAGTGGAACAGGCCAGGCTAAGAACGAACGGCGAACGTGAAAAAAGGCTGGAGTGCTCGCGTGGAAAATATACAACAGGGTGATATCACGGAAAGTGAGTAGCTGCACGTACGGGAATCGCGGGTGGTGTGTGTTTGGTGTCGCGAGTGAAACAAATGCGTGTGCGTTCTACACGAACGAGGTTCTCTCTTGCCGACGATACCCTGGTCTACCTGTTTTACGCGTATCCACGGCGTTGCGTTTCACGCGTGACTCCAAACTCTGTGTCAACGAGGGACGGCCATATTAATCCGTAGCCCCCGCCGTCGCACATATTCTCTAAAAATCTCGCTTCCTCGAGGTAGTGCCCCTGCGAATTCACGATCGTCCTAGCACGTAGATTTTCTGCGTGTACCCGTGCGTCTTTTGTGGCTCTCTAACGTGCTCTGTGTGTCGTGCCTTCCTGCCTTGCCTCGCCTCGCTTCATCGTGCACCGTGCCGTGCCGTGTCGTGTCGTGTCGTGCTGTGTCTTGTCTTGTCTCGTCGTAGAGTGTCTCTTGTCGTGCCGTGATCCTCGACCACTTGGATATACGCGCTACGTCGCCCCCAGGTCTTGCCGGATGACGGTGCGTGTACGTGGTGCATGGACGGCGGTACTAGTGCGTGCGAGCAGCATAAAACACGGCCACTACGCGACTTCCGTGCCGCCCGATGTTCCTGCATCCTACCAAAATTTGCCGCTCCTCCACCACCGTGTCTACCCACTCTGCCAGCAGTATCATCCTTCCTAAAGCCTCTACTAACCGCAGTGTGAGTATACCCAACGTATTCTCTCATATTTCTCTATCGTCGCTGCGTTCAATTTCTATACGATATGTTCCTACCGCTTTCTCCAGGGCAAAGCTCTTGCGTCGTAGCTAGAAGTACATTTCGTTATAGGTCGTAGAACATTTTCTATTGTACATCTTGGTCGGATCTGTGCTTCGTTGTTAGAGTTACAATTCTTGTCTCCGCAGTTTAGTTTTTGCTCTTTCGTTCAGCAGATTCTCCTGTAACTACGTTGTGGAATCTTATCTGTACTCTGCGCCAAGCATCGGTTATGTATTAGTTGTATGTTAAAGCAGTACGATTGAACTTGCTGTCTCTTGATTAGAATTTAAATGTTATGCACCTCTGCGAGATACAATAATACTAGCTGGTTACTTCTGAGATATGCCAATGCTTGTCGCTTTGTACTTTGTCGCAGTCTGCGTTGTCCCGCAGAGAGTTGCCAGCGTTAGATTTTACAGAGAGGTTTGTCGTGTTCTCTGTGTTGGTAGCAGTGTATGGTTCTTTATAGGTAAATAAACGATCAGAATATAGAAGAACAAACAACAACATAACCTCAATTTGAAGTCACTGAAACGGACCGTGTATAGCTTGAATGAATGAACAGGTATAGAATCAATTTCAACCTCGATTAAGTTGCTTTATCGTTCTTCCTGTATATCTCGTGTATTCCACATGTTATTTTCCTTATACAGCTATAATAAGGCACAACATTATTATACTTCTCGGGCAATGATATTGCTCCTATACCGCTTGAATGAACGAACAGGCATAGAATGCTTTGAACTCGAACCAATTTCAACCTCGATTAAGTTGCTTTATTGCTCTTCCTGTATATCTTGTGTATCCTAAATTAGTTTATTTATACAGCTATAATAAGGTGTACAATTAATTATACTTCTGAGGTAATGGTATATCACGCATGGCAAGTTTGTTGAGCAGGTTGGCTCCTGGATGATAATAGTTTATCAATGAATTTTACATAAATTGAAAACAATTGAACCTATCTAAGTACAAAAAATCAATTAAGAGCACAGACTTATCTGGCAAAAATGAAGGAAACGGACCAGATACATAGTAAAATATAGCAGTCAATCTGAAATGATATATAATATTTAATGTTCTCGGCGCCAGGTTCGATCATTAATAGAAAACAACAATTATGCAAATTAAATATTTAAATTTCTCAACGTTTCGATCCCCATGTGGATCATTATCAAGAGAACCAAATTTTTGCGTCTGAAAAACGAACAGTAATAATTACGATTTATCGAAAACAAACTGAATCTCATTAGAATAACACAGCACGTTTAAAAAACAAATTAAATTCATATACGTACTTGCTGTGACAAAAAGGACAAAAACTATTGAACACATATTTGTGAGTTGCAAACTACCATAGTAACCTATGTCAGGCAGAACTGTAACTGAAGCACGGATAAACGTGCTAAACCTCAAAAACAAAACAGAGGTGTCTTTAGGTATAAGACATAACCTGATTGATCTATCGATATCGATCAATGGTGGTGACCAATATGGAAATAGGCGGCAATTTTTGAAAACACGTGTAACCCTGAACTTTAATTTCAAATATGAATACCTTATGAAACAGATTCAAAATTATGACAATGATACTAATTATTTTTGAGAAGGAAAACAAAATTGTACCATTTCTAGAACTTGTAAAGATGAGAAAATATATAAAGGCAAAATCTAATGTGAGATTGGAAATAACCCATCATAAACATTACTTCCTCAGTAATGCCGCGTAGTAGTCATGAATCTTAGGTGTCTCATATCTGAGATTTACGCTTTGGTTTTTAATCATGTGGATCGTTTCCAATAGTAACCTACGAAAAATATTAGATTCCCTGTCAATAATCTTTACATTCTTGAAATCAAAAGGATGGTCAAGTTCTATTGAATGTTTTGTTAACGCTGTATGTTGCGTGGGAGGTAATACAATGTTTCGTTTGTGTTCCGTTATATTCTCTTGATAATGATCCACATGGGGATCGAAACGTTGAGAAATTTAAATATTTAATTTGCATAATTGTTGTTTTCTATTAATGATCGAACCTGGCGCCGAGAACATTAAATATTATATATTCTAATTTTCGATCGAGAAGAAATTTTCTTAAATCTGAAATGAGTTTGAACATTCTATAGCTGTGTCCTAGTGTTTATTGCAACGAGTAGGGCGAGGGAGGACATAAGAAAAATGGAAAATTGTGCGGCAAGCACGATGGAAACTAAACAAAAAACCATTTTGTCCCCGAGAAAATAATTACGCGGAAACGTATAGACGCGCTCATTACACCGACAAAAGAAAACTAAATTAAAATTTGCGAATTGATTTCCGCGCCGGTTGACGTTACACCGTTACATTCCGAACGAGTTCGGGAAGAAGGAAATCGCGGGTAGGGGTGAGATCGTGGCGATAGGGGAATATCAATTGATCCCGTTTGTCATGCGAGCAATATTTTGGATTGAAAAGACGCGGTTCGACGTCGCTAGACGATTAATCGTTTCCCGTGTAGCTGCTCGGCCTATTTAATAGCGTGTTCCAGTGGCCTGTCGCTCGGCCGGCCTTTTTCTACCGGTTTCAAAGGCGGTCGAGTGTACTTGCTATTTCATAGGAGCCCGGTGTCGTTACGAGATGCTACCGTGCGAGAGATTTTTACCGCTATTACCAACGCTGCCGTCAAACTTTTCTCGTGAAACGTGTACGCCTACCGATTTACAACTGATCCGCGCCGATTTCTTTTCCGCGAACTTTCTCGACCTTTCGTCGTGTCCACACTAAACTTACGAAACACTAGAATCGATTACAATGTTTTACCTCTTACAAAAAAGACAAGACTGTATTACTAACACTATTACCACCGCTGCCGCTGAACTTTTCTCGTGAAGCGTGTATGTCTACCGATTCGCAACCGATCCACGTTGATTTATTTTCCGCGACCAACACTTCGACGTATTCACATTAAACCTACCAAATACTAAAGTCGATTAAAATATTTTCCCTGTAGGGCTTCTTATAAAAGTTGCTTATATGAATGTCGTTTGATGTTTAAACTTTATTAAGCGCAAGCTTCCAGCTTTCATTTGAAACCGCAAAAGGGAAAAAATTTCTACGAGAACACATTTAAAAATTGCCCAGAAGCACCCCTTAAATATACATCTCTGCATCCTCTCCAGTTGGACATTCCATTTTTCAAATGCGATGTCGATTGATGTTTAAACTTGACTAACAGTTATTTCATTTGAAACCGCAAAAGTTAAAAAATTCCCACGAGAACACATTCTAAAATTGTGTAGTATTTGTTTAGATTAAACGCGCGTGCTGCTCGGTTCACAGTCAACGAGGTACTGTCTTTTATTTGTTAACGTGCTTTGTCTTGAATGTATTTAGTCGGATTGCGTATAATTTTGATCATAGTATGTGTCGGAATAAAGAAATGTATTGACACATTTCCCACGGTAGTAGCTATATTTTAATAGACTGAAATAAAAAATATGCAACCGGTCATTTGTCCGGCGATGGTAGATTTTCCTGTATTAGGCATACTCGATTACTTCGTCGAGCTTCGTTGTCACACTTCGATCAAAATCCACCGGCGATGTAACGGTCGTCGTCGTTGCCGACAAATTAAGTGCTGGTCATCGGTGGCCTTCGCGATACTCGATGCGTTCATCGGGAATAATTCCGCGACTTTTTTTTATTAGCAAATAATTACCTATTCGGCAGCTTATCGACGGACAATCAGCATTCGCTTGTTATTATCAAGATTTCGATTGTTACGTACCTCTGGTATCAGTTCGTGAAATTAGTTTGTTGCCTCGAGGAGAAGGTTTGAAAATTCTCGCGAAACAATTAGCGTGCTGCTGTTTTCGGTATCGAACGCGTGCGCTGCGATCGACGTTTTCATTCCGATCGACTTGCTCGGTGGTCGATAATTAGCAGACTAATTACCCGGTCGAGTTGAAACTTGGTATTTGCGGTTACAAGGAATGAGATCCCTCTGCATTCGGCTGTCCGATAAATTCGTGTTCCATGCTGCTTCGACGTTGTTTCGGTACTCCAATTATTTGCACGATCGACGATCGACGATTTTCGATTCGAAGTAATTCCGAAGCGAGTTTCGCAATCTCGTGACGTTATCGTCGTAGAAACATGCTCGGAGCGTTTCGCGGAGGGGAAGGACGCAAAGGTGATGATCCGTTCGACGAATAGGGAAGATAACGGTGGACCTTCTTGGTCTACGTCTCGAGGAACTGTTTTCGTTTAGGTTTCATATTTACAGGGTACATATTTGATTTTATTCGCTCGAGACTCTGTAACTCTCAACACTAAACCATGACCGGTTCTACAACTTTTTCTTTTGCAATTATTGAAATAATAAACATGTTTTCGTGAGAAATGATTGAATAGATGTCTTTATTCGGGCACATACTGATTTTCGTGATATAAACTGTATGTTTTATATTAACCAGATCAAAACAAAATTGCCAGTTAGATTTTCATAGTATTTAGTAGATTTGCAAGAAGTTTCTCAAACTATCATTTGCCTTTTCTATAAAATTGTTCGATAATACATTGGTATTTTGTAAAACTTCATACATAAAAGAAATTGTCCGCACTTTTATACTATTTACATAAATATCAAGATTTCGAAATCAGGTGGAAGAATTATTTTATCTCTGGAGTACTGAAGTAAGATATGGAAAAGAAAATTGCATATTGTATACAGAAAACGTGAGCTACGTAATTGATGTATTTAAAAAAAGAACTGACAATGACTCTAGATTAAAAAATCACTGAATAAAGTTCAAATCAGGTCCGTGATTATGATTCATGATTCAGTTTATTCTTTCGAAGTCGAAACGAACGGTTAGAAGAACAATTCCGATATCGGGAAAGAGAAGCCATCGAATACTCTATCAATAAGTGTCTAATCGTGTAATATCTTTACGTTGATTCGCATATGGTCTATATCGAGGGGACAAATACATACACTGGTACGGTAGAAACGTGGAAGTAGGAAGAGGCTGTGTCGTTTGCATAATTAATTTAGTTGTTCGAAAGTTTCTGCGAGTTCGAAAACCAGGCGAACTCGTTGGGCAGCGCAGCGGGTTCCAGATTTTTCATTTTACAATTATTGGAATAATAAAAATGATTCTACGAGAAATGATTGTATAACTATCTTTAGTAGAGCACGTATTACGGTAGGAGTCGCACAAAGTCTAAATAAAGTCAATCTTGTAATTTTTATAAGGGAACATGTATTAAAAGGCTCGGTAAATTTATTATTAACCCCTTTCTGTATTTTAATAAATCAGACTCGTGATGGAGACATTAACAATAAATTTTCTTTTCTCTTCTACGACTTTTTCGCGGATAGAAACGTTTTAATCGCTGTAACTGTAAAGAGAATGTAACGACAAGGGAAGATTAACGCTTGGGAAGGTGAACAATTTTCATATGCTCGATGCGATTATGTTGGACCGGTGAAATCGGATCGTTTTAGCGTCGAAATTCTGCCAATACACAGACGTGTACTCGAGAGACGAAATATAGATGAAGGATGGGCGATGGGGGTTTAGACTGTTGTAACACGGCTGCGATGTAAGTTGCACGACGCAAGGAAGGGATGCAATGAAACGGGAGCACCGAGATGATTATGTTGGATCGGTAAATCGGATCGTATTAGTGTGGAAACTCGGCCAGTACACAGACGCGTACTCGAGAGGCGAAATATGGAAGAAGGATTTACGGGAAGGGGGGAGCTCGACTGTTGAAACACGGCTGCGATGTAAGTTGCGCGACGCAAGGGAAGATTGCCGGGAGGGATGCAATGGAATGAGAGCGAACGGCGAAGAAACTTTGCCGATAGCCTCGCGGGGGTAGTCGATTCGCCCGGCCGAGAAACGCGTACCCGAGAGCCGTGGAAAACCGAAAGCATTTCTAATTTATCATCCAAGTAATTGGAACGATGTATCGGCGGTCTCGCGCCTAGTCATTTTCCCCGGTAATCAAGCAATCGAGTTCTCGATCGAGGATCGAATTACCTCTCTTTCTCGATCTGCTTTCGGCAAACTCGTTGACTGAGGTGGATCGGTCAACTATTCCCTCGGTTTCTTATTTATTCGCTTAACGAATTCCTGCATTTTTATTACGTCACGGTACCCGGTGACTCAACCCCTTTCGCAACTACCGACGAGATATCTTACTCGTACGAACGGATTAACCAAGTTCAGAAACGAGTTTTACTCTTTTTTTTCCAATTTAAACTCGTTTAAACTGTCTCGGAAGTTTTTATCGTATTAACCCAGATATGCTTATACGTTATCGTCTTCTCGTCGTAAAACGATTATGTACTCGGAGATAGTATCCGCTGGTATTAACCCTTGCTATTTTATTCGATTACGTTTGATTTCTCGATAGAACGTACCGTAGAGGAAAGAATTCGTCGTTCCAAGGTTAAAAGAGTCGTCGGAAGGGTGGCTGGTGTATTCGATTGGCCGTGCGATATAGTTGGCTTGCTTACGCGTTCACGATTCCTCGTAGGAGCATCGTTCAATCGCCTTAACGCCTTCGGCTAATCGAAAGTGACTCGTGACCGGTGCGACTCTCGCGAGTTCGCATGGAATTCCCTCGAAGAGAAGAACATCCAGTCGGATGTTAATCGGCGAGGTCGACGCATAGTCGTGCGAACGGATAGCACGGTCGAGCGAGTCACGAGCAAATTTCCAATTAACCCGATGACCGTGTCTCCTCCCTCGCTTCTCGACGAACGACGGTACAATAACGGCGGACTTTATTAAATTCGGGAAACCGATAAGGAAAATTAAGCAGGACTAACGGGCACAACGATGCTCGCGTTTAACTGGACGTTTTCACGGGGCAATCGAATAACGAGGAACAACCGGACTCTTGTTCCGACGGTGTACAATAGCGAGACCCGTCTCTTGTTTCCAACGAACTGTTCGGATCCATTTTAATCGTAAAAGCTGTCGCTATCTTCGCGTTCAGATTACGATTTCACCCTCTCCACATTTTTTCCACCTCTTCGAAGTACACACGATTTCTTCTATTTTCCTCCGTTTCTATACCTCGTCGACTGTATGTACCTCGACTGCGACGGGGATGATGTTACCCTTCTCAAGACGCAGCAATGGATGTACTTACACTGGTATACAGTTCCACATTTATGTACCTATGTACGCCCCTTTCCCCTATCGTAGATTTATTTCAGTTTAAACGTTTGCAGCTTATTGCACCGTTGACTGATATTGATGAAATTTTCAGAATATGTGTAACTGACGCAGATCTACAAAATGTATTTTTTATACTTTCAAGGTAGACCACCTTGCGGAAGTTGTAATAACAACTTGTAGTATTTTAAAAAAATATCCAAGTCGTATGAATCAGATATTTAAAAAGTTATCTTGCTTTATAAAAGTGTCCGAATATTACGGCGGTTCACTGTACGTTTTTCATGGAACTATGTAGGTTTAGTTATTTATTATTTATTTTAATGTGGTCACATTAACAGATAGGTCATTGGTGACCAAATAATATACAATCAGAAGTGTGTTTTATACAAAGCTGAATTTATAATAGTTTATAGAAATCAATGGATTTTAGGTTTAGTGTTTCGGGTGGGAACAATTTGAGCTCGCTCAAACTTTTCATAAGACTAACTCCGCGATTTTAACAGGGTAGATCGTCAAACAATATGGTTGAGATCCGAGTATTTAGTTGTCTATGTAATTCTGGTTCATTTAATCGGAACTGTTTGTAGAGCAGGTGTTGAACTAGTGTCAGGTAAATTAAGCGCATAGATATTTTTGAGGCGATGCAGTTTCCGTGTTCACCATTGCGGTTGCATCCAATTCTACAAGATTACCGAAAGATCATGCTAAAACGGATCTCCGGTTATTTAAATATTCGGGTCGCTGTATCTTCGAGTAGCAGCACTATTTTGTCGGACACTACGCCGATCGCGTGTTCGATCGATGATCGGAAAAAATACATGACCTGAATCGAAGAAGCAGAAAAGTAATCGACGACGCGTGCCATTGTCTCCGCTGCTACTGTAGGACGAAACGCTGTCGTGCAACCCGAAAGAAAAATATCTTTGAACTCTGTTGAAGATCTTTATTTTGTTCAGCACGATGTGACCGGTTTGAAGATCGGATGAATTCTACTCTAGGGCTCGTCAGGAAATCGAAAAAAGGATGGCTTTAGAGTAGGGGAGGAAAAGTGAAAGTTGGTAGAAACAAGGGATGGTCGCTAGAGAGGATGGAAGGTTAGAGAAAGGTTTTAGGAGGATTTATGAGTGGGAACGACCCTGAGTTTGGCAAATTACCATCGCCGGTTCAAATCGGTCGACGATGGGACTTACGTAATAACAACTTGTACATGTGGCACGCAGGCCCTTATTGTTTAGGAAGGTCCAGGCTAGAGTAGGTAAGGTAGTTCGGGCAAATGGTATCTGACAACGCGACGAATGGCTGAAAAGACGACGGAGCAATGCTAGCTAGCGATTTGCGATTCCCAATTGAAATTCGACATTGAACGTTGGCTCGCCGATGTTTTCTTATTTTATCTTATCGAAAAATGTTTTAATCTCCATGGCGTGACAATGAGGGAGCGTGTCATGCTAATCCGTAACAACAATATTTAGATTGGTCGGGTCCGGTTGCGTCGCGACTAACTGTTTCGGAGTCGAGTCCTTTCTTCTTCCGACGAACTTACTGTTCGCAGAATGTTTTTGCAACGATCAAACACTTTCGAGAAATAGGATATTAACGCCGGCTTGTGTATCGTAATACGAATCTATCTCAGGTCTCGTTCATACGAACATATCGCGGGACAGGCGCAATTCGTTCAAGTGCATGCGCGTTGAAATATTCGAATCGTAGACGCTAGAGTAGAGGGATAGGCAAACTACGGCCCGCCGGCTGTTTTGAATCCGATCCGCGAGATTAATATTGTTCTTGACATAGAAAAATTAAATATAATTCAAATTGCGTGAAATCAAAAATTTATGTAAAATTTAGAACCCCTGGTTTTTTGTTCCTAATATGGGCCACAAAAATTAAAAATTTTACAATCTGGCCATTTTGTAAAAAATGTTTGCCGACCCCTGAGCTAGACAATAAAAATGAATTAAACTCTGTGTAGGCAACCGGGTACTGGTTAATGTTCATCTGAAAATATTACAGAATGTCTCTGAAGAATTCCACGAATACTTATGCAGATAAATTGTTTTTTTCATTTGGATGGAAAAACTGTACGTGGTTAACATTTGAATAGCAGTACACAGATAGAAGGTTAAGCCTTCATTGCATAATTGTTTAAATTGGGATGAAAAAATTGAAAAAAGGTCAGTTTTCGCGTTTTATTTAAGGGAAAAATATTAAAACATATTCAAACAACCTTTTCAGAAAAATAAACATGGTAAGAAAACACATTCTTAGTTTACTGTAGTAAATTTATATACCAGATTTGTTAACTGTATTAGACACGATACACTATGCAGCGAATGGTTAAAAAAACGGATCTGAAATCGAAATGGCTGCAATTTTACAAGTATTAGAAGGCAATGTATACCAATTGCGTTCAGTGCTCGATAGTCCTGGTGTTATAATGAATTTGGTTGGCTACGGGCGAGTGTGAAAAAGGAAAGGAAAATGAAGAGGAAAAGGCGCGACGTGCACGGGCAGTCTACGATTCGTACGTGGAACGGAAAGAAGGCGGCAGGCAGCCAGCCAGCTGGTAGGGAGAATCATCCCCCTCGACCTCTCTCGGACCCTTTGGCCACCCTCGGACGCCCTCGTCGCTTGTCGTACGAAAGCCCACAGACCCAGAACATTTCGTGCACCCTATATAGCGCCCCTATAGTTCCCTCCGTGGAACCCTCCCCGTAAACCAGCTGGAAACACATGGCGCGGCGTCATCGTGCTCGGCTGCCGAGCATATGCACCGTGTTGCTTTCCGCTCTACACCGTTCCATGCCGCTCCACGTCGCTCCACACCGGTCCGCGGCAGGGCAAAAATCATTGGGATCGATCCAATCCACCTACGCCGTTTCTAATTACTCTTCTCGCGCATCCGACCGTTGTTTTACCTGGCCGCGTCGCGAAAAGAGCACTCTCTCGTTGGTTGACGCTCGATTCTCGCATCGAACGATTCGGCCCTTCGTTTCCGAGTACACGGTGCTTCGATCACCGTACACGACTACAAATCCCCCCATTCAGTTCTCATTTTAAAAAAGTTATAGCGGAGACTTTAGCAGCCTCTCAAACATCGAAGACCAACAATTAACCTTTATTTCCCAAAATGTAGGAGAGAAAAGAAAATTTATATTTCTTGTGTGTATGGCTACGTTTATTTGAATGGTTAAATATTGACTAGAAACGAATCAAGTTTTATTTCATCTAGAAAGAACGCGTAATATTCATTGTTAGATTTTGTTAAAATCTCAAGGTTAAGGTCTGCTCAATCAAATTGTCGATATCGTTGATTTTTCGATCGACCCTTTAATTAGCAGTTCTTACGGCGTTTTTCGACGGTTGTATTTGGATCGCTTACGGTTCATGTGAATGGAACGCGGTGGCAACCATATACTTCTCGCGCCACGTCGACCCGCCCTTCTGCCTGCAGTTTAGGGATTGGATCGCCATCGAGATTACGAGCTTACGCGCGCGATTCTATCTGCTTCCCCGGTCATCCCTTCGGGACGCGTCACGCGTAACGCGTGCCCCTCCTTTTTCTGCCACGGGATCACCCTAATGGCTTGGAACAACATAGAAAAATAAGAGAGATCCAATGACTAGCTGGAAATTGCGATACGAACGCGGCATTTTATTATTATGGACAGAACCTTGGGCCGTATTCGTGCCAAGATTACATCGTGCCGATGAGGTAACGAGCCAATGCGTGTCGTTGAGACAAGTCAGCCGAGAATCGGCAATTGTTTAAGGGTGAGCGTGCACCTGAAATGTGCTCGATCCGAACCCGGATTTCCAGATCAGGATAATAGTAAACGCTTTTAGCCGTTATTAAATAGACATACTCTATGCGGGAAAATGCTATTCGAATCCCCTTGTGCAACAAAGCTAACTTTTGGAAATATTTGTATTATTCAAATTTTATAGAAATTCTTGAAAATTCTGTTAGAAGTTGATCGTTCTTGAAAATGCGAAAAGTACTAATTAACCGTACGTTAGTTAGTTTGTCGACCATCGATAAGTAAAGCCAGAGACACTGCAGGTTTTCCATGAGTTTTTTCTAGTAATAATGCATAAACTCAAAATTTTTACAACCACAGAATTTGTTGTTTATTGTACAGTTGTAACATCGAATAAGAGGTTAATCTGTAGTCTATATTGCATACATAATATTACAATACATAGTAACCTCATTCTATGTGTGGATAAAGTAATATGCAATTACCACAACCCACAGAATTAATATGAGAAACTATATCTATCTATCGCCTCACGTTATCCTGAAAAATGGTTAACATCCGATACGAGGTCAATTACTGGCGCCTTAGGCTGCACTTATACCGGCGAATTCGCGCGAGCGCCGGCGAAAAAA
>CM052323.1:5489296-5573508 GCA_028455615.1 Lasioglossum zephyrum | reverse complement strand
GTTCGAATTCGGGGCCCTATGGTATCTCGAGGCACAGTGGCGGCTAAAGTCAGGTGTAGGCCCCAAGCGTTAAAAATTTTGGGGTCCTCGAACTCGAATAATACTGTTACACATTAAATAAATTTCTTTGAAATTCGGGGTTCTATGGTACTCCGGGGACCCACGCTGCCGCTTAGTCCGGTTACCATTAGATCCGGTACTGTTTGTTCCTTCTGCGACGTGGTTAGAAACCAGCAACCAACGAGCAGCAGTCGACAGTCAGCCGGTCGCCCTACGACCGAGCACACGAGAACACGGGGTTACCATCGGCTTAAAGGGGATACACTCTGCCTTTTGACGGTCGACCTCTTTGTTTTCAGCCTTTTTCCACCTGCTCCTCTCCGACAGGAAACTCGCTGCTTTCTCTCTCTCTCTATCTCTCTCTTGGACGGTTCTCGTTAGGCTATCCACAGGCGGAACGAAACCTCGCTTGTAACCCGAAAACAACTCCCTTTTCCCGCGCCTGTTAAAATCTCGAGATCTTTTCGATCGAATCTGTGTCCCAGTAATTATCTATACCCATTGTCTTGAGAAAGACGACACTGTAGCAGTCTGGAGTTTTGCTGCTAGCCAACATAGTCTGACTCACCCTCGGACAATGGACGATTTTTTATAGATCGTCGTTATAAAAAATATATATTTTTGTTCCATAGATACCGAGCCACCTAAAAGCTCCGTTAGGCCTGAACATAGGAGAGAATGTTTGAGAGAAAAGTTGTAAATTCTGATCGTTGCCGTTTTCATATATTTTTAACTGCACAGTATTGTAACCGATGTCAAAACGAATTCAATGATGTAGCACACTATGACCTTCAAATGGCCTTGAACTAAAAAATTTATGATAAAGCAATGATCGAAGTGTTCGTTGTGCAATCATCTTATTGGAATTGAATTAAATGTTCGTCTTACAACTTCCTAATGCTTCTGAACACGGCTGTTATAATTAGAACCAGTATTAACGTTCTAAACAATAAATAACAGGTGAAAATGATGTCCTTTTTTCATGCCACTGCTTCCAACCTTCGTCATGCTTGACAATAATTAATTTCAGAAGTACAATTGCCGAATTTAACTTCTACAGATAATGGGTGTTGACGTAAGAACACTTGTACGCTCCTAAATCGGCAGCTTTCCCCACTGTGTTCCCTCGACGCCGCAAAATCTATTCGCATCTCGTACCCGGGGTTGAGATTGCAAACACGGTCTCGTGGCTGAACCTCGACCTTTACCGGGAGTCGGCTCTGCCCCCGGTTCGTCTAGCGCGTAGTCGTCGGCGAGGTATTATTATTTATGTTGCGAGGAAGGCGGCTCTCATCGGACACCTGTAACACCGGGTCGCGAAAGAGGCGCGATAGGGGCGAGGATCGATCGCTTTCAATCTCGACTGTAAATTTCGTCGAAATCCCCGTGTCGCGCGGACTGGATCGCCGCGGCGAGCGAGCACCATTTTTCCCTTGGAAGCCCGGCAGCGGATACGCATCGAAAATCGATACTCTCCGTCGTCCGGGTTATTTACAGTAGCGCCGCGACGAAATTAGCGTAACGTTTCGAAACGACGCGGAACGGCCGATTAAAATTCGTTTCGTGGAACCGTCGCGTCATATCGCTCGTTGCGCGTTACGATAGAAGAGTAGTCTCGTTTCTAGAATTGCAAGGGAGCGGGATACGCCTTCTCGTTGCTCGATAATGCAAAGTTGGGGGTTTCCAAGCCGCAATCGCCTCCGAAAGTCCTAGTTTTACATTTTCTTTACAACAGCACGTGGCTGTCACAGTTTTATGAAAATAGCTTAAAGCGCAGCTTTATGCTTCTACCCCTGTAAGCGTTGTACAATAACCAGTCGTGGTAAAAAATGATTCCAGGTGCGACGGAAGCGGCGAAAACTGGCCAGGGAACAGAGGAACTCGAGACGGCCGTGTGGAACGATAACACCGAACGGGAACGGTGTTTAGAACGGTCGGGCCGAGTAACATCTCGAGTTTAGGTGGTCGGCGAACTGATGTGTCGGCCGTCTCTTTCGAATTTATCTTTGTTCTTCGTAGCTGATGCCTCATTTGCATGATAAAGCGGGGAACAAGCGGCACGAGCATGTCGGCGCACTGGGGTCTAAGGTTTTACGAGTAGTGGCAAGGCCGAGGGTGAGGGCGAGCGCCGCGTGCAACGTAGAGCGTCGCGATGCGTCCTCCCCGATAATTGTGACTGCGGTTTTAGTTTCTGCCGGCGCATTTGCATACGCTCGTAATAGTATTTCTTTCGGTCCTGCATTCTGTTCGTTGGTCCTGCGACCGCAAACGGTTACCAACGACCAGTCGTAAATTCAGATTCTCGAGTTGTTGTTCCGCGAGAGTTTCGTTGATCGTATAATCAGGACAATCGAGTCGTCGATCATCCTCGATGAATCGTTATCGCTGTTTTGGGGAAACAGGGAAGAAAGTGGAACTCGAACGAAATCCGTTGCTGTGTGGTACCTCGCGCTTACTATTCCCTTGGCGTGTCTCGTCTCCGGCATAACGGGACGTCTAACATCGCGGAGTTCCTCGAGACCGGGTTCGAGTTTCACGACGAAATGGAAATCTAATTCCGCATCCCGGCTTCCGCTTACGGAAGGCAGCGAAAGCCCGCGAAGCCGACACGCGGCTTCTTCGAGGAATTAGAAACGAAGCTGTCGACGCGATCGATGGCCGATCGATCCGTTCCATCGGATTCCGCTCCCGGCTACATCCAACGAATCTTTCTTCCGCGGCTTGGGAAGTCGTGAACGTTCGTTAGATCCCTTCAACCTTCCTGCGACCTGTGTAGGTTTTTAGGAAAAAGAAGGAGGCGAGTGAGATCTGAACTATGAACTATAACGAGACCTACTGCTTGCTATTCGACGTTCTCCATTTTCGATCGTTCCAGTTTGCCGTTGTTTGATCGCGTTTGAAACTCTTTACGAACGCGAGATACGCGTCGCGTTTGGCAACAGGTGGAAACCAATTAAAGCAGCGATTCCTTAAGGTGACACGAGATGCCAAACATTTTAATTGCAATTAGATCAGCAGTGGTTTAACGTTCGTACGGTTCTCGGAAAGTTCTCGTTCCTCTTTCCGTGACTTTGTGTACACAGAGAATCGGACGGGGCGATGCACAGTGGGGTATTTGTCCGATTTCAGCGATCAAAATTCAATATTTTAAATTTTATATAAATTGTAAAATCTTTGTGGCTTGAGTTAGTTGAATGTCTGAGGAACAATCTCCCATCATTCGTTGAAAGTCACCGCTAAAAATTGCTGTTCCAGTATTCACAATACTTTATTGAACATATTGGAATTTATTCAATTACTACACATTTAATTGTTGTATATCAATTTCTCATATCCACAAAATGAAAAACAAAATCATATACAACGGAATTATTCTAGGTCGGAAGAAATGATTAATTTTCAAGTTGAAATAGCTCAGCTGCAAATGGTTAAACGAGTCGAGCACGCGATAAGCCGCTATATTTAGGTGTAACGTGTTCAGGTGCAGCATGAGACGTACGAAATTTTTAATGGATAACCAGTCAAGTAGCAAGGTGCTGGTTCCGTTTGAGAAAAAGGAATCGCCAATTTTTGAATCGCCACGCGTCGCGCGCTACCCGACTAGGTCCCCGTAGCGGCGCGAAACTCAATCGTTGGTTGCGCAACCAAATCTCTGGAGAGATAAGATGACGCGCGGCCGATAACGGAATTTTATGAATACGACGGAACGAACCTAGCATATTAAACGACGTAGTGTTTCTACTTTTAGCTCCACGCACGGCATTCCTCCCCTTGATAATTATATAGAAAAGGTCTGCGTACTCCAATTTTAATGAAATTTTAATATTATTATATTAAAATTTATATTATTAAATTAAATTTATTAATATTATTAAATTAAATTTTAATATTATTATAGGTTTCGACATTTTGAACAACTTTTTCCTGTTCCAATATAGGGGGTTCGCTTTTAGTTTTCGAGATATTTGCAAAAACTATCGTTAATACTGTATTGAATTTTTCGTATTCATGCATGCTTCGCGGCAACGTAAACCTGTTCCAAGGTCGCAGCTGTTTATTTTTTCTGTGTAAACACATTGTGGAGATGAGAAACGACAATGCCACACACACCCGCCAAGTGCTTAACACGCACCCAGTGTTTCTAAAAAGAATGTTCTCACATTATAGAATATAAAATCAACTGAGAACAGCATACATGTATTATCCAACAAACGATACCATACACACCCACCCAGTGTTTCACATGCACCCAGTGTTTCTAAAAATAAGGTTTCCGTTATGAAATTAATATTTGCGCCAATTGTTAGTATCATACTCGTAATCAGCACTTCAAAATACGTAAGAATCTAGAGTATAATTTATAAACACTGTGTGGGCGGGTGTGTGTGGTGTCAGACCGGCCCTTTCCGCCCCCTTGTTTTCTCTCTACAGCGTCAAAATGTAAACAAACGCCGCACCGGGCAGGCTTACGTGCTGCGAAGCGTGCAGGAATGCGAAAAATGCTATACAGTATTCGCGATAGTTTTTTGCAAATATCTCAAAAACTAAAAGCGACCCCTCCCCCTATATTGGAAAAGGAAAAAAGTTGTTCAGAATGTGTTGCTGTATAACATGTTAAAATTTCATCAAAATCAGAGTACGCAAACCTTTTCTATATAATTACCGAAAAATTTTACAGAGCAGAAAATTGAAAGTATAGAAACATTATAATGAAAATATGATAACAAGACATAGTATAGACCAATCGCTTACACACTAAGACCGCAAATTTAAAGAAATAATAACATGTAATGACAAGCCCTGATATTACGTTTGGCTATTATTAATGAAACATCCATTGGTTGATAAAAGTTGTCGAGTGAAGATGAATCGAGTCGATCAAGATTATGAAATACAATCGATTGAAAATAGTATAAATAGTAAGAATCAGCGATTTAAATGAATCGCAAATCTTTATGTTACTACGATTTCCCAAAAAAAGTTTTTCCGCGCCTCCCTATCTTTTATATTTGTAATAGATATAATAATATAGACAAGCTTTTTAAAAACTGTTGGTTTCCATTTATTTGTAAATATTATATGAAAATTAATTTCTTATTACAAAATTTGGCGCATCTCAGGTTGAATACCGCTGCCCTAAGATCAACGAATTTTACATCTTACGATTACGATTTCAATGAAGCTATGTACCTGTGTACAACTTATATTCACAAAATAAATATGTTTTAAATGTTCATTACATTTGAATTCGAGGGAAATTGAACGGACCAAAGCTGGTATGTATCGTGGTTCGAGCAAAGACCGGTTTCAAAGGCCGAGCGAGATTCTTAGAGCATATTCGCCCCGGGGAGCCGAGCATGATTTCCCGGTAGAAGTGCTGAGAGGTCAGAAAAATCCGCGAAATTGCAGGAGCATCCAGGTGCCACGAGATGTCGGCCGATTCGCGTGCCGCACGCCATTGCGCGGCCATAACATCGCGAGATGAAACGACGACGATAACGCGCGGCCGGACTAATGCGCGATACGGAAAAGCGACGCACGAAAGCATCGAGGCAGAGGTTTTCCTGCGAAGCAGACCTTCCTCCCTGGAAACTCCCGCCTCGCTTGTCCCGCTTATCCTTCTCATCCCGCTCGCCCCCCCTTACCGCTCTTGTCCGCGAACGGGCTAACCCATTTTTCATGGTACACTCCGAAAACCGCTTCACATGGGACAGCGACACGACATCGCGTATTCGTTTCGAACAGCTTTTAATCTTTCTGGAACGCCACCGCGAGACCCGGTTTTCCTTTGCCGGCTACGCTGCTCCAAATTAACGTGGCTCTTTATTTACTCTTGTCAAGAATTTTTGTCAAAATTTCTTTTACACCACTCCCCAGAGTTGTTCCGAATAATTAAAAACAATCCGTGTCATGTTTGAGCTCGATCTGACAACGGGAAAACGTGCCCCGAGACGATTAAACATTGCACAGCTTTTATTTTAATTGTTATTGTTATTATTATTATTATTTATTATAGACGGACAGAAGCCCATTTTACATAAGTATTTATAGACAAAAACAGAAAAAGATACAAGACTACTTATCTAATAAGAAAGAAGGGACATGTGCAAAAAGACAAAGAAAAAACAAAATAATACTGGTTGCATTTTAAAATTTTGTAAAGATTCAATGAAAAAATCAATACTATTATAAATAGTGCACGATTTTGCAATAATGTGATTCATTGGATTAATTAATCCATAAGTAGATTTCGCTTTAAGTGTTTGAAAAGCCGCTCTTGTTCCCAGTTCACGTTCCGGTACATAAAAATTGATTTGCGCAAGTAGAGAAGAACAATCAATATGATTATTAATTAAATTAAAAATAAAACTCTGATCGGATATTATTTTTCTTATTATCTAATTATCTGTAATTTTATGTACATAAAAAGAGCCACCCTATTTCACACGGTCCAAAAGTTCATCTCGGAATTTTGCGATTCCACGGTCGAATCCTTGCCGATCTTGGCCGATCGAGCTTAGTCGAAATTATTTTGAACTGTACCTGCTTTAGATCGTTGAAACGATAACTTGTCTCCGGTCGATCGTCGACAGGAAATCCGCGTCGAGTAGCAATAAAATAGTCGAATCTCGAGGAGACCTCGAGAGCAAATAAGCCCGACGACGATGTTCGATCTCGCGCGGCAAGCTCGACGAAAATGGTTCCTCGAGGATCTTCGCCATCTAATCTCTAACTCGAGAATCCTCTGGGCGACGTTTACTCGCGTACAAATCGCGAAACCAATTCCGAGATTGACGGTGAAAGATGGGTGCCGGGCTCCGTTTAAAAGAAGGTAAACGCGTACCGAGGTGAAATTCTGGTGGATCCGGCCTAACCGGTAGCTACGTTTAACCTCCGAGTACTGCCGGCACTTTCTTCTGCTCATTTATCCGAGATTAGACGATCGCGGCCGGTAATGAGCTTTCGAGGCTCCCGGACTAAACGCATTATTCGAGGCTCCGCCGTCTTTGCCTTCGCGTACCCTCGCTTTCTTCGCTCGACCCGACCCGACCTTACCCGACCCGATACGACCCTACACGAACCGCTCACCCTTCCGCATTGGAATTAAATCCGTCGCACTCTTGAAACTCACGTACTCTTCCTACCCCTCGTACACTCCAACCGTCGCGCCGCCAATTTTTAGGGAAATTCGCTTTAGAGTTAGGGTATAGATATAGTAGAGCGGCGAATGAAATTTCATCCCGATATTTCTTATGGTTGATGATTTATAATAACATATTATGATCCAACCCATTGTGTTCTTCGGCCGTCCGAGATTGTATATCGCAGTGCAGCGTTCAATTGAAATAATTTTAATTTCATCAATTTTCTTGGGGCTAAATCCTTTTTTTTAATTATTCAAAAAGTGGCCCACTATGAAAACAAGATGAAGTATGACGCATGGAGTATAAAAGGTGCTGTGATGACAAAACGCAGGTTGAGGTGTGTTCAAACTTCTCGATAAATCTCACAATTCTAGAATTAAAATTGCAAAGCGGAAGCGGGTAGTTTATTTGGCCCTCGTTTGTATCGAGGCTTATGGTCCGAATCGAATCACCGGCAGTGGCTCGAAAAAATGCGGGTTAGAAGGACATTTAATGGAAATTAAGATAACCGCGTCGCTGATCCCGCGTCGATGCATCAGCTGTTACGTGGCAACAGGTGGCCTTTTGTCGGAATGAACAAAAAAAAGGGGGTGGACATTTTTAACGAGTTTCCGCGCTGGGCCCGTAACGGTAGACGAGAAATTTAGGAGCTTTTATTCACCGTGCAACTCTCGCAATTATCCGCCGTGCCGTTTCAATTCGACGACTGACTTTCGATCGGCCGCTCTCGCTCGGAAAAAAGTGTTCGACGAGCGCCCCGTATTAACAACGATAAATAAACGAATCTGATTGATCAAATGTATGTACAAAACCGGCGAGCGGCGTTCCGTGATCGCAGCCGCAAATGGTTATGACGAAAAATGGGTTTTCGCTAGTTTCAACGATCGTCTAGTTGAAAATCATACCGCGGACCGGAAACTCGAGCGTTCTAGGAATTCTCGATCAAGCGAAGGAGGATCGGCATCTTCGGCGTCCGCGGTTTATGCGAGCAACGTGCGTCGACTACTGGCCGACCGTCCCGCGGAAATCCATCTATTCGCGTGCTCGGTCACGAGGGAGTTCGCGCGCGATACGAACGCAAAACGCGCGAAGCGCCTGCAAGAATGTTGCCGAACGAGTTCGAGTTCGAATTATCGTCACTCAATCATTTCCTACACTTGCACCCTCGTGCTAAGTGTCTGCCGCGATCGGAACATAGTTTCCCGACTTTAACAAGGAACAGTACCCAAGTGTAATACGCTGATTTTAATGAAATTGATCCGTGATGGAAAAGAGTTTATGGAAAACACCCTATTTTTACTAATCTCTGAGAAACTAGAGGGAGTACGACAATGAAATTTTTTTAATTTGTGTGTTCTTGATCGTAGAAAAAAAAATTATTATTTGTTATTATTATAAAAATATTATTTGTTCGAACCATATTTAAAAAATTCATCTCTTCTTTCTAATACTTCTTGTTGATTCTTTATCGATATTTATGCAACATTGTGTACGTGATTTATGGACCAGAATAGGGGTTTACGTGCTTTTGGAATCTTCTCGTTTTATCATTTAACAATGATTATTAAATATATAACACTTTCCAACCATATAGGGAACATGAATATCAGTAGTTAAAAATAATTGCGTGTAAAATATTATGAAACAATTTATATCATGTATAAATCTCATTGAAACCGACGTGTTACACTTTGGTAATGTTCCTTGTAAGTTTTGTTGGGATTTTTCGGTTACGGAGAAATAATTATCACACTACCGTCTTTCTGTCGCACTTGCAATTTTTTTTAGACTTCGAAGCGTTGACAACACAAAATAAACGGAAAGAGTCTTGCCTCGAGATGCCCATCCATCATCACGGTTCAGCGATACAGTAAAACTTTAAATACTGTCCGCGGGTCGTCTACGTAAACGTTGTCTAGTGCCTACTCACTCCACTGCCTGGTTAATGTATTTCATTCTGTCCTTCTCTATGTTCGGCTCTCTATTGACGCAGTCATAAATAAAAATAAAAAAAAACCCTTGTAAACGCTGTCTGACCAGAATACGCCTGTTGGACAGTATTGAAGGTTTTACTCTGTACCTCGTTCGATGCGTGAAATCTTCTGTTTATGCGATCTGAGATTCGGCGAGTCGGTTTCGAATTGTTCATCGCGAAGTCGACTCGCAAAATCGTTCTCCCGCGATAAGGATTTACTAGTCTGTAGCTCGAACAAGTTCGATCGCTACCACGAATACGCTGGAACGGGTCGAAAGCGTCCTGGTATTTTTGGGTATGCCTTCGAAATTGGTCGTCTCGCTGCCATATTAGAGGACGACGATTCCTGTTGGTCGGAACTCCGATCTGGACGCTCGTTAATCGACTAGGAAAAATTTGAAACGAAGCGGTTACCATGCAAATGGCAAGGCAATTCTTTTTCCTCTTTTTTTTTGCTCGTTCTCCGTCTCTCGACGCGGCCAAATGAATTCCGCCGACGGGGAAAGAGCACACCGCCGGAATTTATTTCTTACTTCGAAGTGGAATAAGTTAAACGCATCGTCGATGGTATCGAGAACGAAAATTGAACAGACGGCCGACGAATACCGAATCGGAGACACTACGAACTATTGTACGACTCGGCGCATAGTGCGGTGTTGGATCGGACGCGTTTCCCGGTAAAGCCACACAACCCGCCCGACCAAAGCACGATTCCGGTTGAATTAACGCTAAACCTACCACTGCCGGACAAAAAATGACCAGTTTAAAATATTTTACATTTTACGATTATTCAAATTCTGAAGTTGCTTACATGGAAATTCATTCGCTAAACTTCTTTATCTAGGCACATATTATTTAAAAAAAATGCACTAAATCTAAATAAATAGAGCCTTGTCATTTATTGAAATTATGAAGTTGCTTAAATGGAAATTCATTCGATAAACTTCTTTATCTAGGCACATATTATTTAAAACAATGCACAAAAATCTAAATGAACACAGAGCCTTGTCATTTATTGAAATTCTGAAGTTGCTTACATGGAAATTCATTCGCTAAACTTCTTTATCTAGGCACATATTATTTAAAAAAAATGCACTAAATCTAAATAAATAGAGCCTTGTCATTTTCATAAGCTAAAACAATTTAATCGCTTTCAGTGCTCGGTAGCGAGCAAATGCCACAGCTTGATACATTTGATCCATACGCTGGAGACGATCAAAATTCCTGAAGGTCGCTAAACGTCCGTTTAACGAAGTTACGTCGCCTCGAACGAATCGAAAATAGAAGCAATAGAGGAGAAAAATAGAGCTCCACTCATCCGGTTGATAAACTCGAATTAGATGGATTCGTTCTCTTTCTCTCTCATTCGAACTTAAACGCTTTTTAGTTTATTTCTCGAGATAGAGCACCGCGCGCGAACTGGCGTTAGGCGAGCGGGTAAAGATTAGGCGACGCGTAGGAATCTCCCGGAGAAAAGAAGGATGATTCGCGTGCTCGGTCGCGTTTAACAGAAACCCGGAACAAAGCAACCTCTGTACAGGCCAGACTCGGCGGAATCGTGTAATCAATAGATAACTCGCGGTCTGGCTCTGTTCGGTCCGGTCTGGTCCGGCTCTAGTTTCGTCGGGAGACGTTCATCGGAGAATAATTGCCACTCGTCACGAACGGACTGCGAGAGAAACCCTGCTTCGGATTAATCTTATGCAAAACGTCGCGTCGGTTGCGTTCCGCGCCCCTCCGCCAGTCCTTCGGATTTCTATATCTAGGATTGGTCGGGCGATTCGGTACAAGTTTACTTGCCCTTTGTCGTTGTACCGTAGAGTGGCCTAGACAATGGAACTATTTTCTACATCGATATTGCACATACAGACGAAAAATTCCGACAGCTATCGACAATATTTCTGGTCGTTCTGGATTAATGGTATGCATAGCAATGAAACCGCAATAAACTTTACGCATTAAGGCCGTTTGTCCACGGAGCGTCGCGTACACGTAGCGTACGATTCGATTATTACAACGATGACGCTTTGTGGTAAAAGCTTTGCATAAAGCTTCGCATCCAACAGATTTAATTATCGAGATAAGTGTTTTCGCGAAATACGTAACTGAAATATACCTGCTCATTTCATTTCAGCATTGTCTAAGGAATAATTAAACTATTTAATTGTAACTCGAATTTCATAGTTGTATAGGGTTGATGCGTGTATTGTACGTGTATACAACAATAACAGTAGAATCATAGAATTACGATCACCGTATCGCAAGAAATAGAAGATCAGATGGAAATGAACGAATCGTTATCTCGGTTTGTGCTTACGGCTTTTATAAATAAATACGGCGTTTCCTTATAGTTTTGAACTTCAAACGGTACGCCTGCTCGGAAAGTGATCGGAAAGGTCTGATATTTTGAATTTCGAGGTTTCAGTGGGTTCTTATTTGAAAGAAAACAAAATCTTGTTGTAATTTAGAAGTCGAAAATTGAATTTCGGTCACAAAAACGTTCGTTCGTACTGCGGATCTCCTCGAAAGGCAGACGCTCAGCTACTAGCGGAAGAATCGCGTATCTTGGACGCGCTCGGAAACGACTGCGGATCCTCGACGAAAGTTTTTCGATCGGGTTCGAGAGCCGCACCGAACCCGTTGAAAGATTCATCAAGTCTCTTAACCGATACGAGAGGAACCTCGAGACCGTGGATCGTCTTTTCTCTATTTCTTTATTTCTCGATTGGAATTTTCAAAAGCGCGGAGATCTGCTCGTATACAACCTAGGCATCTCCGAACGATATTTGCCCGCGTTGCAATATCGACCGCGGGTTCGCCGTTGTTGCCGGACTTTTTAGCCGAGGACCGCAGCCACCGTTCTCGCTCGGAACCGTCGACGGACGATTACTTCGTCCCGACGACATGTCCGCGGTAAACGTTTTTCTCGTTCCGAAAGACAAAATGTTTTACGACCGAGTCGGGCTCCGAGCGACTTGCTGGCTGATGATTTCCGCAGGATTGCGAGGAAGAAACGGGGGGCGCTGTTATTCCTCTCGCATAAAAGCGCGGGTAGGATCTATTTCGTTCGAACGGTATCGAGACGTGGTCCAATGGTCGATTTACTCCAAAACGTGGCCAAAAAATGAATTTTGAAATCGAGAATTTCGTATACGTGGTGGGTCGGCCCCGGATAATTGAGCTATTGAATAGTTAATGGGAAAAGGGCCTGATCCTTCCACCTGACCGAGAAATTCAGCCTGAAAATGACCTTCGTTTAGGTAGCAGCTACGCACAGTAAATTGTTGAGTGAACAAACTGCCCAGAAGTAAATATATTTGTGTTTTATCCTACTAATTTTTATTCTTCGATATGGTGGGTGTCCCTGGAGGTAATTAAATCATGTTTATGCATTATATAAAATGCAAGTAACAATGGATAATGTAATGTATATGATATAACAAAATTTCATACGAAAATTTTAGAAACCTAGGAAAATAGTTATGATGTTAAGCGATTTTGATCATGTGACTTGTACACACCTTTAGTTTGTACTATCACGAATATGCTATCCGAAGTGCATCCGTGGTTGTTATGGCAATTTTTGTAATGTACTGCATGAGCTGGAACCCCGCTTTTTGTGATCTAAAACTATTGTAGCTTTATTTCAAGCTTTAAAGTGATATTATTATAGGTCGTTGAATTCGCCTCGATACCAGTTATAATATTATGAAGTAAAAAAAACATCCCGTAGTGCGTTGCACAGACCTACGATTCTACCGTGGATAGATGGACACATGATCGATTAGGACGATTAAACGAACGTGATTACGTCGGTGTACTAATTTTGCAAACTTCGGTAACTGCTGCCCATTATCGATTATCGTTGTTGGAAGGCGAGTGTATAAAGACTGGTGTATAAAGATGAGATTTCACGAAATAGAAATTTAGCTGAACTTTCTGTCAATGTATCTAAGTGCTCGAAAGGTAAAAATTCTTCTGCCAAAAACTTTTGTACGATACTCACAATTACGGGAACGATGTTGCAAAAGACATTTAGGAACTGCTTGTTGTCTTCGTTTCGTTTTTCAAGCTTCAGCCTTCTCCTTAAAAATAGTTTTGTGGTTGTAAGGAAGAGCACCGCACGTCACATGATGTACTTTCACTTTCGAAATATTTCTGTTTATAGTTTTGATCATTGATTGCCTAATGTTTTCGGCGCTAGGTTCGATCATTTGTTACTTTATTCTGTAAAGCAATTTTGCTTTGATCATTTTTAAGATTAATTAGAATTGCGTCTGTAAAATATTATACAATTTTCAGTGTCTCGATAACCGACATGTATTAAAGAATTCATTTAATTTCATCACAAAGAAAGTGGGTAACTTTTCTGAATAACAAATGTTATAATTAACTTCATCAAGTGTTTTGAAAATTGCATAATACTTTTTTTCAATTTATTATTGATGATTAATTAGAATTGCGTCTGTAAAGTATTATACAATTTTCAAACTACTTGATGAATTTGTTATTCAGAAAAGTTACCCACTTGCTTTGTGATGAAATTAAATGAACTCTTTAATACTGTGAGACTCATGTTGAACACATGTCGGTTATCGAGACACTGAAAATTATATAATATTTTGCAGACGCAATTCTAATTAATCTTGACAATGAACTAAACAAAGATCGAAACGTCAAGTATTTAACTTGGTAATTCGCAAACTTACTTTATATATTAAATTAACAAACGATCGAAACTTGCACCGAATACATTAACCATTCCATATTAACAACAAATACGATCGATGGAAGAATACATTTGATCTTTGTATTAGTGATCGGTTAAATTGCCTTTTTTCTGAGTCTTTCGAAGTTTGTTTTCACGAGTCCTTCTTCGGTAAATACGTAAATTCTGAAACTCGATTAATGCATAAACTGAAATTTTTTTGCAACCACAGAGTTTAGGTCCGGGTAGGAAGCAATTAGGAGAGTCCTCGAATGAGTTAGGGGCCTTTAGATGTTCGTATCGCAATTTCTGGTCGGTAGGTGAGTGAAAGGATCTCGCGGGAAGAGTATCCATCTGTCAGGTGGCAAGTCGAGACGAGCCTGATGGTGCGGCCGCGACTTTTCCTATCGCAAGCCAACAATCAGAGAGAACCGCATTTCCCCGCGTTTAATCCTCTTTGCTTCCGGTCGGCCGATGTTATCGGCGCGTACGTTATCGCTCTAATTGGCTGTCAGTTCAACCGCAAAGGAATTTCGAAGCTCGAAGCCCGAACCTCGCGCGCCCCGTTCCGATTCGATTCGATCCGCGAACGTAATCCTTTGCTCGCGTCGAGGTTGGATGCGATCTGGTACATTTTTACGAGGTTCCGACGGATCGAGGATCGTTCGTTCCATGGTTCACAGTTTATAACGGGGCCTTCTGTTCGGGGCTTCGTTGCGGTGAAATTCGAGTGTGCGAACTTTGCGGTAGTCTTCTATTCCCTGTTGTCGAGTCTCTGGCCGGCGAATCGGAGGGATGTTGTATATATATATATATATATAGTTGTAAGGAAGAACGCCGCATGTCGCAATCTGTGATAATTGCCATTGAAACTTTTGACCACTAATATGACATGGGACATCGGTTAAATTGAATTGTTTTTTTTTTCTGATAAAAAAATTTTTCGAAATTGTGACATGGGACGTTTTTCCTGACAAGCAGAGAAATATGTGTTCGGAGGAGCGAGTGCAAACGATTCGTAATAGCTGGTTGTTTTGCATTGCAGATGATAGCGGTGCAGCAGAAGTTGGCGTTCGGTTGGTAGTGGTCGGTTTGTTCCGGTTCGCGGAGACCACCCGGAGAGAGAAGCGGACGAGAGCGGCGGCGAAGGAGAAGAAAAAGAAGAGGAAGTAGCAGAGGAGAGAAAAGCAGCGCGAGGCGGAGAGGCGGAGAGGAGGAGAGGAGAAGTCGCCGCGGTCAGCCTGGAGGAGAGAAGAGGAACGGCGACCATCGGTGATCGAGCGGAAGAGAAACGGCGGAGGAAACAACCGAGGATTCGGCCGGGAAGAAGGGGGAGGGAACGGGTGCGGAATCGAAAGGGTAGAGGGGAGAAGGAGGAAGCGGAAAGGAAGAAGAGACCGGCAAGACCGAGACTCGGGCGAGGACGAGGTCGAGCAAGAGGCCGAGGAAGAGGAAGAAGGAAAGGCAAAGAGGAAAGAGAAAAGAGAAAGGAACGGGAACAGGAGCTACCCTTGAGGCTGCCGCTGCTGTTCCTTCGGAAGGAAGAGGAGGGCATCGTGGTCGTCGTCTTGCGATCTTCTTCCGGCAACTCGGCTAATTCAGGATCGAACCCCGGGGCTGCGAAGGTCGCTGATGTCCGCTACGAGCCCTGCCCTTACCCCTGCCACTTCGCCGTCACCCGAACGCAGCCGAGCGAGAGGAACGTTGCCGTTACGACCGACAGCGACGAACGGGATCGGGAAGCTCTTGTCGCTCCTCCTCATCGCCCGGCGTCCGCCGCCCGCCGTCCGGCGCCTCGATCCGAACCGATCCAAACTACCCGAACGACCCTCCTTCTCGTACGCGACGTTTCTTCGGAAACCGTCGTTCCTCGGAATCTCGACAGTACCACTGCTGCTGTATCGCCGATCAGCTCGACCACCCCTCTGAATGTCTTCGCACATCCAAAAGTCGTGCGTGGTGAGGATACAGGTTCATTTGTCCCAGTTTCACTCGTTATTCCAGCGCAACTCTGCTCAGTCCAACTCAACTGTCTTGTACAGGGTGTCACAAAATTATATGTCGCGGAACACCATGCCGCGATTCTACACCCCCGATTTAGTCGAAAATTACATAAGGAACCTCCCGTAAAATTGACCATCAACGTGGAGAACAAGGTAAAGAAAGAATTTTCTTTTTTAAGATTGGAAATCTTAAATCATACGACATATAATTTTGTGATACCCGTACAGTTGTAGACCACACTCTTCCCATGTCCTTTCGCCGTTCCCCGCTGACAAACCTTTACCCTTTCGCGTCGACCATGTTATACTTTTACGAGCCGCACAAACTGTAAAATTCAAGACAGGAATTTCCAGCGATCCGATACACCTATCTCACCAGACGTTCACGAATTTTCGCCAAACCGTCGCGTCGTCATTCGTCCCCGTATAGCTACCGCGACCTTGTCCTTTCGCTGTTTCGATGAAAAGGCTAAGCGGACAGGAAAATGCCAGAGCGTCGCGAAGGAAAAGGCTCGCCTCGCCGAGATGTTTCCTCGTTTATCAATTCCGATCCGTTTGTTGTCGAATCCGGACACGCGCAACGGGCTTTTCGTATGTGGGTCAGACGCACGATAAACGTCGCGCACCGCGAGGAAACAACAGGACACTGCGAAGACCCGGACGATTTTCTATCCGAGGCGAAAGATCGCTTCCGGTACGACTTTCGAGTCTTGAGATGCTGTAACGACTAGATAGAGAAAAGTCTGTCGATCTTTTGCGCCCAACAAATTAGCCTTTGAACCTTGCCGTAGGTCCGTGACTCGTTTGTCGTTTCGCAAGGACCGCGCGACGTCAAAGAAGAATGATTATCGGTGCTCTCCTACGTAGCGGTACCGTCGGCCGACATTTCAGTTTTCCGATTTTCCGTTTCTTTCGAGGCGCCCCGCCGCGAAAAGAAGAAAAGGAGTTGGCCGACGGGTTGCGACGAAGCCCAGACCGAGGCCGAAATTCGATACGTCGCGCGTGAAGGATTTCCGATATTAACTCATAAATTCCAACGTTTCAATAACGCGAGCTCGCGCGCGCGCGCGTCGGCGTTACGCGGAAATTCTGTCAATTTCCTTCCTATATTGAACCGAATTCCGGTGAACGTCGTGTCTCGCATGCTTCCGTTTCAATGTTTACGCGAGATCTGGACAACTCGTTAGTTTTTCACAGGTCGAAGAAACGACGGACAGGAACTAATCTCTCGCGCGTCGATAACAATCGCTGGAGAGCGATGTTGATGTTATCGTTTCGACTGGACGGGCGAGCCGATGAATAGACCTCGTTTACAGAGGAAACCGAGTCTTCGCTGGTTTTCGGTGGTTCTTGAAAACCGAACAACTGTTTCCAGTGTTCAACCATCTATTTTCGATACCGAACTCGAAAACCGGCAAACGATCATTTCTTTTTTTCAATATCCTACACCTAGAGGAGACGAACAACGACCATCTTTTCTCTAACAATTTTATTCGTGATTTTACGCTTAATCGTTTCACGAGAAATATGAAACGTCGGCTTACCGTAGACCGCAACAGATTTGCTGATGAAAAATTCATAGACAATCGACGCGTTGTTTCGATCCCATCGAATCCGTGCGAAACGACAAGCCCAGGAAAAGCTAATTAAGGCCGAGCTTCCGGGAAACTTGGCCATTAAGTATTTCACTGGAAGCTACGTCGGCAACAAGCAATGTTTTCCGGTCCTTGAGCGCCTATATTACGGGCCACCTTTATCGGGCCGGTTTTCCGAAGTTTTCCCGGTTCCAGGATCTTCACCGGCTGCCTGGTTCTCGTCGGAAACGATTCTACGCCTTTTCCTGCGTCCTTTCATCGAACATCCCTTCCGGCAAACACTCGTCGTCTCGTCTACTTTCGAAAAGGACTGGAAGCACGATTTTCAAAGCTTCCTTCTGCGAAGCTTCCTCTCTTTCGTCTCCCTTTGAGGGAGTCGCTTGTCCTCGGGTATTTAACACTGGAACTACCGGAAGGGTCAATACAACCTAATCTAGCTTTTTATTTTGCACCGAATCCGAAAGAAACTTTTACAAGAAATGACTGAGATAAAAGCGCCCAATAGTTGCGCTGTTAAGAAAAATTCTCTGCGTGAATAATAGTATGTGTATAACAAATGCCTTTCATCCTTTATTAAATAGAGAATACATGCGTGCAAATGCTTTTTGAACTTCTTTCATTGCGTAACAAAGCTAACGTTTTTAAGATAATTGTATTATTTAAATCTTTCGCGGTTTGTTTGTTCTCAATTAATATGAGAAATTATATTTATCCATCGCGCCTTTTTCGAAAGATTATTACGTCCAGGAACATTATTTTTCACGTCTTCCTGAAAAGTGGTCCAGTTTCGGGGTGAATTTCCGGAGCTGTTTGGGAAAACCTTAAAGCAGGACTGGTCGAGTCCTCCCGAGCCTCGAAAGGGTTGCTCAAAGTATTTTCTCAGCGAGAGAGAGAGAGAGAGAGAGTAGTCGGGACGGCGAGGTGAAGTAGAGAGCGAACGCAGGACGAAGCAGAGTCTTGCGCTCTTAGGCAAACGCTGGTCCTCCCGTTTATTTGTATTTAATCGACTGCTCACCGATTCACCGTACACTTTTACAGGGGCTTGAAGCGACATTGAGTGACAGCAAAAAGAAGTACGGCGACAAGGTGAATGCACTTCTGTCCGCCTGGGAGCATGTCACGAATTTCATTCCTGGGGCAACGCCAGAGGCCACCCAGTCTCTCATAGAATGGGCTCACAAGTGAGTACTAGCGTCGATCGACGTTCCTCCCGTATCATCGAACAACCAACGCAATTATCCTCCTGTCCGGGATTCTACCCTCCTCTGTCCTACCCGCTATCCTCCGCCTCCTCCTCCTTCTTCCGGTCTCTGTTATTCTTCGCGTCCGAGCAACCACGCGGCAAGCCGATTCTTCGCTTCGTCCGTGTTTACGTTCCTGCACAAAATCACGTAAGAACGAACATTCTATTTCGCGTCGAGACGAAATGCAAATTATTCGAAGCTCGGATTGTTTCTTTGCTTCCACGTCGGTACACAGAGAAACGACAAGATCGACCGGTGGATACGGATTTGATCAAGTATGTCGCAAACAGGTTCAAACTTTGATTGATCGAATTTTAACTCTCTATAAGTACTTCGAAAAATAGAAATAGTACTCCTAAGTACACTCAAACCTATTTCATTGTCAAACCACGACCAAATTGATAATTCGCCATTTTGCCGATTTACGGACATCTCCGTCTGTGAACTATCACACGTTGTAAATGAAATAAATACATAAATACATCTATAAATCCGATAATTACGAAATTATAGTTAAACATGTTTTTCCGATTTACGGACATTTCCGTCTGTGAACTATCACACGTTGTAGATGAAATAAATACATAAATAGATCTATACATCCGATAATTACGAAATTATAGTTAAACATGTTGAATTAAATGATGCATTAAAGGACAGCATAATTGATTTTTGTAAACAAAATAATTATTAGAAAAATCAGAGAATTTCTAGTACGATATTCACAAAATTTTCGAATCTGTTCGATCAAGGTTCGAATATACTTGCAAGTATTACTTTCAAACAAAAACTTTTTTTTTAATTACTAAAATAATTGTGTCTGTAAATTATTACACTATAAAATGCGCCTGTAAAATATTATATTATAACAATCTAGTTTAACATGCAGTATAATATCATAACGTATAATAATTTACAGACGCAATTATTTCTTGAAAATGATCTAAAGTAAGGTCGAAACGTTGAAATTAATGTGGTAATTTGCAAAAGCGTTTTTAAATAACAATTGATTGAAACAGTGCGCCAATAGCATTCATATATTTGTTATTAATAGCTATAGGATCGTTATAAAGAAATATTTACTTGTAAAATGTTCGAAACTACATATATTGAGCTTGGTTCGACCGCTACCGGTGGACGAATCGAAGAAGACGAAGTATGTACACATAAACGCTCGTTTAATCGGCATTTCGGAATAAATATCAATATTCCTGTACGTCGAAAGATTTGCGCGGCAAACTGTGTCGTAATGTCCTCGACAGAATAAACGACACCGCGTTCGTGCTCGCCGGTGAATAAATCAGCCGGGTATTCCCGATCGACAAGTTAATTACCCGGCGAACAGGTTGAGTCGTTCTCGAGCGTGGTGCCTCGAGCATCGAACGATGACGTTGAAATATGTTTTTCGATCGATTTGTTGCAGGCACACGTTGAAATTGGTTCTGCGCGGGGAGTGGCCGAAGTTGTCACCCGCGACAAAGACGCACCTCAGCGTAACATTACAGAGGTGCGCGTCTCACCTGGTGCAACACCCCGCTGCATCCAGGTGCACTGCCCTGATAGCTTTGGTGCACAATCCATGGACTCATCCCGCGCTCGACAGCATACTTAACGGCCAACCGGATTCCGAACATGAAGAGGGTACGGTTGCACCCCCATGATTAACGTACACGATCGAATCGCGGCATACGAAATGTTTGCTCGTTCGCTCCACTTATTTTTATTCGATTTACCGTGCACGCAGAGCGCAGCTCGGTGCTATTAGATCGAACAAATTCGCGGAATCCGATCAAACGTTTCGTACGCACCGTACACTCGTACACTCTCGTCCATAAGCCACCGGACACTTGTTCAAATTTCGATGCAGAGGACTGTTTGCTATCAAAGGATCTGTATCATGATATGAAAATTGTACTTACTAATTTGTTCGAACGTGGAGAACGTGTAAATCAAATCTGATAATTTTTTTAATTTAAGTGGGGAAATTGTTTTTCAATTGGGCCTCTACAGCTGTCCATAATCATTCAAGAATTTCTCAATCTGAATTTTGCACTCAAATATTATCGTATAATAGGTACATCTGGTAAAAATGAAACAATAAAATCAAGCTGGAAGCTTGTATCCTTTAATTACCATTTTGTTGAAGATAAGTGTTCGGTGATTTATGGACAATAAATAATAAATAATAATAATAATAATCAAATCTGATAATTTTTTAAAATTTAAGTGGGGAAATTGTTTTTCAATTGGGCCTCTAGAGCTGTCCATAATCATTCAAGAATTTCTCAATCTGAATTTTGCACTCAAATATTATCGTATAATAGGTACATCTGGTAAAAATGAAACAATAAAATCAAGCTGGAAGCTTGTATTCTT
Organism: Lasioglossum zephyrum; assembly: GCA_028455615.1. Classification (NCBI taxonomy): domain Eukaryota; kingdom Metazoa; phylum Arthropoda; class Insecta; order Hymenoptera; family Halictidae; genus Lasioglossum; species Lasioglossum zephyrum. Next base: position 5,552,402 of record CM052323.1, on the reverse strand, counting down.
TAATTACCATTTTGTTGAAGATAAGTGTTCGGTGATTTATGGACAGCTGTGTATGTATTTTTTTAAACAGCAAAGTCCGCACACGAACAAAACTTTCGATTTTTTTTCAGAATTCTGCTGTTCGGAGAAAGGTGAACTGTTAATGATGAGGCTGAAAATACTTTGCGAGGACCGCTGCGAGGACATAGCGGTGAACCTCGCCGCCGCTTGCGTACGTTCTCTGCGGCGAAGCGATCGGCTACGCTCGCTCTCGGATTCTCATCACGTTCATTACATGATCGACGTCTATATCGTCCTATTGTATAAATTGAAACGCACGCAAGATATATTCGCTCAAGTGAGTACCGCTCGAGAAAGAGAGCGAAAGAGGGAGAGAAAGCTAAGACTGTTCAGCATCTGCTTCGATTTGCTTTCCTTAGTTGCTATTCCAGCACTATTCCTGCGCTGTTCCTACGGCAATCCCTCGATAACGGTCGCCCGAAATAGAATTTGTCCAATGCTTTCGCGAGGATTCTCTTATGCCTTAAAGTGATCTTTCAATAGTAAATTTGTTTACTGTCATCCTCATTTTCCATCTCGATCGAATTAATTTTTTTTCTTTTGTATACATTAATCACGTAACTTGCATACAAATATCTGAATATAACGTAAATTTAAAATTACGTTACGAAGCGTTTTATCTATACAACGTAAATTTTTTCTTGATTTAACGATTGATTCTTCCCCTGAATTTCAGAATCGTAATATTCATTTAAATATTACGAAAGTGCAAAGGTTTTACAATTATAGTGAACGCACAAATGACAGTTTGAGAAACGTCTTGCAAATCCAATGAATTTGATAAAAAAATGTGATGTAACTCGCATTTTTCTTTTGATTTCATTAATATAAAATAAACAGTTTTTTTCTGCGACTTTTGCGAAGAATGGTTGTGCTCTCCGCCAATCAGAAGTGCACACGAAAATTACGAATCACTCTGAAAAATCGCCATGATTGGGAGCGAACGTGATCGAATCACTAGTCTCAACAGGTGGCGGGAATAGGGTGGAACGCGACGGTTATCGAGGCGCTGCCGGGAATCGTTGGTTAGAAACGGAATTAGTTTTCCAGTTCTAAGAAGGTCGGTTCTTTTTCAGTTAAAATTAATGGATCTCAGCGACGGTCTGGAATTGGTCCAGAGGCTCAGCGGCGAAAGACCAACGAAATATGGGAGCGCGCGAGTTTGGAGGAATTCGATAAAGGCTGCCGAACTGGTTGCGCAATATCTCGTTACCGCGGGGATGGTTCGGCCCGTACCGGAGACGAGCGCGAACATCCTTGAACAGATCTTGAACTCCTGGGCGTCGTTGCACTCGAAATTGAAAGATGTCGCACCTACCTTGCCGGGAATGATACGGAAGTTGATCGAACCTGCCGAGAGCGCTCAGCATATTTACATTTTTTGCGCGGTACTCGCGAAACACGTGAGTGTCCTAAGCTGAAACGGACAAGTGACGTTACGAAAGTTTTCGGGTCGTAAATGGAGATAACCATTCTTTTTTTATTGAAGCTCTTTACACCCTTAAATGGGTTAATATTAATTAATTAATTAGCCCATGAGGGTTAATACACGGATATATGTGTAATGAAATACACGTGTTCACGTGTATCAAAATATACGGATAATACGTGTATAACTGTGAAATTAAATATACGGGTATACGTGTATTATCCGTGTATTTTCATCACCTTTTCGAGCCTAGAAAATTTCGTAACGTCTCTCGGCGGTGGAGCGGACCATTTCAAAACGAATATTTCTCTTGCAGTTTGGCGACAGTATAAAACCGCTGGTGATCGAGCTGTATATCAGAGCATTGACAACGGACATGAACGAACTGGAGAGTCAGAAAGCGAAGTCGGACAAGGACAAGGTCCGTGAGACGGCGAAGCGGTTGGGCACGCAGTTCTTGAAGCTGGCAGACGTGGTCGGCAGCAACATCGGGATTGCTCGGGAGTGTTTGCTTACGGCGTTCTCGTTGCATCCGACCAGGGCTTGCTACGATAGGATCAAGGAGATCGCCGTGGCGTGCGGAAAAACCAGGGAGGACAGCGTGACGTCTGGCGAGGGGGTGGTCGCTGTTGCCGACAAGCTAAAGTATTCACTGGATGGTCACCATTCGAACGGAACGTTGTCGAAGACTGAGGCCGAGGTTAAGATCCAGCTCGACGAGAAGAAAGAGAGCAAGCGGGACGAGGGTGAGATGACGTCCATGTCGGACGCGACCGGTAAGAAGAGCCTCGATTTTCAGAACGGACAGGTGAGCAAGACCTTCGAGCGCACCGACCAACTGCTCAAGAGCTTGCTGACGACCGCGAGGAAAGGCGAGTCCGCGATCTCGACGACAACAACGACGAACGACAGGTGTTCTCTTCATCCGAAGAGGGATCCGTTGCCCGGCGCTCCGCTTGGCGAGCTGTGCTTTAACTGCGGCGAGTTTACCGGGAAGGACATTGTTGTCACTGGTAAGTCGTCGGACGCGAGCGAGCCGACTGCTAGGAACGTGGAGAGAACGCTCGACGCGCTGATCTTGATCAAGGGAGACGCGGTGACCGGCTCGGCTAACTATGACGAAAAATCCGTGCCGAATCAGGTGCTCGACGCGGAGAAGCTCGGCCTCTCGCCGCAGCTCTGTGACGATCTGTCCGTAGTGCTGAGCAGTCCCCGCTACCATATGCTCAGCTGGGTCCTCGACTGGAAAGAGCTGAACGGCCTCTGCGAGCGGTACTTGGAGAACGCCGAGGAGATGAGAAACACCAATAAGGAGCTCAAGTATTTGAACATCGATTACTCGCAGTTCAAGGACTGGCCGTCGGAGGACGACACCAAGGATATATTCTTCGGGATCGAGAAAGGCTACGAGCAATGGGTCGATCTGCCATCGGATACTTCGGAGCAATATGGCAGCTTCCAGCCGGCAGGCACGTACAAGAGGTCGTCGACTAGGAGGAGCCTAGACGACACCACCGCCACGGACTCGGACAGCGGCAGCGTGCTGCGGGTGAGGAGAACTGGCAGAGCGAGGAAGATTCATCGGTTAGAGTCGTCCGAGAGCGACTACGACAGCGCGGATCGAAAATTGAAGCATTTTAGGAACAGTTCGGTCTCCGTTTCGGACACGGACAGCAACACGCAAGACAGCCAGACGGATAGCCTGGGCAGCGACGGGTGTCGGCTCGAAGCGAAGAAGAAACCGAACAAACCGCCGGGCAAGGAGACCGGCAAGAAACGTTCCAAATCGACGAAACTGACCGTTGAGTCCGTCTCGCACTTCCACATGCTGGTCAACGAGAATGTGCGGCACGCGAACGCCAACGAGGACGCGAGCGGCTCTGACGTTAGCAGCAATGACATCATCACTTTGTTCTCCGCTGATATGGACGAGAACAAGCGGGAGACGATCAAGGGGTCCGCATACACGGCTGCCGCGCCGTTGATTATCACCGAGAGAAGAAGCGATCCCGCGGTTCTCAAGTCCCTGAGAATGTTCAGGCCGCAAAACACCAAGAAGCCGACCAGGATCTCGCAGATACTGCAGAAGAATCTGTTGAACAAGAGCAAGGACAACAAGAACCTCGAGAATAACCAGAGCAGCGTGACCAAGTTCGCGCCGATGCTCAGCACGCTGAATTTGAATCCGAAGATCGTGCTGACTCGAGCAGATGAGATCGATAGGCGGCTGATCCGCTCGAAGAAGCAACAGCGGCTGAGCACCGGGGACATCACTAGCGAGCTGATGAACATACAAAAGAACATGCCGTTCTCGCCCAACAAGAACGCGATATCGACCTATCAGAAGCAGAAGGGAAGCACCGGGACGAACACAGCCAAGTCGGACCTGGTTTCGGCTGAGGATCGGGACTTAAGCGCCAAATCGAGCCTGGGTAAAAGAAAGTTCGACATTCTGGCGAAAGCGGTGCGAGATTCGGACATCTTGGCGAAGAACGTGCCGGGCTTGAACTCGTTGGACATGATGGTACCGCCGCGGATGCTACCCACCGTGAACGTGGTGCAGCTCTCCCGAAACATTCCACAGAGCCCAAACTCGGGCTCGGTCAACAGCGGTAACACACCTCCTCGGCCAAACAGAACTCCCAGCGTGGCAGGAACCATCCAGCTTCCGGGCACACCATCCTCGGGAGGTCACGACAGCGGCGTCGGAATGAGCCCAGCGGGACAAACACCACCGCCTAGGTCATCGGCGTTGCCCGACGTGGGCGAGGAAGCGAATCAGCCGCCAGACGGCTCGCCGACCTCTTCGACCAACGCGTCCAGTCAGCTCGAGTCGGACTCCAGCCCTGGTCCTAGGACAGGACCGATCCGTCGGAACCAACAGCAGAATCAATCCTCACCGAAAAAATCTCCGTCGCCGTGTTCCGCGGTGACGACAACCACCACCACCGTCACTACAACCACTAGCTCGAGCATCGGCTCTGCGACGGTCGCGTCCGAACAGCTGCAGATCGTGTGTAAGCCGGACGGCACTTACCAACTAGCCTCCGTGAACCCGAATTTGGTTTCGAACCAGAGAAATGTTCTCGGTCTGCAGAACATGGAGGACACGGCGGTCGCCGCCGTAGGATTCTCGCGTCAGAACCAACACGCGGAGAACACGACCAGAAACACCTTCGAGCGACTGACCGCCACGAAGACGAACGCGACGCAGTCCGGACAGAACGCCGGGCTACCCAAATTCCAACAGGCATTTCGCAAGACCATCTACACCCTATCGACGGACGCGTCGACCGGCGTCGCCGGATCCACCGCTGAGACGCTGGTACAAGCCGCGTCCGCGTCCCCTCAGAAGACCGCAAACCTCTCAAAGGCGGTACAGACCTCGGTGCCCAGTAGCCAACAACAGTCGAACGCGGCTGCCGGGATCAACGTGCAGTCGATCGCGAACATTCCCAACGCATTGCAGCTCTCCACCGGCAGACAGATACTGAACATCGTGCAGAGCTCGACGGGCAGCAACGCGACGAACGTCGCCGCGAGTCCGAACACCGCGAACCAGACGCTCTCGCAGCTGGTGCAAAACGTCCAGAACGCCTCGCCCGGGGTGATATACACGCACAAAATTCCAGTTACGATATCCACCACAAACCCGAGCCAGTTGAACATTATCCCGACGATATCGCACGCCAACTCGATACCGGCCGGAAGGACGCCCGTGGTTAAGCTTAACATTATCCGAACGTCCGCACCGCTACGACAACAGAATCTCACCGGAGCTATTCAAGCGGTCCTGACGACGCCTAGGTTGCAGCAGCAGCAGCAACAACAACAACAACAGCAGCAGCAGCAGCAACAACAACCGCAACAGCAACAACCGCCGGCGGTCAGAACGGACAGTTTGATCGGTTCGCCTATCGAGGTGCCCAATCAGGTCAGCTCGACCACGCTCGAACAGCTTCGAGAATTCGAGAGTGTGCTCGAACAGGTGAAGGAGAGAAGTACAATCCAGCCACAGTCTCATCAGATGATATCAACTGCGACCGCGACCGCAGCAACGACGACCGTGCAAACGCAAACCACCACGCAGCAAACCGTGCAAGTTACCAAGCCGCAGCAACAACAACAATCTCAACAACAGCAACAACAACAACAACAGGTTTCCGTGAGCGCCCTCGCGCAGCAGCTACTGATGCCCACGCAACAGCAGCAACAACAACAACAACAACAGCAGCAACAGACCAACACCGATTTCGCCAGCAACGGGAGCACCGTTAATTTTCAACAAGACATCTTCTCGCAGAAGGTGTCGCTGGCATACGTGAATCAAGGTACGGGCACTGTAGCTGCGAAAACCCCAAACTCGACCCCTGTCGTCGTGGTGACGAGCTATTGTCAGCCGGCAGCTTCGCCCGCGTTGAGTGTGACGTCGCAGAGTTCTTCCAGCCCGTGCGTGACGCCGGCACCGGCGCCAATACCTTCCGCCGGCAAGACGCCGCCCACGCCTCCGTCCGCGAAAACGGTGAAGAAATCGGCGCCGAAGACACTGAAGACTAGCGCGACCAACACGTCGAAGGCCTCGCCGATCCCAAAGCCACAGCAGAAGCCACAAGAGGACGAGCAAACCGCGCAGAGGATCTACGCGATTTTGGACGAGTACGCGGAGCAGCTGCGGAACTCGCCGGATTTGAACAACAAGCCGGCGCCGAGAAGGAGGTCGAATCCGCCGACGAATCCCAGTCAATCCTCGAAGCGAAAAAAGTCCGGCGCGAACAAGACCAAGCCAGTTGGCCAGCAAAGCTCGGAGCTGAGCCCGAGCACCGACGATCTCGGTCGCACAATGGGCAGCGAAGACTCGTCGAGCGGTGTGGTGCACGTGCAGGACAGTCCAGTGGGATTCCCTGCGCCTGAGGAACCGGCCGGGAACGTGACGAGCGTGGTGGACGCGAACGCCGAGGTGCGAAACCTGACGAACGATTCAAACGACGGGGTTGAACTGAACGTGAAAAGGCGGAACCTGATCTTCGCCGAGCCGGGCTCCGGTCAGCCTAGAGCGGTGATCGTCCAGGAAGCTGTGCAGACCGGCTCGGTCAGTGTGAGCGAAGCTCTAGCCTCGGTCACCGGCAAAATGGGCAGCACAGCCGTTCTAGTCCCTGGCACCAACTACATCCTGCCGATGAATCTAATGAAGGGTGCCCAGCAGTTCACCATAGTTTCAAGCGGTTCTAAACTACTCGCCACCGTGCCCGCCACGGTACGAACCACCGGGAACACCGGCGTCCCAAACACGTTGGTTCTGCAGTCCTTTCTAAACCAGGCAGGAAAGATCATCTCACAACCGGCGCAGGTCAAACAGGTGAAGATCCCGACGCTGCAGACGTTGTCTGGTACTCAGACGTTGACAACGGCGCAAAACGTGCAGGCTGCTTCTGTGGTGATCCCGCAAACAGCCGGCGGTGGTGTTGGTGTTGGTAGTGGTGGCGGCACGTTCGTTGCGGAGACGGAAAAGACCGGCATCATCGGCGATCTCGCCATGGCGAAGAGCGATTCGACGGTCGCGACAGCCGCGGTCGCCACGAGCGTGGAATCCGCGACGAACGCCATTGTCGTCAACAAGAGCAACTCGGCGATTGGCCTGATACAACGGAACTTGAACGAGTCACCCGAGAATCAGCAGATCTGCGGCGTGATCACCAGCAATCCGAACCTCGCGCTTCAAGGCGCCAGACTATTCAATTCTTCGATGCATAAACTGTCGACGACCGGTGGACTCAAGTCGGACAACGTGGTGTGCCTGACTCCGACCACGGCGGCGATCGGACACTCGTCCGAGAAGAAATCGCCTCAGGAGACTCAGGTACCTTATCGGGCATCGCCGTTCTAAACTGATTTCGTTCTAACGCGCTTGAACGCGCTCTGACATTGAATTTGATTGACTGATTCATTGACATCGACTCCACAATATTAACCACAACGAACTTAGAAACATTGTTTGCTCGAAGAATAGTATCCGACCAGAGCTTTATTTTTAATTTAATTAATAATCATATCGATCGTTCCTCTCTACTTGCGCAAATCAATTTCTATGTACATAAACGTGTTAATTATTGATAACTAGAGCTGGATTTCAAACACTGAAAGCAAGATCTACTGATGGATTAATTAAATTGCCTCAAGCACTATCTATAATCATATCGATTTTTTTATTGAGTCTTTAGAAAATTTTAAAAAGCAACTTCTTTGTTATTGACGGGTATTCTTTTATATTTCCCTTTTTTTCGTTGTAAACACTTATGTAAAATAGCTTCAGTCCGTCTATAATAAATAATAATATTAATAATTTCCAACAGGTGCACAACGATAAGTCCGTGGCCATCCAACCGGGAGCCACGATTGCTCTCGCATTCGCTAGCCAATCGGACGTCTCCATGCTAAACGACGCCGCGCAACAACACCAGAAAGACGCGAAGGAGGTGGCTTCGGCGGACATCATTCCCGGCGGCAAGATCATCTCGCCTAAAACGGTCAAAAGAAAAATCGACGACGCTATGGGTACGTCGTCGATCAACATTCCAAACACCTTGCTTGGTACATTGCTTTCTGCAATTTTGTATTTGTCGTTTCCTTTGTTTGTTCAATAACAATGTCCAACAAATTTCTATTCTTTTCTTTCTTGACGTTTCGATGTTCACTTTGCGATTCTTGTAGGGTTTCTGTGCTGATTCCAAATCTTAACGGTACACATTAACAACGCAAATCGTATCTCGTTTAGATTCCATGTCGACGATAGTGACGAGCAAGCAGCCGAGAGGAATCGACAATGCGGCGCAGTTTTTGGTGACGGGTGGTCCGAGCAGTTCCGACAGCCAGGAGTCGCCAGTTCAGCAGTCGGCCGAGGGTATCGACGTGTCGTGCAAGGTCGGAAACGGTCTGCTCTACGGGAACGCGAGGCTGCAGGAAGCTTGGGAGCCGGAGGGTAAAGTGTCGCCGGACACGCCGTGGCGATACGTGCCGACCTCAACGAACTCGTTGAACATCGAACCGTTGAACTCGCGGTACGCCGACAACTCGGAGAACGTGCAGAGCGTGTTGCAGATCATCAACAAGGGCCAGGGCATCGAGATGGCAGGCGGACAAATCTACCAAACGAACACGAAAAAGTACTTCATGAACCACACGTTGGAGCCGTTCCAACAGTACACGAACAAGAGCAACGCGATGAAGACGCCGTTGAACCCTAGGCTGGACCGGGAGCTGCTACAGCAGAAAATGGAGAGAAAAGCAGCGGCGATCGAGCGCGAGATGAGGTTGCAGAAGAGTCTGTCGGAAGAGTGCGAGGATCTAGGCGTGGACGAGCCGAGCACCAGCGATCTTTTCCCCGAGGCGGATCTGTTATTCGACACGAATCATTCACCGTCGTTCGACCATTCGTCTCAGGACGCATCCTGTAGCCAGCCGCTCGGCATGAAGTCGTACGGCGGCTCCTACTTCCGTTCGTTGGACTCGTCGAGCGGCAGCAGGGACGCCAGTCCGGTCGGCGATTTCAAGGCGAACAACGAACGCAGAAGGAACGTCGGTCAGCGAAACAGATCTTCGAAGGACTCGTCGAAGAGGTCGAAACGAGACAAGGCGGAGGAGCTGCACCTGCAGAACCCGGTGAAACATTTACGGCTAGGGCTCGACAACTCGAGCCAGGACGAGGCATCGAACAGCAACTCGGACATTTCGAGGCTATCGCCCACACATCTCGGCTCGCTGGAAAACGACTCGCCGAAAGTGCAAGGCCGGGCGAAGATCGCATCTAGAAACGGTTCGAAAGAGGGCTCGCCGAGCAGCGTGTCGAGTATCCCGTCGAATATGAAACTGGACATCGATCTGGACTCGGAGTCGCTACCGGCGACCATCAACGTGAACAACGCGTCGGCGGCGAGTTCGGGGGACGAGAGTCTGACCTTGCTCAGCGGGAACACGGCCGACGTGACGATACCTTCACCGCTCTCGCCGATCGCCGGTCCGATGCTCTCCACGCACAAGTACACCTACACCAATAAGAAACGAATCGCCTCGAAGGTGACCAGGATGGACTATCTATCGTGGGAGAGTCCGATGTCTGAGAGGACGCGATCCAGCAGCGACGAGGAGGACTCGAGCGTGAGCGAGTCGATCGGCAGCCAACCAGAGGAGAACGCACTGTGCAACGGCCTCGACGACAGCGTGCAGAGCCTGAAGTCATTGAGTAGCGAACGCCGGTGCAGCTATCTCAAGAAGAAGGACAAGCTGCAGGTGAACGCGAGGGTGGTGTTGAATCGGGCCGAACACAAAAGCGGTGTCGGTGTTGGTGTCGGTGTTGGTGTCGGTGTCGGTGTCGGTGTCGGTGGTGGAGGAGTTGGCGGTGGATTGTCGAAACGCGTAAAGGCGACCACCGCCGAGGCGATCCAGGACTCGGTGATGGTCTCTAGCGATAAGGCGAGCGAACCCTCGGACGACGAAGGTGGAAACATCGCGCTGGTCGAGCCCGATTGTCGGGCCAGAAGGTCCAGTCTGCGCGGTCACGTGAAGAAGGGTTGCGCCTGTTGCAACGGCTCGCCCGAGAGACCGAAGAAGAAGTCGGTGAAGTCCGAGCACTCGAAGCTGAAGAAGAGGCTGTCCTCGAAACAGACAGGGAAGAAGAGGTAGTCCTAGCGATCGAAGGCTCTCCGGAGTATCGCGTGCTCTGTCACGATGGAACGCTCATTCCTGCGACGCGCGGCTCGCTCCGCTCCGTCAATGGAGAAGAGGAGTGGGCGCTGGAGACGGAGAAGATGGCGGAGAAGAACGAAAAGGCGGAGAACGGCGGATCGACAGAACCGAGTTAGGGATAGTTGTCGTTCGCGCGACTCAGATGAGACGATCAAACTAACAAGCTTGTATATACGTAGCTGCGAACTCGAGGGTTGTTGGCGAGGCAAGTTTTTCTGATATCCACGTAACTCTCGGTGTGCGTGTGTGAGAGTCTGTATGAATGTGTGCGCGCGTGTGTGCCTGTCGCTCTGCGAGTCTGCGTGTATATTTGCATGGATCTCTGCGTGTACGCGCGCGCCTACGTGCGTTTGCGTTCGCCTATCGCCCGCATAGGCGACAATGTTATTCGCAAAAAAAAACAGAGTTTCTTCGTAAATATGAATTCACGCTGACAATTCGTTTCGTTGGTTGCAGAATGAAAGAGAAAGAGTGAGAGAGAGCGAGAGAGAGAGAGAGAGAGAGAGAGAAGGGAAGACGATAAAGAGACGTATGATCTCTACGAGAATAGATCATCCTTTTACCGCTAGATGTTACTACGATACCTAGGTGTAAGGTGCAGATTATAAATGAATGGCAGACATAGATTAAATCGTTAAGAATATTAGAGACGCAATCTAGTCAAGAGATAAGGTTTGTGACGAGGAGACTGCACGACCGCGGTCCGGAACGGTATGCACGATGGCTAATGGTAACGGAAAACGTGTCCGCGATACGTTGCATCGCTAGGGACATCCCCTCGCAGACTATAAAGAGCCTGAATTTATAAATTCTCTCTACTTGTATATCTATCCGCGACGAATACTATTCCACGTTCTTACACAGTGTGGTCAGACTGAGTAGACGAAATAGGAGTCTATATAGATCTCGTTCGGTGAGGTAACGTAGTAAGACAACACGCATTGAACTTTTGCCTTTCCGCGTAACGCTTCTTGGTACACATAGAACCTTAACTTTATAATTGCGACACCGATCCTTGTAAATTGTAGCAACATACCTTTGACGGAGAGAGAACAAGTCGGCGACAGATCGAACGAACGATCGACGGAACCCGACAGCGAGAAAACTAAAACGATATCATCATGGACAAAGATAGGCGAAAGATAGGAATACAAATCGATGAAACATACATATATGTACAAATACACGTATATGTAGAATTATATATATGTATGTATATGTGTGTAGATACGTATACATATGTATATATGCATATATATAAGGAAAACAATCTTGTCTGTCTTACGGGCCGACCATACCTTGTCACGGTGCATGTATAAAAAGAAAAAGTACCCAAAAAACTGTACATTGCGTAGATAATTCATTAAAAGTATAATATTATATCGCTGCACTTTAGTACAAAATCGCTTCACCTTGTTTCAGAATGACAGGTTTATATCATCTTTCGGTGTGCTGTCGTGACGCGTGAGAATGGCTACAATTTCTTATTAAACTAAGCTGGCCAACAAATTTGTACTCTCTCTTTTGCAGTCCGACGATCGACAAACGGCCGGTAACTGTTTGTGGATTTCGGCGCGTCGAAAGCGAATCTGAAAGCTGCTTTTTCGAAGTAGTGCAAAAGAAATGTACCGTTCGACTCGACGGTGTGTCTGCAGAATCGTTCTATATAAATAGACAGCGGATTCGATGGATTTATAACGAAAACGAGTAGGCGTAATTAAAAATAGTAAAACTATTAGAAGAATTTAATAATACTGTTACATTATTTTCAACCTATCAAACACATATTAACGAAGAAGATACATTTCTATGTCACTTCAGATTGTTGCGATTCAGCTGGAAAATTTTTATTTCTCATAAAGATCCGCTGTCTCTGTATAAAACATATTTCTACAACTTTACCAATCTTTTGGGTTCAAACTTGTGCGTTTGAATTTCTCTGTGAAAAAAACGATTTTTCGGATAGCGATTTCGGCGCAGCAGAAATCTCGAGCAGTTTGTGCCTGTGGTCGCTGGAACGCGAAACAGGTGTTGGACAGCGTCGTCAGCGAGCAAATGGAAAAGAAAGCAAAAAGAAAAAGGGATACTTGTAAAGGTTGTGCGCGATTAAGCTACGAAGACGCACGGTGAACAATTTTTCGGGCGTACCGTCGTCGGACGTCGTCTATATTCCGAGAATTTCGTCGCGTGCGAATGGCGACTGGAAACTGAGTTTTAGTCGGCGCGTTTGTTATAATAATTATACCCGGCCGCCGAGGCTGAGCGTTTCCGGGATTTTGAAAAGTAATGTTCCTGTGAATAATCTCCTTTCGTGATACGAACCAAAGTAACTCCGTTTCGATGGACAAAAGTAAAAGGAAAGAATAAGAAACAAGAAGAACGAGGGTCAAGCTAACAAAACGAAAGAGAACGGAAACAAGTAAACGAGTAGGCGAGATACGGTAGTAGGAAATGACGTCGGAGCTGAATTTGGTGCGACGAAGAGGGAATGAGACAGGAGAGACACGTATAGACTAGACGGCCGTGATTTCGACCGTCTTTCTTGTCGTCTGATGTAAATTCTATTAGTTCAATTGCTTCGCTCTGAACGTGTATCGTAATGTAAGATAGACATCTTCTTTCCTCCGTTTGGTTTCCTTTTACCATTCTGTCGACGACGATTAGGGAAGAAACTCTACCTCGTGCACGCGTCGATTATCTTTCTCGTAGGTCTCGTCGCGTTTTCAAGCAACTTCTGTCGCGCATCCAGCGCCAGTGAAACAAATCGGCCGCTGTTACTCGAACGATTCCTCCTTTTCAACTAGCGAAATCATTGGTGCGCGTTTATGTTAAACATTTGCGTTCTGCATGTAACTGCGTGTGCGTGTCGTAATTTGGTAGGGAGAGCGATCGGTTTGCCGAAAGGATATAACAGCAACGGCGCTAATCGCTCGCCGCGGTAATGAACCGTTAAAAGAGTCACGATCATCTCGCGCTTGTCATTTTGTAAATTAACGTACCAACTAAGCTCTTTCTCGCGAGGATTCCACGAGTTTTCAGCGGCGCGAGCCGACAAGAAAGAAATCCGAGTTATTGTCGCTGTCGTCGAAAAGAGTAGGCTCTCACCTTCCTGTACATTTAGAGCGAAGATATTACAAAGGGTGCAGGAACAAGGAGGGTTGGAAGATACGATAGGTCGATAGGTGGCTGTAGGGGAAAGGGGAACGAGCGAAAAGACAAGGTATTATCGCTGTTGCGTGCCAGCGAACAGTCGGGGGAGATCTTTAGGGAAAGACGCGTCTGTGTGTAGATGTAAATTTTGTTAAAGAAGCGTCGCACCAAAATAATAATACGTATTTTTTGATGGGATGGACAAGAAAATGTTACGCGAAGCTTATACGTTTAGAGGAACAGCGAACGAACGAACGAACGAACGAACGAACGAAAGAACGACCGAGCGAACGAGCGCGCGAGAATGAAAGAGAGCGAGTGAGGATAATAAGTGTGTGTGTTTGTAGATGAGAGCACGAAGGGGAGAAAAAAGAATTCGATTGTCGGTGATAGCCTGGCCTTTTTCGCCACCTTTAGTCGTACCAATCGCATTTATAATAGAGGGGTAACCGTAGTCTTCGTAAAAACAACACGTGGGTGGACTTAATTAAATTAAGAAGAAACGATGCGAAACCTAAACGAAACGCTTAAGAACGAGCTATCTTTTTTGAAGCTGAGCGCTTTTTTTGGGTACTTAAACGTAACGGGATGTGGGGAAACGAATGACGGAAGGATAACGAGAACGGAAACCGGAAAGACAAACTGAAAAATGTACGGGAGGGACGGAAACGGTTCAACCGCATTACACTGGTCGTTCGAGAAACGATTCACATTTTTGTATCGTATTATCGTATCGTATCGTATCGTATCGTGTATCGTATCGTAACGTATCGTATCGTATCGTTTGCGTTAAGACTACCGTTTTGTTCTTGCTCGAGGCGGAAAGCACCCCTTGCTACCAGTATTCGAGAGGACGATATTGCCGCTGCGTCACTCTGATAGCGACACGAGTAAACTGACGTGGACCGGGCAGAATGAACAAATCGGACGAGGAAAATCAGAGGGTGTACAAGAGAAGCAGAGAGAGAGAGAGAGAGAGAGAGAGAGAGAGTGGAAGAGTATGAATGTTTGCGAGGGAGGAGGAAATAGCGCGAGAGAGAAAGAGAGTGAGTGTGTGAAAGAAAAAGAGAGAGAAATACGTTTTGAACGAGACACGGCCGTGCACTGCAAAACGTACATTGATTAAGGATTTTACGCATTGTCGTTTAGCACAAATCAGTTGAAGATCGAGAGATTAAAGTAAACTTAATACGATAAAGGGGGATGATAGAATGTGGGGGAAAAGTCAGATGAACCGAGGACGAAGTTGTTACAGAAATTCACAAGCAAAACACGATGACGGAATAACACCGGTGCAGTCATGTCCGTATTAGTTACGACCAGCCATGAAACGAACTGCTTCTCCGTGCGGAAGTCTGGCCGATTAATATTTCGAAACGAGCATAAGCGATCGAAGGGGACAGTTCTTTTCTGTTAGATCTACCGAGAAGTTCTGCTGAGAACTATTACATAAAGATCATTCTGTATAAGAATCATTTTGTTGCCGCGTATTTTGATTTTTTCCATCGTTGTCGACTATACCACAGAATTGTTTGTGTCAAAATGTCAGGGTATTTTTGTAGAATTTTCTTCGAAGATCCGCGAGAACGGATCTTGCAGAGTTAGTGCGATCTTCACCGATATTAATTTTCTTCATTATACACCCTTAATCTCTATTTTGTGATTTTTTAAAAGGAAACTTGACTTTATAAAGTGGGGACAGTACTTCCCGGTAGACCTGGTAGCATGTACCGGGTTCCGTACCGTCGATGGAACACGTATCGTGACTGCGAATCAATCCATTTTTTATATATGATCGTTTTAATAGCACTGTGTTCGAGTAAACCGACCGTTTCATTAGACCGTGTATACATAACAGAATGGAACAGATGAAAATCTAATATTATTTTTTTTCTATGCATTTATGACAAAAATGGGTAAGTGTTAAATACCGTTATATTATTTTCAACGTATCCAACATATTATGAAAGAAAATAGATTTCTATTCCATTCGAATTTGTTGCGATTCAGACGAAACATTTTTATTTTGCGTAAAGATCCGCTGTTTAATTATTAGACTGGCTCTTTATGCAAAATGAAAATCGTCTGCATCGATCGCAAAGAATAGAAACTAAATCGAATGTTATTTCTTCCCTTAATAAGTTTAATAGCATTTAATTAATTTCATCTACTCAGTCTTGCTATAAATGCATAAAGATCCGCGGTCTACTGATTATGGCAGACATATTATTGGTTTCGTGAGATATTTCGGAATCGGCAGTGGATTTGTTGAGATTTATACAAGTGTAGACATAGTTGTTTGTTCCATCGGTGGTAGAAGCGAACGCTCGATCGGAAAGTTGTACACAATGAGACAAACAATGAGAGAGGACGTTTACAAGAAAATGTTTGTTGAACTTCGAGCGAAAGATTTACAAGCGTTTCCGTGCTCGATCTTCTCACGGACCGACACGGACGGACACGGAATGCGTATTTTCGAACGGATACATCTATTGTAATCGATTCACCGTAACGTAATGATGTTTCTTGGTTTGTTCGTTCCATCCGTTGATGTATTATTTTTCTTCTCTAACCCTCGGAGGACGGACCCGTTTTCGTAAGGATCGTGAATGCTGACAATGAAGCATAGGTCCAGTCGAGTTCTTATTTCGAAATGTTTCTATAGTTATACATATATGTATTCTTCGTCCATAGGATCATACTTCTTCCAAAAGAGTCGACCCCGTTATCGAATCCAAATAGAAAGTTGATTTCAGTTAAATCATCGAAGGCTGAAAAATTGGATGTAGCGTTTTAAGAGCTGGGTCGAGATGGACCCGAGCTCTTCGAGTCACCGTCGTCCGAGGGTTAATCGACGACGAAACAGTGCGCGCAAGCAACGAAAACGGGAAGGAAATCTTCGTAAAAACCGTAAATCTCGGATCCCTATCGATAATTGTGTATACTCGAGTACCCGAATACTAATTACGAATACCGATTGAACATCGTACATAGGAGAGATGACCGGCAAAACGTTGATTCCGATCGGAATCGACGAATTCGAAAACGCAGTTTCTCGAATGGTACCGCGATTACGATCGTCAGTGGAGAAGGAAAGCGAGAGAGAAATAGTGAAAAAGATCAGAGGAAAATATTTCCGAAGAGGTGTAACGGGCGAAAAGTAATCGCTTGATCTCGTTGAATTTTTATCGATTGCGAAGAGGAATAACTGAGATGAAGAAAAAATGCTCCTTGGATATGACTGTACAGCGTATTAACTTGTCCGGAGGTACATATATCGAGAATCCTTTTTCAAGTCGAAGTATTAAGGATTGCATATTGTACATAAACAAGACATATTTTCTATATAAGGGACGTCGCTCGGTAAGGCCGATGGCTCGAAAAAATATTGCAATATTATGATAATTCTTTTAAGCGGTAGGATAGCCTTTAATCGTTTTATGTAATGTAATGATAGAAGAGGGTCTGGCAGAATAAAAGTGAAAGTTCTGTATTTAAAATGTGTTCCCCGAGAGTGTGCATTCATTCGTTCGCTATTCTATCGTGTCACGGCGCTGCTTCGAAAGCGAACAGGCTTGTTTTTCAAACGGTATGAAAACCACATGTCAACGTAAACACAATATCGTTTTATTATTCATTTAATTTCCGATAAAGTCGATCAAATTTCATTCGTTCCGTTCGAGTTGGACCTCTCTTGTTCTTTTCGTTGATTCTCTACTTCCTGAAATAAACGAATTCGGATCGTTACGATTACGACCAACCAGATGGAGACGTTGAAACAATAACGACAGTCATACTATTTCGATTTACATCTAATGAAAATCAGAAACGCTGATGGATGCTCTGCTTACTGTTTGGATAATATCCAGTAACGTCGAGCTGTTGTTCGATTGGAAAAACTCATTGATTTCTCGAGGAATGCAAAAATGATTCGGCGGCTTCGGTTGAATGCCAATTTCCTCGCCGATGAATCGGAATTCCGGGGGATCGTTGATCTGATCTAGCAATTCTTCGTACGTGAAGAGCGTTCCTTTGGTGGAAGATTCGTCCAAAGAGCCAAAGTCAACGATCTTCACCTTTTCTTTTTTATAACGAATCACATCGAACGAGTCTGTAACAACGCGAAGCATTACTTTAACATTGGTTCGATAAACTGGATACAAAAAATATATACATTCTATCAATTCGCTTACAATCGTTCAGTGGAAACCTGTCTTTGATATGCTCCATGAACAAACTTTTAATATCCGTTCGAATATTATATTTCTCCGACTCGTTATAACTGTGATACTGTGATATATCTCGTTGGCTGATCGCTGCGTTGGATTCGAACAATCATGAGAAAGAACAAGAAAATAGTACGGTAATTAGAAAATCATTACCTATGAGTTCATTTTTTACTACAAAACATCGAAATTCGGTGCACGGATTAATGTCTCTCCATTGTTTCAGTATAAGGCAAGACTCTAATGGAATTTCCCTATTCGCATGGTTCCTAATGTTGTTTAAATCTTTTGCAATCCTATCGGAACTTTTCAGTAACAAGTATACCTCCTCCAATGTTTTGCATTTGAGCGTTTTGGTGGGTGCCACCCATGTCGCATCCTGAAAATAGATATACGTGGAGAAAACTAATGATTATGTCAAGTACATAATTCAACTACATGCATGATTCTACTGTTAATAATCTTACTGGATAAAATAGTAAGGAAACAAAAAAGGAAGTATATTTACAGAAGGCGAACTCCAATTGCTTTTTACAAACACTGCGCCATACTCGTCTATCGCGTCTTGAATCTTCTGGCTGAACTCTGGAAATGTTGGTTGAGATTCAGACGAATGCTAAAAGAGAGAAACCGTTCGTCTTCTCCATGCTTTGCAATAATTAGTCCAATGATTATTTACCTCTTCGTTTAGTACTGGAGAACCATCTGCCCACACTCCACTTTCCAATGGCTCTTTCGTCGTCTCAACAGGTAGAAAGAATGCATCGTCTTCCAAGTATTTAAGTACATCGTTGGGAATACAAAGAATTGTAGCTTCCAAAGAGTCTTTACGGAATTGTGGATACCACGACGGAAACGAGCACTCCGGTTTCAAATCGCTGACCATATTCACACCCAAATTGGATCCAATCTATGTCAAAAGGTAACGTTAAAACATATAAACCAATTTTGTTACACTCGATACTCATTACTAGACTCCGGATTTTATGCATTTATAACAACAACGAGCAAGTGCAATTTAAAACAGTGAATATATTAAAAGATTTTGAGAGTATTAATATATTATTTTCGTTACATTAATATTATTAATGAAGAATACAAATTTATATTTACATAGCTCCTGCATCTTGTAATTCGTGGACAAACTTTTTATTTTGCATAAACATCCGGAGTTTAATTATTACAATGTATGTATACAAACATGTATATTTATGTTGATGTTGAGAGAACAGTTTCTTCAATATCGTACGCTTGCATTTCTTATTTACTGTTCAACATTCCACGTTCGTATTCTGGTCAGGATTGGACATCAAACGATTCAGAAATTATGCAACAACGATTAAAAATCCTGTCGTTTATTACAAATATTGCAATTGACAA
The DNA here is from genome assembly GCA_028455615.1 of Lasioglossum zephyrum. Taxonomy (NCBI): domain Eukaryota; kingdom Metazoa; phylum Arthropoda; class Insecta; order Hymenoptera; family Halictidae; genus Lasioglossum; species Lasioglossum zephyrum. The sequence continues at coordinate 5,533,418 of CM052323.1, read as the reverse complement.
TCAGAAACTTCAATAGTGGCGTCATTTGCGGTGAAATTTCGAAGCTCGCTTAGGGGTCTGTACAGCGCCAATAGACGTAGCGATATACAAACGAATAAACATTAACAAATTAACCAAAATTTACACCTGATCGATACATATTCAATACATATTACAGAAACAAAATCCGCCACAGAATTTAATGCAGTAACGTGGTTTGAGCGTTTCGCCCCTACGTCAATTGGCGCTGTACAGACATTCCAACGAAGCAAATGATTCTTGCCGTCACTAATATTGCATCTTACGAAATAGGCGGCAAAGATCATTCGCGCCTAGATACAAACAATTGAATGCAAAATAAAATTTGAACGCTTTCCTATCGAAATTACCATTTCAAGGCAGAGTCCAGAGAATCGTTAAAAAAAAAACGAAAAGTAAAAGATGAAGCTTTCCGACAACATGCATTCACGAAGAGACCTACTTATATAGAGACGCATGCGTATTGAAAATTGACGATAAAAAGTCACCAGTTTCGCCTTTGTAAATGATGCTGGGTGCGCGGGCGTGAGTAATGATACGCGTCACGTCACTGTCCGATTTCCCCTAAGCGCGTTTGTTTATCAAGAATGTATTTTACAATGTTTCAATAACGTTGGAATCCGTTTCTCGCAGATAGTGTTTCGTCCAATGATAAAAACGACTAGTTGCGTTATGAAATGAACTATTACGCTGTGATGATAGAAGCCTGTAACCCTAACAGATAACCTACCAACGTATTCCATCGAGACTCGCACAGATTGTGACATCGAGTGATTTGAAGATGACGAATAGTAGCATTCCGAAGGAAATTTCATCGAATCGAGTAAGTCACAGAGATGACGTACAGTGCATTATGTACCAGCTATTAAACGTCTCACAGGCGATCTTGTTAAGTGTATAAGAGACGCTCCTCGATTATATAAACATTCTATTCGAATCTCCGTGTATGAAACAAAAGCATTATACTTCGCTAATAATATGGGTAAGTGATGAATAATCGTATTTGTTTTATGAGTAGACAGTGGATTTTACGCATTCATTACAAAAATGAGTAGGCGTAATTTGAAACGGTAAAAACATTAGAAGAATTTCAAAATACTGTTATTTGTTTGTTGTTGTTTTTTGGAATTCAGGTAGAAAGTTTTCATTCTGCATGAAGGTCCGCTGTCTATTTATAAGATACTCGAATAATCTGACATATCGTGTAGAATCTACATATATCTTTGTTTCAAGTGATGGCAGGGAACGAAAATACCTCTGGATCCTTGGCGGAAGATTCACTGTCCACAAGGTTACAGTGGCTTCGCCAACGCCGGGAAGCTCTCCAAGAAAAGTTAACTCAAAAAAACAATGAGCTAAAAAACTTGTGCGTAGAAGAAGCAGAGCTAACTGGTGTGCTGCCACCGGAAATACCATTGGAACCTGGAGAAAGCCCTCCGGTGTTCCGTAAAAGAGTTGGAACAGCATTCTCTTATCCACAGAATTTAATTAATAAATTGAAAACAACCGAAGTTGTATGTATCGTGATTATAGACATTATGCAAGACTATTCTAATCGAGCATTTAAACAATTATGGTTTTTTTGCCACAGGAGGAATCTACCTTAGAATTGGAACGTCAAGTTCAAATTGGTATAGTGGAAGCTGCCTTGGGTATTGTAAACGATCCTACGAAAAGCAAAGCTGTGCGCCGTAAGCACAGGTTAGTCTATCAACAGAGTCAGCGTAGACTCCAAGAATTGGAAGTGCGATTGAACTTTATAAGGCAAAGTCGTACGAAAACGCATCAATCGACGCAAGCCCAGCATAATGCTGTTTACAACACTCAACCGCATTTGTACGCGAACGTGAAGCACAGGACCAAAAAGCCTCGGCCACCTTTGGATGGCACAGGTAGTATTACTTATCTGTTTAGACTCGTCGACGAATACCGAGTGTCTCGATTGAATGGGATCGTTCCAAAATAAAAACGTTCTGCATTGATTGCGAGCAGCAAAAGTGAAATAAACATTGACTTCATCCCTTAATGATTTTGTTGCATTAAAAACAACGTTACAACATTCTTAAATTTTTCTAATCTTTTATTGTTTTATATTTCACCCAGCCAATTTCTTAATAAATGCATCAAGACCCGCATACTATTTATTACCGTGTCAGAAAACTGTAGTAAAGTCCCAATCTAAGTCAAGATATTCCTGGCATTTTTCTAATGAAAATTATACAGGGTAAACCCCGAATCGTGACCAGTAGAGATTACTTCGTTATTAGTTTTAAGAGAGCTTTCACGTGATTATAGCAAATTTTTCGTCAACTCTTTTATTCATAATTTTTTGAGATCACCTTCAATTTTTTTCGAATACACCTATAATTGTTTTACGCCTATTTGTTAGAAAATTTCAAAGTGAATTCGGTGAGTATCACAACATGAAAAGAATTGCAGAGAGTTGTTTTTTTCATTTATTTTTTACAAAAAAATTTACTAATGATAATAATAAGTATTTTATTCTCATTGCGGGGTACAAAACGCGGACCTCCGCTCCGCTTACAAATTCCGCCTTCTTAACATCTACTTCTCTTGAGAGAGAGAGAGAGCACACCATTCACTCATTCCTCACACACATTCATTCATTCATTCTGTGGACCCCCGTTTCCGCTGCTCATCCTTTGTCTCATCTCTTCCACTGTCTTCATATTTACTATAATCACGTGAAAGCTATTTTTGAATGGGACATTACTGTATCTAGAATATTATAAAATGAAACGACAATAAACGAGGCGGATATTTAAGCGATCCCGTTCAGCCGCGAAACTCTGTAGGATTTCTTCGATTTTCCGTTTGACATATGCTTTTGTCTCAGCGAACGATGGAAGTACAAAAGCCAGAGGTTTACTGCAAGAGGGTGGCATAAGTTTAAGTCCATTGGGGTCGGAGGACAAGTGTAGTACGTATCCGGGACACGTGTACGATGACCAACTCCTAGTAAATAATACTTGTAATCATGGTCATGTAGGTGCTTATTGTCCGCCCGTGTCCGATCAGCGACAAAACATGAAAATAATCGAGCAAGACCACAACGATAATCAGAACGTTTATATATTGCCAGACCAGTATCGGACGCGAACGTACTCGCACGGCAGCGGCGGATCGCGTACACAAAATCACTATCAAGAAACCGAGAAGTTGTACCGACCGTTACCGAACACGTACACTGAGGAGGAGAGACAGATGCGATACCGTCAGATTCAGCAACAACAAATTCAAGAACAGACCCACAACTACCAGTACAACGATTACAAACACTTGGACAATGACGTCCAGCGGAGATCCGGTCAAGAGTATTACGACAGAGATATCCGCGGTATCCATTATACGCACATGCCCGAGTTCCCGGTCTACCATAAGAACAACTCTCAGTCGCAATCCCTGCTGAGGCGGGATCGCGACTCCGGTGGAAGTAAAAATCTACGATACACAGATTCGCCGAGCGAACCGCAAATAGCGACTGGTTACTGGATAAGATGCGAGGACGAGATAGTTTGGTGTCCCGACGATCAGTCGTCTACCGATAGATTTGGGAGTTTGGATCGCAGAAAGCGGAACGCGGTGCAGCACACTGCCAGTATGGGTGCCGACATACAACCACGATATCGTACCGTATCGATCAGTGCTACAAAAAATTCCTCTTGCGTTCCTCTACATCAGAACGCCTCCGTTCATCTGCTCCCATTATCCGAGCATCCGTCGACCAACAATAAAATGTTGCTTCGCACGCAATCGCTCGGCAGCGTAGAGAAGTGGCACTCGAGCCATTTGCACGAGCTGCTCGACGGCAAGGACACCACGGATAATATTAGTCGCAAGGTGAAGGAGAAGGAATGGTACGAAACCTCGTTGGACTCGGGCACGAGTCCAGGACTGGATCTCGGCTTGATAGCTTCTCATAAAAGCATTCATTATCAGTCCACTGCTCCTGTAGGCTCTAAACTGCCTAGCGCTAGCAGCTCCGAGGACGGGAAGACTAGCGGCTATATGCCCTCAATGAATCATCGTAAGACTGATTTGATCGCTGCCGAAACCGAACAGCATTTGCAACCGCCATCGTCGTCAACTCGATACGAACACACGAGGAAGAAGGTGCTCGAAATTCCCGCCGAGTCGAAATCGTCTCAAGAGGCCGGCGAAGAGACGATTCGACTGGGATCATCGCAGAATTGTACAATTGTTCAAGCGGGGAAATATCAGCCTTACAGGGAAGTGACAAAACCGTTCGAGATGTCCGATTTTTACAAATATTCGACCAAATTCCGTAAGAGGAACGAAGGAAACGGGCAAAATTGTTCGAGCGATGCGCAAGACGAACAGCGGGGGACACATTACACCGGAACTGATCTTCACGGAGAGTCGGAACCTTCGAATTCGAACGTTGGTCAAAACGGATCGGCTGCTGTTCAAAAGAGAATCTATCAGCCGGTTCAACGAATGACTTGTCAGCCGTATTTGGCGTCGTTGAGATAACTCGTTTGTTTCCACGTGGATCACGAAACAACGGAAGGATCGATAGGCTGGACCTGTCTAGTTAATTGTCGGAACGTTTCTCCCCGTTGCGTTTGAAAGGTTTCAAACACGAACAATTTATTTGAACGTTCCAGAATAGTTTATGGGCAAATAGAATATTTCTTGATCTATCTATAAGACAAGAATATCGCGTTTGGACGTTTGTCAGTTTTTAGGAAATTTTATTCTGTTGGCATTTAGAACGTTATTCAAAATCGACTGCATCGACATATCGAGACCTGGTTAGTGCCTTATTTTGATCGAAATTATAAAGGGAATTTGTATAAGGAAGGAGATGCTTACACCGAGTTAATATTGTACATACATACGTCAATCTGGCGATTTAATGGTTCTACGATGGAGCGAAAGACTTCTGCGCGTTGCACCCTACGTGTTCGAATCACGATCGCGATCTAGCAATAAATACTAATCTACTGTCACAAAGTGATCGTGTTTCATCGCCTCGACTGCTTCGACTGGTAGTATAGAATATAAAGAAATATTTTTATACGATTGATTTTATAGTATTGTCGAATTACTCTATAGATACGGCTAGGCGTACGCTGGCTCTTTGAAATTGCAACACAACTTTGTTATGGAAAATATGTATGTTAAAAAATTATTCGCTTTTGAACAAAGGAAATGTTTCCTCGTTAATAGCACAATAATGTACAAAAAAAGGTATCTTTATTTATTTACAATAGGTATATTGTAATAATCTCGTTCGTTCACTACTTCAGCAAGTAAGTAGTAAAAGGACAAAATGTTTAATTGTATTTATATTAAAATGTGTTTGGCGATCGCTTTGTAGTTGCCAGTGGATGCTTAGCCTTGAACAGTTTCGAGAATTCAAAGTAAGCGTAAAGCAAACAAATACGACTGGTTAACTATAGTAATTAGTAGAAAACGAATGGTATACATCGGTTGAGCTTTACCGTTGAGACTTTTGTATGTTTTGGTAGATCATTATGCTATTCATAGATAAATATGGATATTATCGTGTTTTTGTTTAATAAGAGTGTTCTGCACAATGTTCGCTGTAAGGCATATAAGACTATATAAAATTTCTTAGATTTTGAGTGCCTTGGATTCTGAGAGCCAAAGACTCGAAAGATGTTTCGCAATGCTTTTCCTTTTTAAACTGCTTTATATTTATTTCTATTGTGGATAGATATGAAGTCTATATACGAATTTAATGAAATTGTATTTAGTTGCGTAACGTATTGGTAATAGAATACTATTTTCTCTTTAAGTTTAATACATACACTGATACAAATTTACATTTTCAACAGTAAGCATCATAAACTTAAACTAACGTCTAAATTAAGCGACAGTACGAATTCGTGACGGAAAGGATTGCTTTGTTTATGAAATTTCGATCACATTTTTTTTTAGAAATAAACAATTGATTCTTACGCATACATATAGATATATACTTGTTGCTTCCCTACTGTCTTCGTTCTCGTTCGAGGGAACGTATTGTACGCTAAATTCGTAGCTGAAAAGTTACATGTATAGGTATACATACATATGTAAGTATAGTTGGTGAAAATTCTAACTGACTTCAGGAATGTTGACCCCTTTACAGATATTCATGGTTCACCCTTTTATTCGTCTACTTCCAATAACAAAAATATATCATCGTAAGAAATTAAATTGAAGCCAATATACATATCACTTACTTGTATCATTGAGCTCGACTAACATACAAATTAATGACTAAAACGATAACTACTCGACGCTCGAGCAAGAGAATGATCGCGAGATTAATTCCGGGATACTTGTGCGTCTATTCCAATCGTAAATCACGGTGTTAGCTAACGTTCTTCTTTTTCAAATGTCCCCGTAGTCGGGAGCCGGAAAGGTGTCGAGCATAAAAACGTTAATTAATGTTTCGTTACGCACATGACATGTAAGATAGTCTAACAGCATTATAAATTTTTTATAGTTATAATAATGAATCTCGATCACGCGGGGCACGCGAACTCTTGGCAATGGTTTCGTATTCTCGCAGTATTACGGCGAAATTATGTATTACCGCTTAACTCGTTACCACCTTAACTTCTAACTTCCTGTTTTACCATTGAGATTAAAAGACACGTTAACGTTGGGCAGTGGCACGTCACGGTAATTAAACGAGAACTCGAGCCATTCGATCACTTCAACTACCGGTATTGTTACTCGATACACAATCGGGGACAATACTAAATGGACTATTTTAAAAAACGCAAAACTTTTTTTAAAAATGGTCCAAAGGACTTGAGTCTCTTCAATATGTTAGACCGACTAGTTTGCTAGAGAATGAGTAAACAATTGCTCATCGCAATGTTGGCCCACTTTGATAAAACTCACTTTGAAATCTACAAAACGCATTTTTCAAATTATCGCTACAGACTCGGGTGAAAAAGTTGAAGAAACATTTTAAAAATTTTTACGATTCCTATCAATTGCAATCTAAACTAATTTTTGTTTACTCATGGTCCAACATCTTAAAAAACTCATTCGGACCAATTTCGAAAAAGTTGTGCGACTTTTAAGAGTGTCCATTCAATATTCTCGCCGATTGTAGATACTACAAAAAGTCGAGAACAAGTAATTGAAGGTTTCTTTTGGTATGCCAGAGTCATTAAAATATTTATCACTAGACTGCCGGTAGTTAAAGCATTGAATACCGCGCCTAATTCGTCGTTAATAGACTGCGGATTTTTATACAAGAAAGACTTCCGATGAACTTGCCGAATCTTCTTCCATTGATTTTAGAGAAACGGTCGTTTCTACCACAAATTACAAGTGCATAAAATCCACAGTCTAATCGTTGGACGTTGTTTAACAAGACCTTGATGTTTGTGACGGGGAAACTCGCGTAACCATCTTATTCTCTACAGTCTTTTCTAATATTTACACTGTCCAACACGTATTCTTTCTGACGAGAAATATTCGAATTTGTTGGACAGTGTTATCGGCATTCGTTCGCAGACAGTTGCAAACGTCGATGAATCGTAAAAATAAAAAGAACACTGACCCATGAAGCGCTTCTCACGTTAGGCATAAAATTGAAACGATTTAACATAATATAGGCAGAGCACGTCGCTAATGCTAAGATGAATCTCTGAATCTGATTTCCGCGAAAACACGAATCTCAGCTGGAAAATTCATCGGTACAGCGCGTGTAGTTTCCCAACCATTTTTGGCTCACAGACCTCGCCGTTGAAGTTTCGTTTTGTTCGAATAAACTCTCACAATCGCGCGAGTGTGTGCATAGAATTTCGAAATTGTTAGAGGTCATAGAGGACACCAGGAAAATGTTCTGACGTTCACCGGTGGATGGCAGCGACCAAACATTGGAAAACTACGATAATACATAGTTGTAGGAAGTAAAAGTCAAGGTCAGTTATACCTAAAATGCACGTCCTAGAAGCTACAGTATCACTCAAGCAATTAGATCTTCAAGTTTACGATTCATGCAGCCACTCGCAAACCATATAAAAATTCGAATTCCCATACGCTCGCCTAAAACACATCGGTAAATACACGGAACGCAAACACAGCATTCTGTTTCACCTATAACAACATTTCTCTTCGCCCCCCCCCCCCACCCATTCACCATTTTAAAACTAAAATAAGTTAACACGTCTGAGATTCGTAATCAAATTCATTGGCACTCGGAAAAACACGTTCGTTCCTTCGCATCGTATGCTGACGCGAAAAACACGCTTTTAAAAACAAAACATAAATTCGAACTGATGAGAAGTGGCAATGCCCAGTGTTGACAAATATACACAGTTCTCCTTATTCTTATTGTTAACGCGTGGTGAAACAATTAATACCGGGTTTCGTTTCAAAGTTGGGCGGTATCTAACGCAATTAACGATTAAAATTTTCATTCGATATATATATAGTTAAAATGTTTTCTTTTTTACAAGCTTGTCTTAAAAGTGAATCGGAATAATGAGCTTGGTGAGAATAAGTTTTACGAACATATGATATATAATTTACTAGAAGTGTACATAATGAAATTTCAATTGAAAGCTAACGATTACCGATCGCTATTAATGTCTATTACCGGTAATCGGTGACTAATTACATCGTTCAATTTTTGGAAATTGGAAGAATAAGCATGAATTAAAAATTTCAATCGGTTAATGCCCAACTCTGATTTCAGACATTCAAGGAAATATAAAGGCATAACGTGTATTTAGCGTTCATTTAGCAGTTTTGAATGTTTTAAATAGACATTTACCATACACAGCAATATATCGAATATTTCGAGTTCTTGTTTTCTATAAATAGCGTTAGCAATAACAATAGATGTCGAATGATAACAGTCCCCTATAAAATCAACAGTATAAAAATTTTATAGAAAGTACAAACAACTCGCGTGCGTAGAAAGTTTGTCCAGTAAAATACCGAATAACGTTAACTGACTGTTCATTAAAGGCAACACTGAGATTAGATTCTTGTAAAAGAAACATTTTTTTTTTCTCTCCATCTCTTACCGCTACGAACAACAGATCGAATTTGCATGCGCAAAAACATTTAACCTAATACCCATTCAAACAAATTCCTTTTTAATACCATCGAAACCATTCGTAATGAAGTACTTCTATTGAAAGAGAATTGATACCGTATTCTTTGGCTTTTATTTTTCTTTTTACAGTTCTAAGGATTGCCTTCATTCATTATTACAAAAGTTTTATATATAGCTCGTCTTCTATAACAGGACCATCGATTCCGATAGATAGCAATTAAAAAATGTAAACGTATAATAAATAATAAAACATAAAGACAAATTGTTAAAAAATCCCAGAACTTCTTTCGGCTCACCTAACGTTCGTATATAGTATGCTTCTTTTTCATAGTTGGAATCAATACATATTCGCTAGAAATTGTATCTTCTTTTTTTCTCTCTCCCTCTCTCGTTTTCTTTACCATTACAACATTCAAACAAATATATTCATACTATCGCACAGTCATACTTTATTACATACTACACACGATTTGCGCATTTATCACGGATACCTTAATGCTATATCAATTAAAAACTAACACTATACAATAGAATAATTTAAGGAATTTGTTGCTTTTTAAATGTTCACGGAGCCGTAACAGGAGGTAGGATGAAACTCGTTAATTTTAACCTCGATATGAACGATTGATAACCAAATCAATGTAACACGCTGTTTATTGCAAAATAATGGTTTGCTGTTTTCTGTTTCTTATTATTTTTTTTCTTTTCGTTTAAATTGAACACTATTTTCCATGAATTCTCCTTTATTTACCAAGTCTAGTAACACGAAAAAAAAAAACATATTAAAAGTCAGACTTGGTTTTCTTTGTCCGCAGAATAAGTACCTAATCGAGGTGTAAGCTAATTCTAAAAGAAGAGAAAGAAACTAAAAACTATGTCGTAAGAGAAGAAACGATAATACCTTTTTCATCTTGCTCAAAAAGTTCTTATTAGGGCGTTACGTTTCATGCCATAGATGAATAGCGATATCGATAAAATGAATCCGATTTATAAGCACGACCGATAACAGTACACTTATTCTGCTCAGGAAAATAAAGAAAAAATTCATCTTGTTACTAAATTAAGCATTGCTACGCAAACGGTTTTTAGCATACAAGTAATCATTGTTATCTAACGATATCTTTCATTGACTTCTTCTTAGGGAAAAGAAATTAATTAATTGTGAAACAGTATCACGGCTTGACGGAATCTGTTTATACTGGCAAAAAGAGTAACGGCGGATATTATTGACATATGTTCTATTCATTGAATTAATTTGGACCACTGATGTGATAAATCTGATGCATACTTCTTATGATTGAGTATTATTTGTAAGAATATTGGTCAAGATACGCGAAAAAAATGATTACAAAGTGTTCGTAGTATAGTATTAAAAACCTTGTCATTATTATACATGCGACTCGTTACTACTGCTATCTTCTATTTACCAATCCGATGCATTTACATGTTTTCCAATGTAAATATATCACCAAGCGAAGCACACAACGTAGACAGGATACCTTTGAACCATAACCATTCAAACAATTCGTAAACTACTTGTCTATTCAGCCACTGAAACCACGTATAGGTGGTGGATAAGATAGATAATACAGATAACAGTAACAGCAGAAATGATTGTCGAATTTGTAATACAACTAGTCATAAGGAAAATCGTGTATAGACCAGTCAGAGTCACCGGAATCTGAAAACACAGTGACAATGTCTTCGAGTTCCAAGTCGAATAACCAACGATCATCTCTCTCTTCTAGGAAGTCCCACAAGAAAAACTGCTGTAAAAATACTTTTACTAGTGTTTATATATTTAAAATGGAAACGCTATAGAGCCAGACACCTCTGCGGTTTCGCGCGCAATAGCTTTGCTCTATAACGTTACCTAATACCTAGGATATAACTAAATATATAGAATATACCTAGAATCAACGAAAAAAAGATCTAATTAGAAGAATCCACATGTTACAGACACTTACACGTAATAGATCGATTTCTTCGTCGGCATTGCGTCTTTGACGTACAGGTGGACCGACGTCTGTTTTAGTGCCATCGGGAAGCGCGTGGAGGTAAAAACATTTATTGCCGAAAGGACATTTGCCGTGACCCTTGTTGAAATATTTGCAATCTTTAGTACTGTAACAAAAAAACAATGTGTTATGATTGAATATAACGAACGACGACGAATTATCATATTTTCTTACCTTAATGCACCTTTGTAGTCCAATATTAATTTTTCTTTCTCCTCCTTCGTGTCTACCCAGTACATACTCGGACACACGAAATCAGAAGTGACACGACACTCTGGACAAGCCCTGATGATCTTATTGTCGAACTGTTTAGCCTGCCTCCATTTTCTGATACAACTCAAACAAAAGCAATGATTGCAATTCGGTAGAATACCAAATCTTTGTTCACCCGACGCTTTCTCCATTACTATCTCGAAGCAAACTCCGCAAGACTTTTCTCTGCTACGTTGGACCGCAAAAGAAAGTTCCATGTCGACTTCGTGCTGCTTGACACATGCCTAAGGGTGAAAAAAAAGAAAAGAAATGAGACATGCTGTAATTTGTAATGTTACAAACCAGTCGAATATAATATACCTTGAATATTTTCAATATCAAACTACAACTTTTGTAATGAGTTTTCAAATTAAGAATCAAAGATAAAATTAAAGTATTTATTCATATGTTTTTTCAATAACACGAGAAGTTACCTCGAAGATGGCAAAAAGTAATAGAACAGAATGGAAAAGATGTTATTGAATAAATCTATGAATAAATATCTCAATTTTAGCTTTCAATTTACAAACGCTACGAATTTTCGTTTCAACCGAATATATACCATTTTTTTATATTATTAAAAGTAACGGAAATATTCAAGGTAGTCAAAGTTATTGCCCCACCCTGATATACAATATTAATTACATTCGTATGCTTCTTTCGAAGATCTTCGTTGTGTGGATGAAGTGCAGCACGATTACACAATTCACAGATGTCCCCGTGCAGGTATGTACAGTTACGTTTTTTACAAATTCCTGTTGCAATTGCATATGGACAGAGCGGTTCTACAGATAGACTGGATGCTTGACCAGAAGGATTTACAGCTTGTGCGTAAGATACTGGATACGGAGAGCTTGCAGATGTTCCTAGGGTAGTAGATGGCTCGCTCATCGAAGAAGAACCAGCAACGGACGAAGGTACAAATTCTGGTGCTTTTATCCACTCTTCTGTCATACAGGCACTTTCTTTACTAGAAACGTATGAGTCTATCTGATTGCATGATACTTTCTACAGTTTTAATATATAATCGATATATATATCTACATATAAGAAACACACACATATACATATGTGTATGTATATAAATATACATGTAAGATTTAAAGGTCTACATCACTGTAACAGCAACATACACATTTTTAATTGTTGGCGAAGTCGAAGTATTCGAAGTATGTTGACCAGGTGAAACGTTATCTAATGAACTTGCATTCTCTGAATTATTGTCGGCAGTTTCAGCGTTGTGACGAAAATGACACTGGTTACCAAATTTACAGATGCCTTGCTTAAAAAAGCGACAAGCAACGTTAAAAGGTGGCCCGGAACCAGATACCATTGTTTCTGTACTACTTCCGTCGCTTCGAGCTCCTTGGCTATGGTGATACCTGCAATTGTTTCCTTCTCGGCACATACCATTTTTGAAATAGCTAAAACCAAAAGAATTTTATCAACACATTGTTAACGGTTCGCATTAAAAAAGGAAAACAGTATATTTCCTGTTTATCGGTAGAAACGAATAGATGTAACCTTGAAATATTTAGGTTAAAACGCCTGTCCGGTTAGAAGAAGATACATTGCGTGTTTACATCTCAAAATTACTTTACAGTTTATATGTAAACATAGTATACGTGTAAAAATCGTTATAGCGAGTGACATTACTTTTTAGTATATCGCTTCTTTATTGTTAATGATAATTCTCGCGTTTAAACGAACGAACACAGTTAACTGCAAAAGAAGTGTTTATTCGAAAGATAAAGAAAACGAAAGAAACAACATGCGAGCAGTCCAAAAAATAACGATGTTTGCAAGTTGAAGTTGGCTGACAGGTTATAAATAGAATGTTCTTTTGCGGAAAAACTGATGGCTCGGCTGTTCGTCGGCGTTACGCGATCATTGAAATATATTAGGGAAACAACGATAGAAGAGTTTCTTACCGGCAAACAACGCTCTGTGTCCAATTGTCGGCCATTTTCTAAAGCTTCCACTGTAACAATGATCGACAACGCGTCCTCGAAGGGTCGCGTGCACTTTCTTTTCGTTACGGCAGACCGACACACGACACAAATTTCTTCAAATAAACGTGAGTACGACGTAGCACAATGGTTCCGGTTCTATCGGCAATTTTGCCTGACAAGTATCCTTGCGCAAGATCCCTTGAATACCAAGTACAAAAACACACCAATTCCCGTCCTTCTTCTTCTTTCCCTGCTCCTCTCGGTGCTTCCGCCGTTGTTCTACACAGTTTTCCTCTTGTGCAAATTTCTTCGCACCATATACATATATATATACATATACGTATACGTGTACTCTCTGTTTTTATTCGCTATCAACAAATGTTTAACATTTGCAATATATGTATACTCAACTCGACGACTTTAGGCGTAAGAGCACACATATACGTCACGATTAACTAACAATAGATGCAAATTCACGTTTAACTGACAAGACGAAACTCCGCCATTTCTCGGTGACCAATGTTCGATGCGCATACGTCCCCAAGTTGAATTCAAGGTGTTCAAGTGCGCACGCGTACTCAAGTATCTATGTCGTGAAGGTAGCTTCGAAATTACTTATGGGGGTAAGTATTAGGCAGAATATTACTAGAAAAACCAGTAAAACAGTGTTTGCGGGATCGAGTTGTTTGTCCTTATACGAGCATAATAGGAGCTGTGTGAAGGCTCATTGTAAAGAGGAAGGTTGATCGTAGCTTATTTCCATCATGATTTAATGAGATTATGTTTATAATTAATAATATGAGCGTCTAAAGTAGGGGGAAAAATCGAGACAACCAACATCAGGTTCCCATGTATTTTTCTAATGCAAAACGATTTTATTTACTGAAATCATGAGTGCACCTTAGAACAATCAACCTTTCTCTTTATAATGAGCCCTCACACAACTCCTATTATGTTCGTATAAGGAAATGTAACCCAAAGGCGTAAACGCTGTTTTGCTGATGAAAACATCCGTTTTTCAACTTAGGGCCTGTTCAGACACGGCGGAAAACGCGCGTTTCCAACCGCGCGATTTGAACCGCGTCAAAATTGGCAGTCGTTCAAGAAGAGGCGGTAACCGCGCTGAAATGCTGGAGAGGGGCGAAGTTTTAGAAATCATAGTAAACAAAATCACGCGGAAACCGCGCGGATTTGATTTCCTGCGGTTCAAAGGCGGCGGCCGCGCGGATCTTTGAACCGCGTGGTCACGTGTGAACGAATGCATTGACACTAATGTAAGAGCCTGTTCACACACGGCGGAAACCGCGCGATTTGAACCGCGCGGACGTAATTACATTAGCGTCAATGCATTCGTTCACACGTGACCGCGCGGTCCAAAGACCCGCGCGGCTGCCGCCTTTGAACCGCTGGAAATCAAATCCGCGCGATTTTGTTTACTATGGTTGTTCGTACTGAGCTAAAACTTCGCCCCTCTCCTGCATGTCCGCGCGGTTACCGCAGTTTCCTGAACGACTGTCAATTTTGACGCGGTTCAAATCGCGCGGTTGAAAACGCGCGGTTTCCGCCGTGTGTGAACAGGCCCTTAGAGGTTAGCAACATCAGCAAAACAGCGTTTACGCCTTTGGGTTTCATTTCCTTATACGAACATAATAGGAGCTGTGTGAGGGCTCATTATAAAGAGAAAGGTTGATTGTTCTAAGGTGCACTCATGATTTCAGAAAATAAAATCGTTTTCTATTAGAAAAATGCATGGGAACCTGATGTTGGTTGTCTCGATTTTTCCCCCTACTTTAGACGCTCATATTATTAATTATAAACATAATCTCGTTAAATCATGATGGAAATAAGCTACGATCAACCTTCCTCTTTACAATGAGCCTTCACAAAGCTCCTATTATGCTCGTATAAGGACAAACAACTCGATCCCGCAAACACTGTCTTACTGGTTTTTCTAGTAATATTTCTAGTAATATTCTGCCTTTCCCTTACCGCCTTATAAGAATATTCTGTGCGACGAGCATGCGCCTAAACTTTTAACCATTCAAACGTATTTCACATTTTGCAAGACCAACAAATTTGATTATGATTCTCACCCCTTCGATTCATCAACTAAAGATCCAAAGCGAAAAAAATTCTATAATATTCGATTGTCAGTCTACGTGTGCTTCATTTTCGATGGTCCTTTATGTCGCTATCATAATCGGACGTTTCTATTAGATCTGTTTACGAAATGTAAAATCTTTCGGTTCCTGAAAAATAAGATGAAATTCTTGTCTTGAATGAGAAATAAGAATCTCAACAGAAATTTTAGGAGAAAACAGAAGAACATCGATAACACAGTTGTTATGAGAACGCGGCTTCATTTAGTTTGATCCAAATAAGAGATTATGATTGTATGTATGTTGGTAGTGTATGCGGAATGCCGCCACGGCAGCGATGTTTCGACGATGAATACAGAATTGTAGTTTTTAAATAAAAAATATTGTGAGACTGAGTGCTGTTTGGCATCGAGATTCGAAGGTGATATACCTATTTTTCGTTATCTAGAAGTGCACAAGTATTTTCTATACGTCCAAATACGAGCTTGTTTTCGAGCGATATGAAATTTTGAATTGTTCAGAATATTGAATTTCGTATCTGTAAATAGTGTTGTTTAACAGCTCGTCCGTTCGTAAGAAACTGACTCCGTTTACCGACGAACGTACATACAACCGTTTTCTTCCTTTATTTATTTTTTCCTTCACTGTCAGACTCGATTAAATCACAAGTATCAAATGCAACATGGCGAACCGAAGCTACTTTCTGCGATAACCTCAATCTTCCGTACAGCGGTTTGGTGCATCGGCTAAGGAAATGTAGTGTCAGTTGTTTTTCGAGAAATGTTTTATTATTTCTTCACGCTACATATTCACGCTAAATATGTATATATATTACATTCTTGTCTCTATATTCTATCTGTGTTTCACATATCGAATTTAAACATTTGTTTATACTGACTGCACGAGTTCTACAGTGATTCGCAAGATCGTTCGCGTTCTATAAAATGTAGTATCAACTATAAAATGTTTCTTGAGACTGTATTTGTTTACATCGTTCAAATCCCTTTGTACATTGGTTTCTTGCAAAGCAACTTGCAAATCATTGTGGGTACATGTATTGATAGAATAAAACACGTTATTCTCTTTTTAAGTGTATACATATATTTTCTATGTTCTTCGTGTTTTCGTGAGTTTGCTACATTCGCTACATTGTTCGTATACATTTTCAGATACATGTAATTATACTCCATTATACGATTGAGCATGGATACTAATACTGAAAAGTATACACCCGTAGAAAGTGAAAGGAATGCTGATAGTTCAACTATTGAAAAGGAGAAAGTAAACAGCGATACAAGCAAAGTACCGACAGAGCTTGTGAATATCGAAACTGAGAAAGAAATTATAGTACAGCCTTGCCAAAGTAGTGAAACCAAGGCTGATACAACCGATGAAACGCAACAAGAGCAGAGCGACGAAAGTATAGATAATAGAGAAGCGTCAAATATCAAATTGTGCGAAGAAAAATCCTTGGTTAAAGTAAAATTAAAAGGAAACGATTCGAATTTACAGGAAAGCAATGAAAATGCAGCATCGATGGTTTGTAATATACAGTCGGATGAGTTATGCAAAGATAATGAAAAAATTGTTTTGCAAGATGATAAATCTGAAACAATATCAGCAGTATCAGATGTTGTGGAAACCAATGATACAAGTAATACATCGAATAATCCAAATATAGTAGAAGATGTAGAATCTCAAAGTAAGTTGGTAGATGTACCAGGGAACACAGAAATCGAAAGTTCAATGGAGAAGACAGACGAGCCGAGCGATTTAAATTCTGAGAAGACCAGAAAACCCGAGACAAAGATTGATGGTGCCATTGAAGTCGAATCTGAAACAGAGAAAGCACAATTGCCTATTAAAGAAAAAAACGATTCAGGTAGTAAAAAGCCTGAATCGGAAGAAGTATCGGAAGATTGCGAAAAGGATGCAACAGAAAAAGCTGTAATAGAACCAGAGAATACAGAATTTGTACAGTTCTCTCAGGAGAAACACGGAGATGCTCAAATCGAAAATCAATCCATAGACGCGGAGGATCCCTTTGGCGGAGACAACCTTAATGTTGAAAATGTCGAACCAATGGACACAGACGATCTCAATGAAACAGAAGTAGGTTTTCCTAATTTGTGTACTCAGGCTGATAATCTACAAGACATTGTAAGTGCTAGAGAAAGCGACTTTAATGCTAGCAATAAAGATAATGAAAAAAATAAAGATGTTTCTGTTAGTGCAGTGCAGCCTTCGAATGTAAGTCAAGAAGCTGAGAAGGATTGTAGCGCAGGTCCGTCTGATGTAGAAGGAAACGAAAATTTAAGTAAAACTAAAGTTGCAGGATCAACTGAAAAATGCAGTGACGGAAAAGAAAAAGTTCTTCACGAAGTAACACCGATAGTACCTGAAGCACAGTCGACCGTTCTACCGGGACAAGACGATGAATTATGTATTATTCCAGATAGCATGAAAGTAATTATTCCTGGACAAACGAACAAATCAAGTATCAGCAGTAATAAAGCCTTAGACGAAATCAATCCTGACCATAATGCAGTTCCAGAAAGTTCTGAAGATAGCAAATCAAGTCCAGATGGTAACGAAGACAAGCAACAAGACACAACAGATTTAAAAGATGAAGACAAAACTGTTGCGAAGGCTATTGAAAGTACAGAGACAGAGAAAGACCCGGTCAACGATGTTACAGCTACAACTACGGATGTTATTAACATAGATGAGGAGTCGAAGAACTCTGAAATTGAAGAAATAACAACCAAAGACATTTGTAAACAATGTAAAGAAGAAAGATCGTGTAAGATTAAAGTTAAAATCGGTTTTGATACTTTCAACGTTTGCTCGAAAACTTGTAAAGCATTATTCAAAGCGGCCAATAATAGAGCTGTAGATATTCCCAGCGATGGAGTGAATTCCAAGAGAGAGAAACGTTGTGCAAACTGTTTGCTGATCGTTGAACTCGGTGACGAGCGTAATCTCTCTTGGGAGACAATGGAATTTTGTAACGAAGAGTGTTTAGGGAAATTCCAAACAAAGTATGGGAGCTACTGTAGAAATTGTAATGGCTCCGTGCAGGCAGTTAGTTTAGGCAAATATTGCGTGCGATTTGGTTACGACGTTAGACAATTCTGTTGTTCCACTTGTTTGGAAGAGTTTAAGAAAGGACTGAAAGTATGCACATATTGTCAAAAGGACATAAGTTCGAGCGCTGAAGGTTTTCTTGCACCGGTCGGCGATAAAGGACAATTTAAAGACTTTTGCACACAAGATTGTATGGAGAAATATTCAAAAATGAGTTCCGTCGAGCCTCCAGTTATGGAGAAAAAATGTTGCAGCGTTTGTCAAGAAGTAAGGAAACACTTATCTACATATATATATATCATAATTATTATAATTTTACATGAAAAACGATATTTCTTTTAACAGGAAAAGGTTGTTCACTGCGAAGTTCAAATAGACAGAACTGGTCCGGTAGCTATCTGCAGCGAACCTTGTTTCGCTGCATTCAAATTTGTAAAAAAGGTCGACCCCGATCAATGTTCCACTTGTAAAAAGTTCTTCGAGATGCCTAACAAAAAGAGTTCTGTTGTATTTTACGAAAACGAGGCTCACACGTTTTGTTCCAAGACCTGTTTAAATATATTTATTATTACAAACAGAAAGATCGTTCCGTGTAATTGGTGCAAGGTGAAGAAGTACAATTTCGACATGATCAAGAAGGAGTTGAAAACGGGACAAGTGATGATGATGTGCAGCCTGAATTGTTTGACTTTGTACCAGGTACGATGCGTTTGCGTATTACCAATTTCGAATCGTCGAAAAGTCAAATTTGATTCCTACATATCTCTCGAATTGTATACAGGTCTCGATAAATGCGGTCTCGGCAAAAAGAATAAACTGTGATTTCTGTCGCGAATTCTCTCAAGCACAGTATCATTTAACGATGTCGGACGCAACGATACGAAACTTTTGTTCGTACAATTGCGTGATGAACTTTCAAGCACAGTATACTAAATCACCGATAACAATACCAACGGGCGACGATCCTGTGCCTACTGGTATGCCTAAAAGAACATTACCTCAGAGGAACGCGAGCTCGAATAATCAAAAAACCAATGACATGCAAAACAAAAAGACAATGCCAGTGATTTCATCTGTAACGAGTTTAGCTACGTTAGCAAATGGACAAGCCAGTCCAACAACGCAACAAAATAGTGTAAATAATATGGTGATACCCTCGGTAGCTATCAATCAGAATCAGGCACCTCAAGTGATATATAAGCAACACATAATAACGAGGCCTCCGAGTCCTGTCCAAATCCATAATAAAACGACTCAGTGCAAACCATTGACGCATACAAAGGGAGTTTCTGTACGTCCACATCCTTGTACGAAAGCGACGCAAACGGATGGAGTTACCCAGGCAGTTATTCCGATACCAGTACCAATTTACGTTCCGTTTCCAATGCACATGTTTAGTATGCCTTTCCCGGTTCCGTTCCCATTTCCGTTACCGATTCCTGTTCCTATTTTTATACCTACGACAAAGAATAGCGCTAAAGGAATATTCAAGGACATTAAAAGAATACAGGAAAAAATACCAGCGGATCCGTTCGAAGCTGAACTCCTTATGATGGCGGAGATGGTTGCAACGGAAAAGAAAACTAATGAAACTGACTCGGATTCTGCGGACGATAGGTAAACCGATGTATTGTAATGTCCGACTGTATGTCTGATTTGTGAGAAATGAGAAGGCGCATCCCGCACCCTTACAATCGTAGAAACGAGTCTACCACCTTAATCTTATAGAATGTACCAATGATTATAATATTTCTTTTAGGGAAGAGGAGGCTGGTGATCGGGATCAATCCCACAGCGGAGGTTTTAGTCCGGAAGGGGTTGACTCGAGTAATACATTTGGCGACGATATGTTACAAATGGCTCTAAAAATGGCGACGGGTGAACTGGACGAGCCTGCTGTTGATTTAGAAGCTGCTTTAACTCCGAATACAATCACGGCTACGCAAACCGCGGCACAATCGGAGGCAGCTTTGGAAACTGATGGTAACGAAATGGAAAATGATTCGAAACTATAAGAATTTATAGTAAGAATTATTTATCGAATTTATCATATGTTTGATACGTTTAGTTCAGTCAGAACGACTAATGGTTAGTTCTCGTGGAAGGAAACGAATGGTTCCATACAAGCCAAGGTCTACCCCGAATAAGCGTGGGAGGCGTGTATCCACAACGAACGATATGCCTTTGATGCCGCCTCCTGAACCTCAACCACCGCCTCAGCCAAGGATCATCGAACCCATGGAGAAACCAGATGCCAACATGGCTCTGAAATATACTTTCGGAGTAAACGCGTGGAGGCAATGGGTAAATATAAATAAAACTATCATGAGCAGACTGCGGATTTTTATGAAAAAGTAAAAATTGTATGCATTAATTGCAAGACATAGGAACCAAACAGAAATTTATTTCTCTCTTCAATGGTTTTATTAAGTTGTAAGAAATGTTTTGATACTCTTACATTCGTGTAATCTCTTTATCTATTGTTTATTATAATAAATGCATAAAATCCGCAGTCCAATCATGAATTTTCTTCCTCTTGGACACGTATATTGAAGAAATAAATATTATATGTCAACAGGTAGTCACAAAGAATGCCGAATTAGAGAAACAAAGTACACCCATGAGAAAAATGAAATTATTTAAAACGGATCTCTTGCAACTCACAGCGGATGAGTTAAATTATACGTTGTGTCTGTTTGTGAAAGAAGTCAGAAAACCAAATGGCACGGAATACGCTCCGGACACGATATATTATCTTTGCTTAGGTAAACGTTTCGAACCGAATACACCAGCCTGTATGAAACCGTTTGGTTTGATTAAACAAACCGAGTCTCTGTTGCAGGAATACAGCAGTATTTGTTCGAAAATAGTAGAATAGATAACATTTTTACGGATACATATTATGAAAAGTTTACGGACTGTTTAAACGAAGTTGCAAAGAAATTCTCTGTTCTTTATAATGATGCACGTAAGACATTTAATTTCTATTCATTTTTTAAATCAGCTTCAAAAGTAATCGTTTCTAATAATCGTTCGATACTTTCTACTTTCTTCCTTAGAATATATTGTTACAAGAGTCGAAGAGGAACATTTATGGGAATGCAAACAGTTAGGTGCTCACTCGCCACATGTTCTCCTAAGTACTCTTATGTTTTTTAATACCAAACACTTTAACCTCGTGGTACGTACATGGTTATCTCTATTTCGTATCTCTACAGAAACCGTAAAGTTTCTAGTAGTCTTTCATTTATGTTATGGCTTTACAAATTTAGAGATAAATCAAATTTTTTAGACGGTAGAGGAGCATATGCAGTTATCGTTTTCGCATATTATGAAACATTGGAAACGTAATCCTGCTGCACAACCTGCTGCGGCAACAGGAAAAGTTCCAGGAACGAGAAACGTCCTACTCCGTTTTTATCCACCGCAATCTGCACTGGGTAGGTACATTGAGTTTTACGGTTATTGTACCAGATATACAAGAACATTACAAATTTATCACTGTTTCTTCTAGAAGGCAATTCGCGTAAGAAGAAAGTGTATGAACAACAAGAAAACGAAGAAAATCCACTGAGATGTCCAGTCAAATTGTATGAATTTTACTTGTCCAAGTGGTAAGTTAATCTTGCTGATAGAGTTGACTATTCCAGTCCCAGTATCCAGGAACCAACATGCAATTAATTTAATTCTTCTCTGATGCAATTCCAGCCCGGAAAGCGTAAAAACTCGTAACGATGTATTCTATTTATTACCTGAAAGAAGCTGTGTACCGGACAGTCCGGTATGGTACTCAACGTCCCCATTAGCCAAGGAACATCTCATAAAAATGCTCTATCGCATTAAGATGGTTAAAGAAATTAATGTGGCACTGCTGACTAGCTAATTTCGTGTTCGTATATTTATCTTCTCCTTGTTAATTCGATTATTGTAACGGACAAAAATGTTCGAAGAATAATGTGTACTCATTGAAATTTTATAATTTCTATTGTATATTTTTCACTTCCTAACAAAATAAAAAGATTTATCATCAAACGAATGCTTCATGGAAAATAACGATGAACAACAACAATGTGCTACATGATAAAACTACTATATGTAGTATACCTACTATATTTTTTATTTGCAATATAAACGAAATTATACACTCTTCTTTGGCCTTGAAAATGTACGTTTACGTTTCAGTATATTCTTCTTTACCTCTAACTGACTGAGTTCAGTCTGTAGTTCAGAAAATATTTCTCGCTGCTCTTCTTGCGGAATGGTCTTCCTAATAAAATATAAAAAAAGGAAATGCGTGAGGATGTGTAAACACTTATGTTTGTAAGATAAATCGATGTACACTTTGTTACAGAAATTTTTACCTGTATTCTTTCATTAAATCGTATTTCTCCCATGGTGTAGCGACAGCTGCTGCTTGCCTTCTACGTTTTTCGTTAATAAGCGGCATCAAATCTACCACTCCTTTCAAATCTTCTCGTTCCCATCTCTTGAACCATTTCTGATTTTTAAGAGGAACTTTAATTTCATTGACTGGAACTGGTGTTCCTTCAGGTACCAATTTTGTGTCCATATTGAATGGGAATGTACTATACTCTTCCGGTGCATCCCTGAGATAAAGTAATTCGTTGTCCAATCTTTTCTCTAATCTGTAAATATTGAAAATATTCAATTAAACCTATAAAAACATAATTCGATGGAAATGATAAAACGTTACAATTAATTTTTTACCTTAAACATTCAATTTTCTGGATAGCTGGATCGTATAACTCGTACTGTACTTCTATGGGTTCACCATCCACAACGTTTCTTAGAATGAACGAAGCCCTTAATCCACAACCTTCTCTGAGTATGCATATGCCAACGAATCTATTTACTTTTCCAGTTGCGTGTGGTTCAGAATATGTCACTGCTAATATAGAGCCAACATAGAATTCAGGGATATTGATGATAGCCCTTCTAGCCAGCATATCAATGCGTTCCAACTTTTCTCTTATGTTATTACGATATAATGGATTTGGATCAGGTAAAAACTCTGGATAGAGATATCTATGGTGTTCGTACGATGTACCGGATAAATCTTGCTTGGTCTCATCTTGAGCATTGTTTCCGGGTTCTTTTTGATCCTCCACTACTTGTGCGATAGACGAAAAAGCTCTCCTTTCTTGGTCTAAAAACAATTCGTTAATTGGTATTAATCCTTTGCACTTCTTTGTCGAGTGTGACTCGATATCAGAGAAAAAGAAACGTAAATAAAACGGGGTTTTATATGTATTTAGGATTCCTCCTTTGTTTAATTGTCTTGCTTTTTGTTCAAAACAACTATAAGTTCCACAAATATAAATTACAACAAAGTTTACAACATTGTTTAGCATAAGTAGCAGTCAAGCAACTGTCTTTTGACGTAAATATTAAATAAAATCGTTAAAATAGTAGGGAATTGTTGGCAACAAAATCGAAAAATAATTCGAAGTGTAAGAGGTTAATGTAAAAAATTGAATCATACTTGCAGAATTAAACTTGCTTTTAATACGAGCATAGCATAATGTTAACATAATTAAACATACTTAGCGATTGTAAACTGTGTACTTTTTTCCATATTTTGTGAGATAAAAATCTCGATAGAATAACCATGTTTTAAAAATTGTTGTTTATAACTTCTCCGGCCTATGTATTATGTTATAACACGTATAACACTCAGGATTATACTATAGAGGGCATTGTTTTTAGATATCTTGTCGGTGTATTAGTTTCTACGTTGGTAAGGTAGATGATTTGGAAAATTGTCTATTCTTTTGACAAGTTTGATTTTGCTTCGTTTGAGTGCAGCACTGTACTGGAGGCACCAAATTCTGAATATGTATTTATTTGATTTATGTTTGTTGACGTATCGTAGACACCGACGAGTCAGAGCCAGTGATGGTATTGTTGGCGCTTTTCGCGCGCATGCGCGAGTTTCGTCAGGGCCGTGTCTACGTTTACGTCCGAAAGTGGGAAACTACTCTCAGGGGAAAAAGTAGTGGGGGACTATTATGGGTGACCAAGGTACCCGATTTTCGTACTTCACTGAGGCTGTCTGAGGCTAAAATGGTCGCGCATGCGCGCGAAAAGCGCCCACAATACCATCACTGCTTCGGTGTCGTAGAGCATCGTAGAGTAAGCGTAAATAGGTTATGCGCACGATTATCATACAGGCAACCCTAACCAATCTAAAATGGTAGACAGGTACCTCGCAGTTTCAAGTGTTTTGCTTCTCGCATCCTTCAGTCCAGCGTATATACTGTTTAATAGATTTATGATATGTATCTATTTACTGGGATAAAGAGATCAGAAGAAAAGTTTCATCCGAGATTTTATTGGGAAAGTTCTACATAGATATATGTAGAACTCGTATTATGTTACAACCAACGTGGATCTTCATAGAAACATGTCAAAATACCGCACGTGGTCTACTCAAGTGAGAACATTTGAACTATGTAACTCCGTCTTTTGCTGTGTTCGAAAATTATGAAATTTGAAAATAATGGATTTTAGATTGCAGTCGTAACGAATAATGTATATACCTTTTTTCGATAAATTCGACCAGTATTCATGACCAACATTGACTGAAAATTCTGACAGATGTAATTATTTGAAAAAATTTTCTCATTACAAGTAATAAGATTATTTTACGATTATAAATTACGATTATTGATTTGTTTTTAGGAATCTTTATATAGAAATATTGGGAAATGTATGGAATGATATTTAACTCAACGATTCCCCAAGCCAGTTGGTTTATGACTTCATAGCAATAAAGTTTATAACTTTATAATAAATTCACAGTTTCAAAGGTACAAGTATAAACATTTTATTTACTCCTGTACGTACAAATTTTGGTGTATATGCTTCTTGTTATTTAAATTTGTAATTTCTCTTTTAGGTCTCTTGTACTATAATTTGTGTTTAAAGTAACATTCTTTGAAATTACTTAAATTATCGATATTCAGTTATTGAGAAACAATAACCGAGTTGTTACGTCAATATATTTTAATATGATAGAATCTATAACGTTGGAATTGAGACCTAGACTCCAAATATGCAACGCTTTCATCCACTTACGAATGAAAGTAAACTCTGCGATAGTTGGGATCAAACTTTTAGAAGAAAGTATCGAGATTAGTGTAGGAGATAAACTATTAAAGTTGTTGGTGAAATCCATCAAATTGATACCAAACTCGTTATCGGCGTTAAATATAATAAATAATTGGATTTGTTTTCGCTTACAAACTAAATCCAGTTCTGTCTTTGGAACCCTCCAAATGGAATTGGTTAATAACTCTTTACCAAAAATAAATTTTCCAAATGATTCTATATCTTCTTACAATACAGAAACCCTTGAATTACTTAACAAATCTAGCTGCAGCATATTATGTGCATGCTGTAAAATTACTCTTTCTAAAGAGATACTTGTTAAGAGGGTATTACCTGTGCCAGACTTGAATTATGATCAGAGCGAATGGTTTTGTTGCAAGCACAACCACGACACTATAACGCAAAATTTGACGCCATCGGAATCCGATATCTTTTACGGGCCATTTTTTATTGTCGTCCATACAGGTATGTTTAACGAAAATTTAAAAATAGATGGAAACGATATAATCTGCAACAGATGCTTACAATATTTGGGAAAGATCAATCAAAATAATTCACTTAAACTGTGGAGTTACTCCGTCGATTGTAGTTCGTCCAATAATTTAAAAACAAAATGTGCAACTGACCCTTTCACTGATTTTTTAATAGCCATAAAAACTTCAATGACCGGTATATTCGGCGAGGAAATAGTTTTACAATCTTTCGTGGGGAAAGAAACTCATTGCCTTATTCTAAAACCGATGGACTGGAATTTAAATTTAATGATAGAGCCTAAAACAATTTTAGCTAATAATATGATAACTTTGCAAAAAGTATCTATCGTTAAAGTATTATATAAATATGAGACAAATGGTAATATTATCGATTCCACGAACAAATCGTACTGCGAAGTAGGTCTCTCGGTGATAAAAGTTGGTTTGGAGCATTTAGTACTATCGACAAAACGATTTCCACAAGCTCACAGAGTCGCATCCGATTATTATATCGGACACATATATTTAGAAAAACCGATAAATGAAATTTAATTATATCTTTGATGTTTCGACAAGAAACGAATTTTTGTTATATTCCATGCAAAAACAATAATAATATTTTCTAAAGTTTTTTTATTGCAAATAAAAATCTCATGATTATAATTTCAATTCATTCAATATGTATCATACAAATGCACAAATAAAGTTCTATTTTATCGAAATTTTACATTGCTATCCATATATTACATTTCATATCCAATACTTTAGTTGAACTAGAATTTGTGATTGGAATTCGATATGTAATAAAACATATTCCCTATTCAAGTGAGAAATAGTGTACGGACAAAATATACTGTACACAAAAAAAAAAAGAGTAACAGAAAACGATTAAACGTATTTACATTATACAATAAAATGTCAGCCATCTAAATTGATGCTAGGAAACAATTATATGTGAGTACTGCAATATATAGGTACATAATATATAATATCTTCCGAGTTACGAATGTCTTTATCTTTACAAGTAGTTTACCGTCTAAATTGTTTAAACGTGGCTTTAAAACCTCGAAGAGTTTCGCATAAATGAATTTAGTACGAATCCATTCAATTTTCAAATGTATGTCTATATCGAAAAATGATATGCTTTTACATTTGACCTAATATTATTTAATTAGATTTTTATTGATTTCACTTTTGTATCATACTATGTTACATTTGATCTTTCATTTTCAAGAACTGAAATGTTGAGAATATCATTTTTACAGCTATGTAGATTAACAGTACATAAGCATTGTAAATCTATGTCCACATATAATACATGGCACGATACTATCATGATTTATGTTTAATATCGTGACTATCAATAGCTATGTATTATAAAAAATAATTTGCCAGCTATCAA
Organism: Lasioglossum zephyrum; assembly: GCA_028455615.1. Classification (NCBI taxonomy): domain Eukaryota; kingdom Metazoa; phylum Arthropoda; class Insecta; order Hymenoptera; family Halictidae; genus Lasioglossum; species Lasioglossum zephyrum. The sequence goes on along the minus strand of CM052323.1, from coordinate 5,505,904 downwards.
AATACATGTACATTATCGAATGAAATCTTAATAGTATACACCACTTTTTAAATATTTGCTATTGTACTTAATCAGGTTTAGATGAAAAGTAACATTTTCGAAGAAAGAACGTGCATATAGAATTCCTTCAAGTTTCTTTGTTTCAAAGGTAAGAGTTATTAGGCGTAAAAACGGTGTCTTGAAAAGCATTAAAATATATTTTATAAATTAACTAATACTAAGATTAGTCGTGCCCTCAGTTAATTAGGCGTTAAGAAGTTTCTAGTACTGTGCAATATCATAGACTGTGGCGAAATGTTTCCTGGATTTACGTTGCCCCCGCTTGATCTAGAGGCAAATGTAATCTGTCTGCGAGAGTATTAACGTACACCCAACCACCGTCTTTAGTTTCCTTAAACAGCTGTTTAACAAATAGAATGTTACGTTATTATCATGCAATCTTATCATTTTCGAGATAAAAAGAGACCGGAATTTCGGGAAATGTATGTACCTTAGTTTGCCAATTAGCGTTATTTTCTTTCCTAATTCGCGCTTCTTCGCGTTGTCTTTGTTCGATCGTACACTTGGCTGCAGTCGCTTTTTCCATATCGTTGATTCTCAGTCCAACGGTTACATCCCGCCAAACTTTTCGAGATTCGTGTTCCTCCTGTTCGCAGACTGGTATTACTAGTTTCTTTTGCGTTTCAAGCTCTCGAACATCCGCAAATATTTCAGTTCTCTGCAAATTGACAAGCTTTTTAATAATGTAATAATTAGACTGCGGAGGTTTATGCATTTATGGCTTATGAAAATTAAAAAAAAAATGCTATAAAATTCGATAGAAATTAGTATGATTTGTATGTGTATTATAATATTCCACTTTCTCAAAATTTGTCTATAAAAATTGGAAATCGCATAAACATCCACAGTCTAGTAGTAATAATTTTAATTGGAAATTAGAATATTTAAGTTTTGGCACACTTACGCCGTCAGCCCATTTCGCCTCCATAGCACCATTCCATTCCCCATTTATTGAAAGGAATGGTTTCTTATCCCCTGGTTGTGTTATTTGACATGTAATACGATTACGTTTACCACCGTAGAAAGGTTTTGTTAAGAATTCTACGGTAGCTTGGAAGCCAGTTTGCGGGCAATGTATAGTCGCAGTTCCCCCTAATTCTATCCATGGTACAGTGAGAATAGATCTGCCGTAACCATTCGGAAAAGTTAAAACGTATTCTTCTCCATATTGTAATACATTCACCCAACCCTTTCCTACATTATGTACTCCTATACTTAATCCAAGGAATTTACTTTTTGTCCATACGTGTGCTCCAAAGCTAATCTGCTTTGTATAATGTTCAGCGTAGAATGCACTTACTACATGAAGAAAATACTAGTTTGATTAAGCGCGTTTTTAAAAAATCAAATGATTTCAAATGATTAACAAGTTAAGGAGCTTACTCGGTGGATGATGAGAAACTTGTTCAGCCACGAATGAAAGTTGATTCTCTCTACACCAAGGTACAGGACCTTCGGCAACTAATTTTATGTCATTTGTACTATCTACAGTGTCGCTGGGAATATCCCAATGACATCTAAAAATTTCACCTAATATTGGATTATATGGTTTTTTAGCTACCCCTGACTTGCGACCTGCGTGGAAGCTGCATAAGTACCAACGAACTACTTGAATCATTCTATCTCTTGGGGTAGTCATATCTGCTATGCTAAAACATATTAAACGATGCAATTTAAGCGAGACGCAGTTTAAGCGATATACAGTCTTAAAACTCACATAACTTGTTTAAAATTGATCCAAAGTATTTGAATTCTTTTAAGATGTTAGACCAAGTACAATAGTTTTCTAAAGAATGAGTAAACAAAAATTTTTGTTTAGATTGCAATTGGTAGCAATCATACAAAATTTAAAAGTTATGTTTCGCCAACTTTTTTATCTGAGCATGTAACGATAAATTTTAAAAATGCGTTTTGTAGATTTCTGTAACTTATATGCATTCTAAAAATTTCATCAAAGTCGATTTTAATGGGGTAATGAGTTACGAGTGTTTAAAGATTAATCTTTAAACGTATGTAGCTCATTGCAATGTTGGCCGATTTTGATACGACGTTTGCATATAGTTACCGAAATCTACAAAACGCATTTTTTAATTATCGTTACAGGCTCAGATAAAAAAGTTGATGTGATTCCTACCAATTGCAATCTAAACAAATTTTTGTTTACTTATTCTCTAGCAATAGTTTGCCAGTTGGCTAGCAACTAGTGTTGGTCAAACATCTTAGAGAAATTCAAGTACTTTGGACCAATTTAAAAAAAGTTACGCCATGTGTAAGAGTGTCCACTTATTATTGTCCCCGAATATATCTCTTTAATATGATGTACCTTATAAACTGGTCTGGATGGGTAAAGTAATCTGCATACATTTCCAAAAGCGATCTGCGTTCCAAAATAAATGTAGGTAATGCTACTTTTGTCAAATCCATGCCAATCTTCACTTGCGATAAGAGATGGGTTACAACTGAACCATGGGATTCCATGGAATCCACTGTAAAGAGGTGTACACATCAGGTTAAGTAAACACGCATGTTTTCTTATTTTATTCTATTTCTTATATAGTAACTTTAATATTTGTATGCGTATATATGTATATATGTTAATAGAATAATTACTAACTTTCTGTTTCGCTTTCCTCCTCGTAAAGAGCTACAACAGAACATAATTGTACAAGTTAACAACAACTGTCAATAAATTGATAATAATATATTTCAGGACAATTCAAGTATTGTCTGTCTTATTTATGTACAGAAATAAAACGGTTCTAGAAAAAACGTGTAAAATAATCATCAAAGCTTGTACAACGGAGTCGATAGGATATTTAGATTTTCTATGAACTAATGACTTACTTCTTGAATCTGCGGGCAGCATATTGTTTTTCTGTAATATACCAAGTAATATCCATTCCTAAATACTTTCACTATATGAAAAATGAACTACACATAACATAAAAACCTTCTTCTGAGAAATAAAATCCACAGAAATGAAGAAAACATGAAAGTTTGATCAAATCTTTCTGCCTGTGAATTCGTCATATTATCAGACATTCAGGCTTGGCTTTAACTACAAATTCGACGACTATTTTACGATAACGTTACGCTAACACGATAATTCACGTGTTGTGTAAGATGCTCCCTAAAATCAATAATTTTAGTTGCGGGTAAAGTCGAATGGTGCAAACCTGCATTATCGATATTTACGAATGCACTGATTAAACTCGGACATTCATTTATTTTTAACGATTTATATTGAAATTTTCGATAACAAAACGTGGATCGATTTTAATATAAATTTCGGGAAAGTCTATCAACTACACGCGTAAGAATTTCATCTATATGAACGTGTCCCAATTTAGTTTTGCTAATCTAAATATATGTATACTCATTTTATTTTAGTCATGCACTTCCTTGCTTCAAATGTTTTCTTGATTCCAAATATGAATAGAAAGATTATATACGTCAAATACAATAGAAATATACATATGTATATACATGATTAGGGGTCTCTGTTTTATGTGTCTGTAAAAATACACGTGTACACGTGTAATAAACGAATCCGGGTCTCAATCCGTGTAATATTAAATACACGGGTACTTCGCCCGGGTATTTTAATTTCGTAAATATTCGTGTGTTGAAATTACACATGTATTTTAATACACGATGATATATAGCGTGAATTTATTGCTGTTTCTCGTTTGCGTCTCCCTTCTAACAATAACAGTCGAAAAGAATCCGGACGGAAAACAAAAACACATTAATTGCCGGGACAGGGCGCGACGTGTCTCTATATCCGTGTACACGGGGATTAGAATGCATATAATTACAGGTGTACTAAGAACACGGGTAGTAAATTCGCGAATACACGGTTCACAAATTCCGTGTACACGTATCCTTTCAGTACATGTCCAAAAATCGTAGACTCTAATATGTATAATGCAGTATTATAAATCATAGATACATATGTGCAATATAAGGCATGTTGTCATTATATTATATTTATTATACAGGAAAATACCTAACTTGAGTATTCTAAATATCTCACTAGTTCCTGGTGATGAAGAAAAATATTACAAAAGGACAAGATTTGGTTCGAAGGGTTTACCATTGCGAGGGGACAACAATTTTATAATAAAGTCATATATCTCGACGATTCTCAAGACGAATAGTCAAATGAAATCCAACGACTTCTGATATCGTGACCTTTGTGCGAGCTTTAACTGATCTCAGGAGTAATTATATAGATTCTAAAGGTCGTCCCTTCAAAGCAAATCATGTTACTCTTTGATCTTTCCTTTTTCTAGTATCAACAAGCTAAAGGACATTTAAGTTAATCAAGTTAGATGGAATATGCTGTATCTAAACTATACAGACTTACCATCGTAATCAACAGTTCCGTCACCTTTTGTAGGCGGCAACGGGTTTTGCTTTCGATTTTCATTAGAACTGTCTGCGTGCGTTTGCGAGCGTTCGCTATCTCGTCGTCTACTGAAATGTTTAAGCGTTATTAAGAAACGATTTGTCGTTTGTGATACGAACGACTTTCGCAATATTTATGAATACTTGCACAGTAATATGATTTTGCATTGCAGAAGGTAGAGATATCTCGTCTGCCGCGTCGTAATAGTCTTCGTCTTCGTCCGAAGATGAATATGAGAATTGTGGTACTGGAAGATCTCTATCTACGACAGCTTTACAAGTAAAATATAATGATAGATTTTTAAATGATTTTCTTAAATAACAATGAACCAGATAGTTTGCTATATAAAAGTATACATTGGCGAGTACAATCAATGAAAACAGAATTACCATTTGGCAATGTAGGTACTCTTGGTTCTACACATTCAGAACCTAATTCAATACCAGTTTGTACAGTTGCTTCTGGTTCGCTAATAACAACTGAAATTCACTCGATTAAAATCTTCCTATCGTAAATACATTCTGCATGATATATCGAAATAGTTACCGTGAGATAAAGATTGAACGTGTATCGAGTCGGTGGGTCCCCTATATATTCCATTCACAGGTATCGCTGTATTCTAGAAATATAGTATTCATTATGTACATTCCTTATGTACATTCATTATGTACTAAATCGTATTACCTTTGCAATTTGCAATTGAACTATCGTGTGCTTAACGGAATTAAGCATTGCATTGGCTTGCGTTAAAATCGCTGCATATTTTTCTTGCTTTTCCTCATCCTCCGTAGCTGCGTTTCTCTGTTTCGTTTCGATTACCTTTATCTGATCGATTAACAATTGAAGATAAGCATCGGCTTCGGCTACCTTACGATTGAAATCTTGCTTAGGAGGAGATTTCTTGGGATCCCATCTCTGAAAACAAAAAATTATTTCTGTTAAATGAATTTAGACTGAGTTCTGTTCTCGCATAACTACAGAATAAATTGATCGTACAGCGTGAGAGTGGCGTAATATAGTGTCTTCCAAAGCATGAATCCAGCGTTCACGCTCTTCTTCATTTCGTGTTTGAAAATGAAACGTTTTCGGATCGTCTTTATACGACGATGTTGTAATTGTAAACGTGCTATCATCCTCGTCGTCTATGCCAATAATAGCACCCCTTAAACGCACGCATCCTCTGCGTGCTCCTCTCATCATCTTCTCCTTACTCTGAAATGTAAAAAGCATAAAATAACATTAAATATACTAAACCGATACAAATAAAAATGTATATTTTCTGAAATATGCAGAAATATCGAATGTTTGTTTTTTTGTTTCAGACATGAATCACCCTTATCATTAGATTACAGATCATTATGCATTTATGAAGAAATTGGTCGGGTGAGATATAAAATAGGAAAAGATTTTAGAAATGCAAGAATGTTATGTTTATTTTAATATAACAAAGTTACGTTACGCAGAAATGTTATAACAAAAACATTTTTATTTTGCACAAAGATCCACAGTCTACTTATCACGTACGTTCGATAAGAAATCGTTCGTCCTAATCGTTTTGGAAGCAACTTTATTACTCGAAATTAAGAAGTCAGCTGATTATGACAGATAGATTGTTTTTCTAATAAATGGTCGTAACGGCGTAGTGCAGTGCACAGTGGAAAACAAGATATTCATGCGGAAAAATTATACATCGGATTGTAACACCGAGATCTGTGTTAATTAAATTTTTTGAAAGAGCAGAGGGGTGTGTAACCTATGAGCAACGGCCAGTAAAACTAATTGAAAATACACTGTAATTGTTGAAACAATCTCACCGTATAGTACGACAAAAGACCAGCGTTGTCATCTAGAACGAACCATCGGTATTGCCATCCGTTAACAACATTTGTCCATTTGCTAAGCGAACCTTCCATCATCGACATTGTTATTTGTTGCTCGCTGCTACCCACGACATACATATATATGCATAAGCATAGATACAGATACAGGTAATGTACGGATATATGTATAATACGTGTTTCTGTACGAACGTATACTAGAAAGGTAACTCTATAAGAAGATTTACATAAGACGAATTTTCAAATATCATTACGGCAAGATTAAATTCTTTATCTCGCAGACGAACAATATCGGATATGAATCGTATCGATTTATCTGTGATATTATGCGTGCGCGTACTTTCTAATTTAAATTTATCGTTTGTTTCCATTCTATAGAAATTGCGGGTTTTTGTTTGCTTCATCGAGATATATAGGATCCCGTGCAGTGCAACTGAGTGTAACAGACAAAAAAAATATCGTCTGTACCGGCTTGCTATCTTCCTATATTACTTCCTGTAGTCGACGATTATGAAAGATTCCGTTAAGATAATAATAAAATAGTAAATACAGTGTGTAGAGTATCCGAGAGTCGTGGAAATGGTTAAGTGTACGTTATAATGCGACAATCAATTTTCATGTGTAAATAAAAACTAATCGAACTATATTTCTATTAAGTAAACTAAATTATTCCCGATCCAGATAAATATTCGAAACGAGGAAAACAGTATTTGCATTCGATCTAGCCGTTCAAAAAAAGATCAGGCAAGTAATATCTGTCTCCATTCAGCTGATTAACAGTATTTTTCATTAATAAGCTGCATATGTTGTTGCATATGTTGTAGTACCGTACGTAAATATATTCGCAATCGTGTGCCAGTGATAGATAGGACAGTGATAAATAAAATCGCGTAAAACACAGATAAATGCGGTTCATAGATGTTTCGTAAATTTGCATGGTTTTCTATAATTTGTTACGTATATACACACATATATATATGTGCAACGAATCACTTTTCCATTGAGTTCTCTTATGGAAATGATAAAAGAGGCATGATGTTCTTAGGCAACGAAAATTCAGTGCTAAAATAAATGACATGAGAAGTTGACAAAAATGCTATGTTCAGTCTGATTGGTGTTTTCATAAAAGTGAATCAAAACAATTAGTAATAAGGGTTGGAATTCAACAGCAAATATATTAAATATGGAAGAGAAACACGGTTCCAGTGTGTTGGAAGATGATGATCTGGAAGAAACAGAAAATATAATAATCAACGAAGTTGACGGTTTACCCAACTTACATCCAAACTACCAAGAATTAGAATTGGAATTCAATATAGGGAGAGGTCATAGCGAGGCTAACGCAAGGTCTCTAGAAGATTTAGTGCACGACGAAGATTTACCAATATCGGTTATAGTAACTAATGTGGATCCTCGTGTGTTTAACAGCGACCAGTTAAAGGTATGCCAAACGTATAAATGCTAGTATTAACGAGAAGCTAATCTTTCTTCTTTGTTTCAGCACGAGATAGAAGATCTGTTTAAACAATTTGGCGACGATGCTACTTTTCAGTACTTTAGATCGTTTAGAAGAATGAGAGTAAACTATAGTTCCCCGCACGCCGCTGCCAATGCTAGGATACAGCTGCACCAAACTCTCTTCGGCGAGACCAGTATCAATTGTTATTTTGCACAGCCTGTCACTCCAATTGGTTTGTAAAACTATCTTTTTTGCTATACAACATACTAAAAGCATTGATTTCACTAATGACAATAACAATAATGCGTTTCGCAGATATGGAAGATCAGCATCTGCAACCACCAGCACTTACTAAACAGTTCCTAATTTCGCCACCTGCTTCCCCGCCTGTTGGTTGGCAGCCTAGAGAGGAAAACGAACCTTTAGTTAATCACGATTTATTAGCGGCTATAGCAAACTTATCTGCAGGTTTGTGAATACCATTCGTTAACACGATACGATTAATATGAAAGAATTTCCTTCGATATTCTCATGTTACATTAATTTTACAGGAGGTAGTCACGAATTACATCCCGGAGGTTCAGGACAGCCAGGAATAGTTGTTCATGTTTGTGAAACAGCAAATCCTATAAAGAATGCTCCACGCATACAACATACACGTTGTCCAGAACATTCATAAGTAGCGTTGTTAGAAATATTGTCCATTTTACGACAATGAATTATTTATCCATCCAAGAAGAAACTAGAGGCATTACATACAAAAGGCATTCAATACACAAAACTTTTTATTGCTATATCGCAAAATTGAGAATTCTCATCTTGTGGCAGTAGGGCCACAGGAAATGATTTATAAACGCGTTCTGCTAAGGCAAGTACATGTGAGTATTTTACAAGAATTACGAATGTAATTATTACTAAAAATGTTTCCCCTTCCAGATATACAATATTATTTTATGCTGAAATTTTAAACGAAAATATGTCATCAAGAATGTATACACATAACATTGCATGTTACACATGAAATAATTGATTTTATCGATGATAGATTCGTAATTTTTTTCTGGCATTTCTATTGAAATAAACAACGGAACTGAACGAAATTTAAACAATTTATCTACACGTATCAAGATTCTAAACAAAATTTCGGACAAAACTCTAGATTAAATTTTGTTTAAATTCATTACAGCAGACATAGTATACACAATTTGAAGTAAAATAAAAAAATCGAACGTTTCGTGTGTAACAAACTTAGTAACTTTATTATAAAGATCATCGAATAATTCACTAACGTAAAAATTAATTATTAGAAAGAATGTATGCACACATTATTTTAGAATGACTTTGCAATTATTTTTAACTTCTTAAAGAAAAAAAAGACGACTTAAGATACTAAAGCTTATTCACCGTCACAGAAACTAATGAAATTAATACTATTAATATATCAACAATAAAGAATATTAAAACTAGCGATACCAGAGTTATATTTCGAGTTATCGGTGTTAATTGTATCGTCACGAGAGATATGTAAAATTTCAAATCATAGGAAAATATCAAAGAACAAGTAGAAGTAATAATATTTGCTCTAATATAATTATTTGTGAATTCGAGGCAACTTTAGCTTGAGAAGTACAAAAGGAATGTGTGTACAATGAGTTTAATAAGGACAATTATAAACATTGATGTATATTTAATGTACATACATGTGATTGCGAGTGTATACCATGTGAACGCATGCAGATTGATATTACCGATATTAATCTCAAATAAGTTAAAATTAATTTGTATTAAAACTGAGGGCGATAAATAATTTTATTTCTTCGGTAAGAAACTACGAATATTGAGACACGAATAATCGATAAATCAGTTTCAAAAAAGAATTTAACGCAATTCAAAACTATACATATTACTTGCGATGTATCGGTGTTACTGTTTTATTGCAACAGTGATGTGTACGTATGTATATGTATATGTAAATGTATATAATGTTCCCACTCGAATGAAATATATTTCATGTTGGTGTAAAGTTCAAATTAACATAAAGCTGTTGAAAAGTTTATAAATATGTTATAGCAAATTACTTTTCTGTGAATAAATACGTTACCAAAAAAAAATCCTGTGTGTTGTGCATCTTGTACAAATGTACAAAGAGAGTGAGAAGTTGTTGAATTATATTAACAATTTTTCGGGAAGAAATTTGTCTAGTAAATAAAGTAGCTTAGAAAGTATAAAAAATTCTGTTCTTTAATTCAGAAATTGTTTACCGTTACACTGTCATTAGCTTATTTAATAATATAAAAGCTTTATACACATAGATGTCATTAGTAGTGGTAAGTCAACATGTAATGATTCATGATGCGACTGTGCAAAATTTAGCATTAAGGATTATACATTGCATTGCTAGTTTACTAAAATGAATTTCAAATTTTTTCAATATAACATTTACACGCATCGGTATAGGCCATTTATTGTATTTTTTGTTGTCGGATGTGTTTCACGTTCAATTCAAATTTTTCCATTCGAAAATGCACATTTATTTCGTCCAAAATTTACGACACAATTCATACAAAACAGCCTGGAAAGTGTCATATAAAGAAAGTCTCATAATTAGTGTACTTTTTACAATTGAGATAAATTCACAAAATTCAATTGCTCTTGAAAATATGTACATACACACACATATATATGTATATATATATATATATATATGTATACTATATATAGTAAATAAACATACTCGCGCGTCTACATCATTCGTGTTTAGATCTTTTTATGTGATATTCAACAGAAACAATGAAAAGTGTTTGCGACTGTTTTGTTTGAAGTAAATCAAACGATCATTCAAATTTACATATTGCTTTAATAGAGATTAGGATTTTGAAACGTCATACTAAAATGTCACTCGTTAACTGTGCATACAATTGTAATTAACGGCAGTATCTTATTTAACCATGATTCTCGGAACGATATGATTTTCTGTCCAAACACTAATTATTTATTTTAAAGAGATGCATCTTTCTTCTTTGTGAATGTGTTACAAAAACATTAAATATCTCTCAATTGCCGTACGATTCTTTGAGCATACGCTTTTTACTTCATACACAAAAACTGAATTCTTATAAAAATATAATATTAATCATAAGAGTTTTGTACGCTCTTATATGCATGTATAATCGAAATTTATGCAACATATACGAAAGTATTAATATCGTCGTCGTGTCTGCGAATATATTTGTGTTCAATGAGCCATTCAATTTGTTCCTTTATCATCTTTTTACTCGGAAGAAACATGTTCTTCAGTATATCAACTAATTCGGTTTGTAGCTGAGCATTACTAATCTTTTTCCGCATTTTTAGAATCTTGATAATCGCCTCCTGTAAGAAAATATTCGTTACAATGATGCTTGTTCATTCTCGTAGATAAAGATTGATTAGACAGAAAAATATACCTGAACCCTTAATATTCTAAGTTGTACGATAGATTGGTTGTCCTCCTCTTTACTGCGTTCGGTGGATAATTGAAGTCTTCCTATTAAATTAATTTTTCCTCGCTTTTGTAATTTACCGTTTTTGCTGGAAATTCAAATTAAAGTTAAATGAAAGATTTTACGCGGCAATCGTATCGTACGTAGTTAATTTTCGAACATATTACTAACACAATAGCGAACTCCTGATTCACCCAAAACCTTGTGTCGTTCGCGAAATCTTTGGGACTATGCGCGTGAGGGTCTACCAACAGAAGCTGCCGTTTGAGCTTTGGAAAAACACACAAAGACCATAACGTTCGCCTAAGCTCGGGATCAGGAAGCTCCGTAGCCAATCGTAAATTTTCGTAAGTGATTTTTTCAAACGGCCGCTGATTCCAAGCGAACAGGACTGCCATTTGAAATGTTGTTACGTCCACATCGAAGCGGCCCACTTGGTTGGAAAATGTTATCTGGAACACCATCCAAATTGGTTGCAAGGTGAAGCTGAAAATTAGAACCGTGATATTGAAAGTTTTGCAAAGTTCTATATTCTATACCCTTGTTTACTGCATCAGAAAATCTTATAATCTTGTTCTGTTATAACAAATCATTGAAATGTTTCATCATTAAAATTTTGATTGTTAGATCGACACGTTTAAAGACCCCGCTCAATCCACGAAAAAAAGTTCTTTGCAAATACGTAAAAACACCAGTCCCAATTATTCTCTGACAAGACATTTCATTTCTTACCGTGCCGTTCGACATATGATGATACCATTGTAATTTTCTTCCGCTATGTTTCTTCTTATAAAATTCTTCTACCTCGGGAATATAATCTTCTAATTGTAACGGTAAACTTACAGTGACGCGTTCACTGCCTCTAGCCCAAGCACCTGCATTTAATATCTGTAAACAGTTGCGTTTTAATCAGAATGTAAACTGGTTGGACTTGATCGACCGAATTCGATTTTTTTTATACATTTCGCGGCCAGTACCTTAATATTTATACTATCTGCAATGGCAGCTCTACACTGTTCTTTAAACTGTTGATTGAGATCCTGTGACACTTTAATGTCTTGGAACATTCGAGCTAATTTATTAACATAATCTGCAGGCATTCCGACTTCGCGAAGCCATTCTACCATATTCTCTTCTTTCTCAGAATCCGCAGATGTGTCTAGTATTAAGCGGCGTGTTAAATGAGCCTTATGATAGCGCATAAATACATCCTTATTTTGAACATATTTTAACACTAACAACTAAAACGAAATTAATGAAAGATGGATACGAAGTGGCGTTTAATATTACTCGTACGAACAATATATATGTACAATACGAAACAAATAGATACTTACTACGTCCCTTAGCTTACTTTCGATTTCGTCGGAAGTTAGTTTTTTACTGAGAGGTGTCTTTCTAAGTAGCATATCACAGTAATTAGCAAGGAGTTCCGGACACTTAGATTCCGGTTGTTTATTGTTGTTGTTGTTTGGTTTATTATTTAAAATTGTTGTACCGATGCCAGAACTTTGCCGAGCCGGTAATTCTAACTTGAATACTGTTGCGTCGTTCACGACGAGCTTGTAAGCTTTGTCTCTAGCAGTTAAAAATCTAGGATCGTCGTCGAAAGCTTCTTTAACGAGGGTCGAGAACCGCCGGAAAAGATCTAACAGTCTTTCAACATATTTTTCAGAGTCGTGGGTTATAACGTCTACAGCTGCCATCATATCGGCTAGACCCGCACTCGCAATATGTTCTTCTAAATTTCTTAACATTGGACCAACACCTTCGGGCACTCTATCCATTAACTTCAGCATCAATCTAAGCTCTGCAATTTCACCGATCAATCACGTTAGCGTGTGGATATAGTACAGAAACATTTTCAAATTAACATTAAAACACACTTACGGTCCGTTTGATGATGCTGTATCATTCTCGGACATTCTGCTAATATAGCTGGCTTAAAAGTTGCTACTAATATACGTACACAGCAGTCGGTTAAAAGTTGTACGCTCGCACTGTTTGGTTCTAAATACTTTTGTGCTCTGAGTTCTTCTTCTCTCAGTTTCGCCTCCGCGTAACGCATGTAATTCTCTACACCGTGTAACGATAATTGTTCAGGAGCTTTTACCCAATAAAATGCTTCTGTCGCTTCTATGTACGCCGCTTCAAAATTCTCTCTATATATTTGAAGTTGATCCGTCGTGTTCGAGCACAAATTTACTAGAATTTACGATAGAATACTCGATTAATACTAGCTCACGTATCGCCCCTTATATCGTTCTATAATTTATTACCATAGGATTCCCTAACGCCAATGACAAGCTGTGAATCAAACGCCTCCCCGTTTCGTTCGGCTCTTATTAGTCGCATAGCTGAATCTTGGAGTTTCTGCTTTATTTCACCGAATATACTTTGATTCCAACTATCCAACATTAACTGTAACAAACGCAGAAAACGATTAAGTACAAAATTATTAAAAAGTACACGATTCATTAGTACCTTTCTGACAGTATCATCCGGTTGATTTCTTTTCTGAACTGTAGAAGTTGTTTTGCTAGCTAGACTTGTTTCTAAATGCCTAAAAGGTGTCGGAAGATAAATACACTGAATGAAAAACTTCCTCCATTCAACTATATATGCTTTCAATAGAGCTTGTTCTTCTTGATGTGCTAAAACTCTCTATAAATGATTAAAACATCTGTATCGTTAATTTAATTTCATACAATAAAAATTAAAGAAAGCGAAAAGTAGGAGAATTATATAAACTGTACTATAATTAAAATAATATATACCTGTTGAGCTTGTTTTATAAAATCCATTATGTCTTCTTTAAGCGCATCCCTTAACTTTGGAGCACCTTTCTCATCCCACACGCATATCAAATGAACAGAATAAAATAAATCTTGCCATTCCGCTTGAGTTACGGGTTCTTGTACCAACAGTTTCAAAATGATCGGACGCATACATGGCCATTTATCTTCAAACATGGGCCGGCTTTTGTCCTAATTATGCACATATTGTTAAATAAGATAGGAGAGCATGTATATTTGTAACTTATCCATACATTAATAATCGTTTGATTACACACACTAGTTACAAAATAATATGAGTAACTATCTAAAAATGTTGAAAGCAATATGTGTGTTGCGGTGTCAGCATATAAAGACGAATATAAGTGGATAAACTAAGAGAATTATTATTCTACTTGATATTTTCAATAATTTGTGGTTCTTGATTCAACTTACTACAAAAAAATGTCATTATTAAAGAGGAACTTATTTTGAAATTATTAGACTGTATAAAACAATCGTTCGACCTGATTATTGGAAAATTATTGAACCGATAAACTAATGCAAACGTCTCGAATTAAAATAAAACGTTAGACGAACTTTTAAATAGGAATATTTAAATCGTTGTTTGACAATCTAAACATTGCATAGGTTATCAACATTTGCATACTACAGTTGCTAACAAAACGGTACGAAAGAAATTAAAAGATTATATATATTAGAGTGACAATTGTTAATGTAAATCGAGAGTAACTATAAATTTCGTTGTTTAGTGACAACTAACCTTCAACATCGTCGCCATCACAAATTTTTGACATGTCCTATGGTCCTATACTCTATACCACAATGCGACTACGCCAGAGCCAGAGTATATATATGTATATATATATATATATTTATATATATGTGCAAGTGTACATATAGTATGACCTTAGAATATTCGTACAGAGGTGAAACCCGACATTTTTTTCGGTAACCAATTTTTAGTGAGCATGCGTCCACAAGTAGGTAAACTTTCATTTCAAATCATTTCAAATAGCTAACCAGACTGCGGATCTTTACGCAAATAAAAAAATGTTCCTATACATTCATTTCGAGATACAGACAGGAGCCAAATAAAAATTGTATCCTTCTTTGAATTATCCTACGAATCGATGTCCTGAAATATTTTTAACATGCCCACTGCTTTAACAAACTTAAATTAAAAATTCATTATATATTTTATGACAACATTGTTTCTAAATCATTGGAAACATTCGTAATAAAATAGAGTATATAAGATACTCGATTCTCACTAATGTTACAGACGAGATAAAGAAATAGAGCTGACAACTTATTGCACCTGATTTAACCTGATTGCACCTTATGCAACCTTATGGGTTTATGAAAGTTGGTGTCTACAGGAATCTGTAGTACCGACACCTTAAAGTGCCAGTGAGACTAAGTGAGACTGAGTGAGACTGAGTGAGACGTGAGACCAAGTGACATCGACGAGATACTGCCTTACGGAACTGTACGGAACTAAGTGTCCCGCGAAAATTTCGGTGTTCTCTTACGCCCTCTAGGCACCGACGAGATAGTGTTGAAGACTGCCAGCTCCCGTGCTATTCCGCGCCAGTGATGGTATTGTGGGCGCTTTTCGCGCGCATGCGCGACGATTTTAGCCTCAGACGGCCTCAGTGAAGTACGAAAATTGGGTACCTTGGTCACCCATAATAGTCCCCCACTCTTTTTCCCCTGAGAGTAGTTTCCCACTTTCGGACATAAACGTAGACACGGCCCTGACGAAACTCGCGCATGCGCGCGAAAAGCGCCAACAATACCATCACTGTTCCGCGCAGAGCTGTCAGACTTGGTGCTTTTTTCGCGCATGCGTGAAGATTTTAGCCTCCGAAGGCCTCAGTCGAGTACGAAGATCGGGTAACTTGGGCGCCCCGCTAATTTCGCAAAAGGGTATAGCCGGATAGTCTCCCACTACTTTCCCCCCAATATAGTGCCTCACAAACTTCGGACGTAGAGACGTCCCTGACAAAACTCGCGCATGCGCGAAAAAAGCGCCAAGTCTGGCAGCTCTGGACTGACTGAGCGCTCTCGCTTCCCTGTCTCCCCCCACTCCTCTACCATTGAGCGCGTCGACAGCCACGTTAATAATTATTGATAAATTTCTTATTTCTCGCTGTTAAATGTTTATAACAATTCCTTTTGCCAACGATACCTACAACCACTCTCTTGACCATCTGACCATCAAATTTTTTAGTCGAAATAGGCAATGCATTGCCTATCCATGGATCTCGAGATACAGAATAACTTTTAAACCATGCACATTCGCATTAATTTATTCAACATAAATACTACGATAAATTTATTGATTCTATCTGTTCAATGTTGATAATAATCCTTTTGCCATTCTAATTGTTTACAGTAAACTCTCTCTCTCTCTCTCTCTCTCTCTCTCTCTCTCTCTTACTTTGTTCTTCAGCATATTTCCTTTTCCACAGATCGATTGTTCGAACATTTATGTATGAAAAAGTGTAAGCAGGTAATAATTCTCGTTTACGAAATACTTTGAAAGTATAAAATTGAG